>VOSG01000031.1:0-166211 GCA_009761265.1 Halicephalobus sp. NKZ332 | reverse complement strand
CAAAGCCTTGTGTTGATCTCCCAATTTTCTGTACACTCTTCCAAGTAAGAAGAAAATATGTGATTCATTTGGAGACATTTCCTTCAGTTTAAGAAGCTCCACCTTGGCTTCTTCGAACTTCTTGCTATCAAAAAGAATTCTCGCCTTGTGGAATCTGGCAGCGACATTATTGGGATCTCCCGTAATTGCCTTATTCAAAATCTCAATCGCCTGAAAACCAAGTAATCACATCCAAAAGGAAATCTAAGAAAACTCACGTCCTTTTCATTTCCATTTGCCTGTTCAACAACAGCAAGATGGCATTGCAGAATAATATTCGAGGGGTTTCTCGCAACCGCTTCTCTCATATGAGTTAATGCCTTATCCAGTTGCGATCTTCTCTGTTCTATTATTCCCAATCCAAGGTGCGGTCGAAAGTCTTGAGGGGAGTATATCAATGCTTGATGAAAAGCCTTCATTGCTCTGTCATGATGTCCAACTTCAATCAGCTCATTTCCCAGTAGACAATATGGATATCCCATTTTTGGTGTCAACTTCGTGGCTTTGTCGAAACACTCTATCGCAACGGCGCATTGTTTCTCCAAACTATACAAATTTCCGGTAACGCACCAAGTCTCCGGTCGATGTCTAAACTTCTCCGTCAATTCTTTCGACAACGCCGCCAACTTTGTAGCGTTCTGCAGTTGCCACAAGCAAGAACTGTAAATTTCCAATCCTTCTATTCTGTGCGGATATCTCTTATGGAGTTCGGCAAAAGTATTCGATGACCTTTCGAATTCTGCCTTCTCAAATAGCACTCTTCCAAGGAGTTCCAGTGACAACGGCAAGAGCGAATGACCTGTAGACAACTTGTTCAAAGCTTCCATGGCATCTTCAAATTTGTACTTGGAAAGGTGGAGTTGGATACCCGTCATTTCAACAATATAACCGAAAATCTCCTCTGAAATCACGCATCTTCAGTAAATCCTACGCAAGGTCATTCAAAACTCACCATAGATGTAGTCATACTGTTCTGGATTAGCAGTCTCTGGATTAATCTCGGCGAGAGGTCTTCTCTCTCTGGGCTCATGGTTTTCGACGTCCATTTGTTCACCTTCGGATTCCTCTTCTTTCTTGATTATCAACGGAGCAACAGGATTATTGACAGAGGAGAGCGGTGGACCATGCCGTCGGAGATTCATCATCGTTAGCTTATTGTCTTCAATCAGCAACTTTGACTTGTCTGTCTTGTCGGTAATTAGTCTGGTCATCCCGGTCCTCTTGCTCGAGGAGTTTCTCGTTCTGTTTCTTGTCAAATATCGAGAATTAGCATCAGTCTGAGAGATCCTACCAGCTCTCCTCTTCGTCATCAATCTGGAAGGTGACTTGAAGCTTCCTTCTTTCTTGGAGTCCAATAGACTAGGTTCGTCGATGGTAGAACAAAAGATTTCTTCAGTAGAAGCGTTGCCTGGCTTCTGATCATGCACGATGTCATATCCATGAAGAGCTGGATTGATTCCTTTGCCTCCAAGGTCGCAGAAATTCTTCACATTCGACCACAAAATCGGAGCTATCACTATCGATTTGTGGTAGTGACGAGCGGCCTGTGGATACTTGCAGTTTTCCCTATAATGATTGAGATCTTATCGACCCGAAGGTAACCGAAGACATACTTCATCAAGGTCGCAAACAAACTATGAGCAAACGGCTCCTGATCTGTCCCCTTGAATATGGGATGCAACTCGTGAGGGCTCGAGGGATTCTTCAACAGCTTCTCCGTCACTGTCACTCTGGAAAGCATATAGTCAGGGATCAAAGGTGTTCATATATGGAAACTCACTTTTTCAAGTCGAACGCAACTTTCGCCAAGAAATATCTCGTCTCTGCTGTATGCGCTCCATGTTTTTCTAACTGTTCATAAGCTTGCAATGGGTTTCCGTTTAGATACAACGCTCTGGCGAATAGTAGACATGCAGAATCTGATTTGACTGAAAAAAGATTCGTTTTCGACTCGGAAGAACAAACAAACCTTGGTCATAGTAAACTTCAGCCAATGTCACAGCATCCGAGTACTCGAAATGGTGTAAGCATCGTTCAATTATTGACTAGAAATCGATAAATAATTCAACAAAGTAAAAAACAATAAAAACAAACCTCTGTCATCGCTGAATGTTTTATGGACACGGATTCTGATGCTCCTGGCTCGGCAACTTTCGCTGACATTGCCGAGGATGTCGTTGATGAAAGACAAAAGGAAGCTGATGCAGCTGCGAAATCGGCACTACGCACGTCTCGTGGAAACACGAGGTCTTTCCGCAGCCGAGCGCAAGCAAAAGGACCCACGGGACGCAGCTCGCTGCTATTTGAATTGCCCGCGGACTTTGCTTGGATACTGTAGAAGAAAGAGAAGAAAAGAGCGAGAGAGCTGTCGGGTTTGTTTGTCTGTCTTCTCATCGATTCGGTACGGAAAGACTGAGAATTTGTGAGAGAGTGGCCTTATCAGCTGAGCGACTTGATCGGCTTGCAACCGTCGCTTTCCTCATTTGTCTCGTTTTCGTCTCGCTCGTGCGGTTGACTTTTGGAATTTTTGTTTTTTGATTTCGAAATTGCGTGGGGTTTTACGTGGAATGTGTTTCATAAGCGGTGTCTATAAATACTCGATAATTTCAGCTCAATTTCATACGACGCTTTCGCTGCAACAATGTCGAGTATTACCACGAATCCGATGAGTAATAGTAGTAATTTGTGAGTTTTTATTGATTTTCCTGGGTTTTGGCGTAAACTCTCCTGCCACCACCCTGTTTCTTTTTCCGCCAAACTTTAATCGATAATTTCGTTTGCTTCATCTAATCACGTGACATTTCAGCTGTAGTCGATGCCCTGCATCGTCCCCGTGGTGCTCCTGACGTCCCTTCACAGAAGCTCCAAGACGAACACTTCCCCAAGGTTGCAGGATTAGTGAATAACGTGAGTAAGGAATGGTGTTGCCATGTTCCTGAGAAGAGCACCCTGCTTTTGTACATGCCCGGAGATCCATCCTTGTGCAACTTGTCCAGAGATCACTTCATCGAGTTGCTCGATCGCTGCGAAGATGTCTTCAAGTTCGATCGCGTCCTCGTTTGCTTCGACAAGTCCCAAATGAACCCCCGTCATGGAATCGCACGTGCTCTCAACTGCATCGGCTTCAACATTCTTCCTCCCGACTCCTATCCTTCCTTCCTCAGTAAAGACGCCCACTTCTCTATGGTTTATGAACTCTAAGTAATTCTTTTGTATGTACCCTCTTTTTCGAATTCCCGTATTTACCATCCTTAGTTCGTCTCACAATATTTTGTACTGTAAGCTACGGTTTCATCTAAGTCGTTATACTGTAGAAGACCGTTGACGGAATGTTTATCTTTCGCGTAAATAGAGAATAAATTTTTTTATTGGAAATAGGAAATTAGTCAACAAACAGATTCTAGAAGGTTCCTTTTATTAAGTTGGTGATGAAAGCCGAAAATTGGATATGGATAATTGCAATACGGAATAGACAAGTACATCAAATTCGCGGAAAATGTCGTAACTTTTCTCTGAATTTCGTCATGATTTTAGAGTATGATATTGATAAATCTGAAACCGAATTTTTACACTTTTCCGAAACTGCATTCAATCAATTTCATAAAATCCGAGACGAACTCAGAATTTTCGCGGAATTGCTTGTACTTTTTGTTCAATTTACCAGTATCAACGGAAATACTTGACAGCAGAGATTGTCAGCAATTTCTCGATAAAGCTATCATCGTCTACGGCCGCAATATGAACTAAAAAACATAATCAAAAAACTTTTTTTAAACATTTCTACCTGCTCTCCCTGTGACTTGCTGACTTTTGGGAAGATTGTGTGCGACAGTGTACTTGACCAAAGTAGTGTGCTTCGGACTCGCGACGATGCTTTCGTTGATGTTCGACAACAGTTCCGAGTATATCGTTCCTTGACTAGAGGGATCCGTGACCGCAGCTTTCGACAATTCTACCAAGGCAGAGTGGCCGGGCACATAGAGGTCATGGTAGCAACCCACCAAGAGGACATTCCTGAACATCCCGAAAGCTCCGTTCATACTTAGTTTATACAAAAAAGTCTCCCTAAAATTGGGAGCATCCCTCATCGTTAATTGCTCCAGAGAGACGGACTGCTTCCACCATTGCAGCAGAGCGATCCCCCAATTTGCCGCCCTTTGGTTGTACATCAGACCGCAATGAGGGGAATTCAAAGTCAAAAACGTATGAAGAGCAGGGATAAAGGGCTTCATTCCCTCCAATCCACAAAGAGTCCTCACAATCAGACCCCCGAGGGAGTGGGCTAGGAAGGACACCCTGGTCGGGGGTCTTGGGAGTCTCTGGACGTATCTCAGAATTTCTTCCAGGAGGTTTTGAGCCATGCCCGTGACGTCCGTCCAAGTTTCTGTTTGATTCACCTCGGACATGAGAAAAACTAAGTGGGACTCTGGGAGTGCAACTCGGAGGAAGTTCCTGTAAGCAGAGAGGTCTTCACTTGTCCCTTCCAGTCCGTGGACGAAAACAATCAAATGAGGTTCCACGAACTTCCTTTTTTCTATAGCGTCTTTTGTTGCGGCAGAAAAATACGGCAAATGATCACTTATATGAGCGAGATCACTGGAAAAAGTTAAACTCTTACGAAGATTGTAGAAATCAAATTTACCTGTAAAAGCACCCTCTGAATCCATTTAAATAAAGCTTCTGTTTGCACAATTCTTTCTGGTGGACAAAAGCGATGAAGTCTTTATCCAATTGCTCTACTAGTCGTTCGGAATTTGCGGAAAAGGAGTTACTTCTTTCAGCAACTACGACTTTTTTTGATTTCGTACTGGGAACTCTCGCCGATTTCGGTTCCGGTAAACTTTCGGAAGATGTTGATGGAGTTCCTGGTTGGCATTTCACGACCTTGTCGAGTTCGTCCTCCTCATTGGAGATGTTCGAGGTCGATTTGGCCTTGCTGAGGCCTCCGGGAGAAAGTCCGGCGACAGATTCCTTCGGAGAAAGTCTCGGAGAATCCTCGATTTCAAGCAGCAAAGCCCCGGGGTCTGTCATTCTTCTCTTGTTCTGGAATGTTTTACATAGAAATTAAACAGAATATTGAAAAACTCACAAATCTCTCGTTGACAGAAAGAAAGTCTTTGTTGCTGTTACCGTTATTGATCAAAATCTCGTAAGGATCATCGTTATCCCCAGAACAAGTCATCGGAAGACAGAAAGCAAAGTTCGAACCACTCCCTCTTCTCTTGATATCCAGGGATTTCGTGGAATCCGGGGTCGAAGGTTCTTCCTTTTCGTCTTCCTTCGCTGGAGTCACGAAAGTAGAGATGCAAATCGGTGGATTCTCGACTTCCGGAGCGTTGCTGGTAGGCAGGTATCTCTGCTCCATTATCATTGTTCTAGAAAAGTTGGCTAAATGGAAAACTAATATGTGGAAAGAAACTTACACGTTAGAAGGATCGGCGTCACAAGTGTCGACGTGAACCGGAAGGGTCTTGATCTTGGACAAATACCCATTTTTCTTAATCATATCGAAGTACTTTAGATTGGGATTGGGAGTAGGATGGAGAAGAGACTGGACGGTCCCCTCGGTAAAGAGGAAAGCCTCGGAAAGCCGCTTCAACCTTTGCTGATCGAATTCTTCCAACATCACTTCCCGAAGTTCTGAAAGAAAATTCTCATATATTGATTTTATTTTCCAGGCATTGTAAAGTATTTACCTCTGCTACTGCCAAACAGCTGTAGTAACTGAGTGAAAAGCTGAGTGAGTCTATTGTTGAGTATCGCCACGTGCTCTTGAAGTTTCAGCCAGGATTGTGTAGATTCTTCTAATTCTGTTTTCAAGACTGCTTCTTCTCTCCCTACATTCAGAACTTCGATATTCAACGGAGAAACGAGCAAAGTAGAATGTCTTTTGATGAAGTTTTGCAACGACAAACAGGAGCTGAGCATTCTGAAACAGACTTCCCTGTGGTAGTGTCTCAGTTTGTCGCTGATCGAGGGATCCGGGCCCGCTTTCTTCCTCGAGACAACTGCCGCTATCATGGAAGCGTGGATAGTCACTGAAACAGCGGAGAAACTGAAGTATTCGAAAAATATGGGTCTGTGACAATGCGTGGATCTATCTGGCTTCAGAAGAATGTTCAGCGTTCTCTTGGAAACGAATCGATAGCTTTCCAATCTTGGCAGGCTCTCGGGATCCAGATACCATAGTTCTACCTGCAGCTCGACGTTGACGGACTCCAGACGATCGACGCGTTTGTGGATGTTGAGAGTGCACTTGAAGATATCATTTAGCTCTGTCGATTGTTCTCCAAATCCGATTTTGACTGTTTTGGATATCCCAGCGGCATTCACAACACATGGTCGGTTATCTGAATTCCCGTTTGTCTGCTCGCAATGGACGTGAAATTGGTACGGGAAGGTTGATTTGCTGCGGAATCTTATCTGAAAGAAGTATATTGATTTCATATATAACTCCCAGCTGAATTTTCACCTGATAATACCCGTGGATAAGATCAACGCTGTGGAATTCATCCAAGCTAATCTGAATCTGGAATGTGGGGAATATCTCCAGGCGCATCTTTCATCAAGAATCCATGATAAATTTCGGTCAAGAGGTACACGCGTTCGTCTCCGTGGCAACGACCTTAGAAAAGACTCCTAGTATTTCCTTCTGTCAAGAATTCCTCATTATTTCCGGAGAAATCCGCGATTTTCGAAATCTCAAAACCCAAACGAGGTCAGTCAATACGGAGAAGTTTGGATTTTATTCAAATAAAGTGTCAAAAACTGGTCATTGGCCAGTCCAATATGGGTTTCTCGCAACGAAAGAATTTGATGATTCGACACGTTGATTCCGGTCTTCGATGGACCCCTGGACTTTCTAGTTGAAGTTCTGTTGTATTTTAATTTTTCTTCGAAAATGGGTGTCCGGGCCGTCTACAGCTTGTCGGAATTCCAGAACATCCTCAAAGAAGCAGGAAAGAGACTCGTCGTCGTGGACTTCCATGCTGTTTGGTGCGGTCCCTGCAAGATGATCGCCCCCGTCATGGAAGAACTTTCCAACGAATTTACTGCTGCGATTTTCCTGAAGGTAGATGTAGATCAAGTCAGAGGTAAGTACTTCATCGAGAATTCACTTATTTTGTTTATGGCTTCTAGATATCGCGGGAACCTATCAAATTCGGGCCATGCCGACTTTCGTCTTCATAAGCGAACAAGGAGAGATTGATAGAATGCAAGGAGCCAGTCCGGGAGGGTTGAGGACGAAGATCCAGAACTGGGTGAATTATTTGGGAACTGCGGAACCGGCCGTCAAGAATCCCAAAGCCGCGAACGCCGCAGAAAAATCATGGCTCCAGCAGTTCGTTCGATATACCGACCAAGTCCAACTCTATGAAGACGAGATTTCTCAGACTCTTGCCAGATCCCTTATCCCTCTAGAGGATTATCTTGCCAAAGTTACTGTCGACGGGAAAAAGAGTGATTTTCAATTAGCGAAGATGTTGATGAACTGGTTTCACGATGACTTCTTCTCTTGGACAGACACCCCCATTTGTGGATCCTGTAACAAACAAACATCTGCGGGAACAAGATCTAACGGATTACCGACAGACGAAGAAGCTGCCAATGGAGCCGGAAGAGTCGAGGTCTATCGTTGTTTGAACTGCAACAAGGAGGTCAGATTTCCCCGTTATAATAATCCTATCAAGCTCCTGGAAACAAGGAACGGCCGTTGTGGAGAGTGGGCAAATTGTTTCGCTTTGTTCTGTCGTGCAGTCGGACTGGAGACCAGATTCGTTGTCGACAACGCCGACCACGTTTGGGTGGAAATCTGGGCTCGGGAACTCCGTCGATGGGTTCATTGTGATCCTTGTGAAGACATCATAGATGTGCCTTTGCTGTATGAAAAAGGGTGGAACAAGCAACTCGTCTATGTTCTGGCATTTGCGAAGGACCATATTATGGATGTTACTTGGAGATACACTTTCAACAGACAGGTGACATCGAAGAAAAGAAACAAATGCAGACCCCTTGTTTTTATCAACTTTCTGAATGTAAGTTCAATTAACTTGTTTTTTTATCCAAAGCAAGTTGTAGAAGCTGAATGACAGACTCCAGAAGTCGCTCCCTGGAGATCGCAAAAAAGTTCTCCATGACAGATATATTTCGGAACTTATCGAATTTATTTGGCCATGGAATAATCTCCGCAAAAACTCGACCGAAAACCAGGGTAGATCTTCTGGTTCTGAAAAATGGAAGACGGAAAGAGGAGAAGCTGGATCGCTTCCACCGATTACCATCAAGCCGACGAAAAAAGAGATCGAGTCAAAGGTCTTCGAGTAGGTCACTTCCCGTTCCATTGCATTTCTTTAATTCCATTCGTAGGATTACTTACGACGCATCAAAAGATGAATATACCCGCCCCAAAGATCCTGATTATGCTACAAAGCATTGGCAATCCCAAGTCTTTGAAGTCGAGAACGTCTTCCGGAAAATCGAAAAGGATTGGAAAAAGGCATATCTTGCTAGAAACGAGGGAGCAGAAAAGGGCGTCCTCGTTTGGAAAGTCGATTTAGCAGGACTTAAGATCAAAGAGATTTCCGTAAAGGCTACTTCTTTCAAAACAGGAAGCGGATCGATCTTGGCAGTTGCGTGCTGCGGGATGCAATGTGTCCGATTGCCGGGAGATGGAACCGCCAGAATAGATAATGTCGAGGAAGCAGAGTACTTGGAATTGAGAGTGGAATTATCTGGGGGGAATTGGCAACATGCCCAAGCTTTCCGAACGGATTTGTCGGAAAGCGAGCCTGGATTGAGGATTCGAGTTGAACTCGCTTAAGTTATGTATTTTGCCTTTGCGTCTGTGATATCCTTTATAACTGAGAATAAGTTATTGAAATAAACCTGAATTGAGCAAGGGAGAAATGCTTATTCGGCGTCGTTTTTCTCGACGGAGAAAGGCTGGTCGACTGGAATGTGTCCGGAAGCCGCGATGACAACCTTCTGAGAAGGACGGTCCCCGGATTCGGTTTTGGTGTTTTCGACCTTTCGGACCACATCCATGCCTTCTAGGACCTTGCCGAAGACGACATGGCGTCCATCGAGCCAGGAGGTCTTTTTGCAAGTGATGAAGAATTGACTGCCGTTAGTGTCCTTACCGGAGTTGGCCATGGAAAGCCATCCCTGAAAGCTTGTGATAAAACTTATATCCGGGAAATCGACTTACAGCTCCGTAATGCTTGATCTTGAAGTTTTCATCGGCAAACTTCTCTCCGTAAATGGACCTTCCGCCAGTTCCATCGCCTTTTGTAAAGTCTCCCCCTTGGATCATGAAGTCCTTGATCACTCGGTGGAAAGCGCTTCCTGTATACCCTTCCTGTAAAATAACTAGTTTTTTTTCAGTTTGGCAAAAAAGAAAACTAACTCCTTTGGGTTTCTTGGAGAGCTCGACGAAGTTCTCGACGGTCTTCGGGACAGTTTTTCCAAAAAGTCCGATGACGATTCTTCCAGCAGGTTCATCCCCGATTGTGATGTCGAAATAGACCTAGAATCGAGATTGGAAACCGAAGTTAATATATAAAGACTTACTTTGTCTGTGACTTTCGGACCTTTGGGTTGTTCTGACGTGGCATAAACACCAGCGATCGCCAAAGAAGTGACTAGAAGAAGCAGGTTCATATCTGGAATTGATCGAGTAACGATAGGCTTGATTTTTGGTATTAAAACTGCAAAAACACGAGAGGAAACAATACAGGATAAGGGATAAAGTACCGATGAAGAAGGAAATCCCCGGAAAAGAAGAGCCCTTCGTGATTCGAAAAGCTATCTGGGTCTCGCCGCGAATGACCATGTTTCGACTCGCATCGTTTGAATGAGCCGGCAGTCGTGTTCTCGAAGTTCTCCTCCCGCTCTCTCGTCCTCCAAAAATAATCTATCTTCGCCCATTATTTCTTGACATTTTTGCGTAATGAACCGTGTGTTTATTGATGAGACAACTTCATAACAGGTTCCAAGGTCGTTCTCTTGTTCTGTCATGTCTTGCAAATTTTTGATATATAGACACCGGCTCCTGGTGTTCGCCACTTTGACGTCCCTTATTTCTTGTGGATGCATTAGCATACCCGAAAGACCTTTGCGAATTTTCCGAATATTCTGGCGCCAGTTTTCCCGCCATCGATCGGTTCGATTTCGTGGCGTGTTACTTTCTCGTTATCACAGATGGAACATTGAAGATTTCCTTGTCAGCTATTACTTGATGCACTGAGGGCACTTCCGCACGTTGGGAAATGCATACGAAACCAGGCCACGCCCTTTATTCTTATTTACGCTGAATACGCTCTGGACAAATTTTTTGTTTACTACTGCAACTTGCGCATTCTGCTTGAAAAAATGATGGTTTACGAGCCCTAATGAAAAAATTCATTGTTCCGACGCGAAGATGTTCGGGAATTGTCCAATTTATTCAATCACGGTTTCGTAACTATGTAAATAGACGGAGATCTTGCTACTTTTAATCAAGAACACCCAGCTCAATGAGTTTTTTCATTAACTTCGCTGGGAGATCGGGTTGCATTCGCGATGTTGTAATTATCCGCTGTCAGATACCGCCGTTTCTTTTCTCGTGTCAAAATTTGATCCCCGTTAGGCATATCCGGTTGATGGGTTTCCAAATCTTTATGGCCCCTTGACTTTGTTGATCCTTAAATTGTCCGACACCTTCTCGTTATGGTCCGATGTGGGAGGTCACCGCGGAACATACTTATTCTTAGAGGTCACTTTATTTCCGGAGTCTGTTTCATTCAAAGTTATACTGGAATAAATCGCGCAAAGTCGTATTAACGTGTTAGGTCTTTACACGGCCGTTTGTCCGTGTTTATGCCTTTTTTGCGAGCCCTCTAGTTGCTGTTTTGTCAAGTCCTTAGTATCAGGGTTTTTGTTGTCTGTTTTCTTTCAAACAAGGCCAATCTGAACTGAATATTCGAAAGCGTAGTGTTTCAGTGAGGGAAGAACTTTTTCCACAGCTGGCAGGGGTGAAAGTCTGACGTACGCCTAGCAACGTAGCATTTTTTAATTCAGTATGTTTGTTGCATTTTTTGGGAGGGGCTCCGAACACACAGCAGAGAAACATACTCTGCGAGCCCGGAATTTTTTCTAGAGTTGGCTTTTTTCGGTTTTCTTGGTCTAGGTCCAAATTAGTGTTTACTCTTTGATCAAGATTAGATTTCCCTCTTTGAAGTGAGGTTATTGATGCCGGATTTCTCACACGCCGTAATTCTCTCCCAGGCGAGATACTCTTTTGGGTAATCTCGTTATTTACCCTTGCAAAGATTTCGCGCATTATTGTTTATACTCGTTTTATTGCTTCGTCCGTATAGCTTTGTCGGAAGCAGTCTTGCTAATATTGTGCCGTTTCTGCCCAATATTATTGGAAACCGCGTTATTTTTCTCATTGAGATGGATGAGGACGTAGGCCGGAATAGCCCTGCACCCTGCATTTTTTGAAATGACTGCGCTGCGTTGAGTAATAGGCTAAGATTGGTCTTTCTTGTGTGATTCATGTGCATCTATACGTTTCCGTGGTTGTTTTATGTGATGAAATGTAAAGGGGAGTTTTTCAGGAGATGTCGGCTCGTTCAAAGCGAACTTCTCGTGTCGCCCGTGAACATTCGGAGACATTCTCCAATGTTAGTGGAGATTCTTTAAATGAGAACAATGTCTCGCCTCTCCAACTCTCTCGTCTGCAGGAGAAAGAACAGCTTGTTAGTCTCAATGACCGTTTGGCAACTTATATCGAGGTTTGCATCTTTGAGTTTGGCTATGTATTAATATCAATGGTTTAGAAAGTTCGCTCATTAGAAGCTGAGAACTCACGTCTCCACGTCCAAGTTCGTGAGGTTGAAATCATCGAACGCAAGGAGAAGGAGAATTTGGCTGCTCGCTACGAAGCCAAGGTTGATGATCTCCGTCGTGCTTTGGATGCCGCGAATCGTGATCGCAGCAAGATTGAGTTGGAGAGTTCTGGAGCTATTGCCAGATACAATGATCTCAAACAGAAGGCTGACAAACTTGAAAAGGAGTTGAAGCGCGTTGAAATTGAGCGTAATCGCTCTCAATCCCTTGTTTCTGACCTTCAGGCACGCAGTGATGACAATGATAACCGTCGTCGTTACGCCGAGGATAAACTTGCCGTAAGTTTTCGTTTTACACATACTGAGTGATGGATGGACGGAACAGTGTTTTGCCTTGTTGTCAGCTGTCGGATTGATTGAATGGACCTTTAATAGTGTTATTTTAGGAGCTCGAGAAAGAATATGATGATTTGCTCAAGAAGTACCAGACCTTGCAAGGGCAACTTGAGGACGAGGTTCTTCTCCGCCAAGAAGCTCAAGCTCAACTTAAGGGAGTTAAGGATGATCTGGATTTCGAACGGCGCTCTCATTCCAATCAAATGGAGGAAGTTCGTCGCAAGCGGC
The DNA here is from genome assembly GCA_009761265.1 of Halicephalobus sp. NKZ332. Classification (NCBI taxonomy): domain Eukaryota; kingdom Metazoa; phylum Nematoda; class Chromadorea; order Rhabditida; family Panagrolaimidae; genus Halicephalobus; species Halicephalobus sp. NKZ332. The sequence goes on along the minus strand of VOSG01000031.1, from coordinate 153,717 downwards.
AAGTCGAAATGACGTCTTTGTCTGTAGAGAAGGAAAATGAGTACAAAGCACGTCTCCATGATCAGCTGCAGTCCATGAGAGCCGATTTCGATACCAGATTGAAGGCCGCTACGGATGAACTCGTTGATTTATACGAAAACAAACTTGCCGATGCTGAACGCACTGCCGACAATCATCGTCGTGATACTATGAGTATCCAGCATGAATTGTCTACTTATCGCGTTTCCCAGTCTGACTTCGATAGCGCCCGCAAAGAGCTCGAGAAGAAACTCAATGACGCGGAGCAGAGAATTAAGGACTTGGAAGCTCAATTGCGAATTCTCCGCGAAGAGAACGCTATTCGTTTGAGGCAACGTGACGACCAAATTGCCGACCTCAATCGCGAGATCCGTGAACGCATGAAGAACTACCAGGAGTTGATGGAGGTCAAGATCCAATTAGACACTGAGCTTCAAGCCTATCATAAACTGCTCGAAGGAGAGGAAAGTCGTCTCCACATCACCCCTACTTCCACTCCCAACACTTCTTTGAATGTCTCAGCTAGTAACTCCGGCCATCATGTCTCGTTCAGCGATATCCCCAACAGTTCCCGTCGAGGGGTCAAACGTCGTCGTTTGGAAGTTGACGATCTTGTTAACTTCGATCGTTCCTCTCGGTCCTTCAAATCGAATTCCCATGCTGACACTGATGTCGAGTTCGACGATGTAGATACTGAAGGAAAATTCATTCGTTTGATCAACAAAGGCGACAATGACTACCCAATTGGTGGATGGACCATCAACGTTACGGACAACACCAGAGAAGTCTCCTTCAAATTCCATTCTCGACAGGTTTTGAAGGCTGGAAAGAGTATCACCGTAAGTTACTTATATTCTATTCGGTTTTTGAGCATCACTTTCAGGTTTGGTCGTCTGATGCATCCGAACCTCATAAACCTCCTGAGAATCTTGTCATGAAAAACCAGAAATGGGTTTCCGGAGATTTCATTCGCGCCGAGCTCCATAACGAAGAGGACGTCGTCGTCGCTTGGCGAGAACTTTCTTATGAACATGGATTCCGCGTTCAAAGTAATGATGATCCTGACCAACGATGCTCGATTATGTAATTCCACCTTGCTTGATGTTGTTTTTGCAAATGTGACGTCACGTCCTTCCGTTGTGTTGGCTCCTTCTAACGGTCTCTTAATTTTTTTACCGACTTTTTGTTCATAAATTTTTTATCATCAAAAGAGTGGATAAATAATTCTTGGACCCATTGAACATGGATTACAAAGGTTGATTAATCCGGTTTGGGAAGATGGACCCGCCTCTTTGCGGGCCTCGTTCGCGCGATCGAGAGAACGGAGGTCTAATTTGTAGCTCCCTCGAGCAACAGTGGCTGGCTCTTCTCACTTGCTCACTGTCCTGAAAGTAAGCCGGGATCGGAATCCTGCCGTCGAGTGCACGTTTTTCGCGAAGAACTCTCGAAAAGGCACACGCTTCTCTTAAGTGTGTTACTTTTTGAAGGATTAGAGGAGATATTTTGCTAGGATTATTTGGTGTTTGGATTTTTTTTGCCAATGATCGGTTTTGATCCTGGGCGTCTTTTGGCGCTCAGTTGCATCGTTTTTGTGTATGGAATAGAAGGTGAGGATTTTGGTTTTTTGGAAGCTTCTGTTGGGTGCTTTTCTGGTTGCGGGGTTAATTGGTGAAAGTTTAGGACGTCCACAAGGTTTTTCTGATTGTTGTGTGATTACGACTCCGGAACACTTTTCTTCGACAATTAGAAGGAATGACGGAAACGTTATAATAAGAAATAATCGGGACACTTTTCCTAATTTCTTTGGTGGAAATGTTTATGCAAACTCAGCAAACATTGGTATTGGTATGTTTCATTTAACACATGTAGGGAAAATTTACTTCGAAAATTACTTATAAAAAAATTTATTATTTTTTGTTTTTCTTTTAAAAAATATCACGAGTCTTTTCTCCTATTTGAACAAGATGGCTCGATTTCCAAGGTTTTGTCCTCTTTCGTCGAGACTTGCAAATTCGTCGACGAAACAAACCACTAAAAGATCAGATTTCGCTGAGGATCGAGGTTGATTCACACTTTCGGATATCTTTAATTCTGGACTGCGAAGGTGAAATCGAGACAAATTTGACCTTGGAGTTAGAATTCTGAACTTTTTCGAAGAAAAAGCTTGAATATAATGGACATGGATTTTTTCTAAGCTCGGTTTCGGAAAAAAGATTTCTACAGTCATGGGTTTCAGGGAGCGGATTTATGGTTTTTTTAATCATGAAAAGGTGTTGAAAATTTCGGAAACTTTTCAATTGAAATTTTGCAATTTGATTTTGTGGATGATTTTCGAATTCAGTTTTACAGAAACAAATGTCTAAAGTTCTGGAATTTTTCAACAAAAAGTTTTAGAATTTCTCAACAGAGAAAGATAGATTTATTTACATATTTTTGGTTGATTTTAATTTTATAAGAAATATTCAAAACTAAGAATTTATCTTAAGACGAATTCTTGGGATTTTCCAATCGAAACAAACTGGAATTTTGTTTTTCTGTGATTCCAGAAGATGCTAAAAATATCCTGTAGATTCTACAAACTTCGGGAATTTTTTTGATGCACCTAAGTCATCCAAATACTGTAAAAAATTTCTCCAAATATCCTCGCAAAAAATTGTCCGAAATATTGTAACAAGAAATCCATCAAATTACCGTATCCAAAAAATTTGTTTTTTGCAGTTAAAATTTCTTCGTCTATAAATTTGTGTTCTTCAATCATGAATTTGTTAAAAATGAGTTTTTTAACTTATATATAATTATGAAATCATTAAAAATTCAATTTTTAACCCTGTTTGAATAGTGATTCTATAGTTACTCAATCGTAACAAATCATGAAATTCTCTATATTTTCGTAATTACGAAGTTGTCGACAATCGCCAATCCCTCTGGACTGTATCTTTTCTAAAGTCTTCCTCGCGGTCGAAATCCATTTTTTCGGATCAATATTAAAATGAACCTTTGAGTCTAAATTTTATTTACATTTTCGAGTGCGATTGACACTTTTCTGGAGGTCAATCAGCAACAAGATCTGGGAACAAGGAAAATTCTTTCATCTGTCAAGAACAAGTTCTTTCGCTTTCTCTGAATTAAATTCCCGATCCAGATCAAAAAGTAGAAGACAATAAGGACAACTTAGACAAGCCGCTTATCGCGTTTGGTTCTTACGGAGCAATCGAATGAGATTGGGTGAGATAGAACAAGATAGAAAAAAATAGAATGAGATAAAATAAGATCGAACGAGGTCCTGAAAAGGAAAGCACTTGCTGCAACTGTTAATCTAGTGATTCAGAAAAGCAAAAAACATCTTCTTTTTTCGAGCAAGGATTAGGGGAACAAGTACGTTTTATTCAGAAAAAGAAGAAAAAAGCAAGTGAAATCAGAGGATTACATGTGAACTAAATTCTGACTTCATATCAACGTAGCAAATCTTTGCAAAGAAAGTTTTTTCTCGAGGTTTATATGGATTTTTCCATTAGAAGTAACATGAAAAATTCCTGGTATGAAGTCAAGATTTAATTCACGTAGTTCTTGGGTTTTCTATTATTGTTATTTTTATAACTACTTTTCGGATAAGGTGAAAAGAAAAAACGTGAACTTATTCATAAAAATAAAGTGAAAGTAAATAAAGCTCGAGCCTTTTGTATGAAAGGGATTCTAATTTTGTGTCTACAAAATCAGTTTTATGTGTTAATCTCTTTGTCTTTTGGGACTTATCTTTTAAGGTTTATCATTTTAAAGTCAAATGAAAATGTAGTTGGTGTAAAATTCTAACACTTGTTTAAGAATCTTTATGAACAGAATTAAATTCCTTTTTATAAAAAAATTAAATTGCCTTTTACTTTTCTTGATGTCATTTCACCCCCGAGTATCAAAGAATTACAGTATTAAAATACCAAAGTACCAGAGGGAATGATCGTTGACAGTTGCTTCCGCCTTTGGTCTCCTGTCAGATTTTGTCAAAAACTCAAACAATAACGAATTTCACGAAAATAAAACAAAAATTTCGTCGACTTTCTTTTTCGTGGGAAATTTGGTATCGGATCTTTTCCGAAAAAAGAAATATAAAAAAAATAATAAACAAAAGGGATTTTCAGGAGTTGAAAACGGAGAAAATTATGGATCTTTCGGAAATCAACAATTTGGACAAACTCAAGTTGTCAATCCTTTTCAAATGCAGCAACAGGTTCCTCAACCACAATCTGTAGGAATCGTCAACGGATTCGATGCAAACACTTGGACTCAAAACAATGCGAACTTGTTCCAGCAACAAAGCCAGAACAATTATGGAGGCTACAGTAACACTGGAACTGGCTACGGAAATCCTGCAACTGGTTACGGTAATACTGCGGCTAGTTATGGTAACGCTGGAACCGGTTATGGTAATACTGCAACTGGTTACGGTAACACTGCAACTGGGTTTAATTCTCAAACTGCACAAACCCAGACTTTTGGACAAACCAATTACGGTCAGGGTCCTCAGCCCCAGACATTCGGTCAACAAATCAATAACAACAATTACGGGCTCCCACAACAAAGTGTTCAGACTTTTTATCCTTTTGGAACCGTGGAATCCCAAACGCAAGTACAAAGTGGGTTCCAACAACAGGTTGTGAATCCAGTTCCTCAGACCTATCAGCCACAATCCCAAGTTTTGCCTCAGCCGCAAGCTTTGCCTCAACCCCAGCCTATACCCCAACCTCAGCCCCCAGTTGATCCATTTAGTCAGCAACAACCCTATATTATTCCTGATCAGTCTCAGCAGAATAATTATGGAAGTTATCCTCAGACAGGGTACCAAACCCCTGCTCCAGCCCCTGCCCCAGCTCCCGAACCCGAAACAACTTCCCAGCCGATCATTGATATGAGTCAGCTCCAGCAGTATGCTCATTACTTGGAGATGATCCAGAAGCAGTACGGTATTAAGCTTCCTCCTCCGCCTGTGAACCCCCCACAACCTCAGACTCCGGCAGAACAACCTCAGAACCCCTATGTTGCAGGTGTTCAGCCACAGACACAGTCTCATATCCAGGGAACTCTCAATCCCCAGATCCAGGGAACTTACACTGTGCAAGCGGGGTCTGGACAGAGTAACTTCAATCAATGGCAGACAGGATTCAACAGTAACTACAATATGCAACTCCAAGGACCCTCTAAACCCGTCGTTGCTGTTCAACCACAGGAACCTATTTACCAAGTTCCCCAGCAACCTTCAGGTTCTAGTCAACCTTATTATCCGGACTATGGTGCAAGTAATAATGTGGTGGAACAACCCCAGCAAGTACACCAACCTCAACCTCAACCCCAGCCCCAACCCCAGCCAGCACCGCATATTATTCTGCCAGAACCGAGACCGCAACCCCAAGTATATATCCCGCCTACTCAGGCCACTCCTCCACCGACTCCTATCCCCACTAGAGCTCCGGTACCCCAGATACTTCAGACGACTACTGAGGTTTACGAGAGAGAGGTCACCACCCGACCCCCGCCCTCGAGACCCATGTCCACAACCTCGATTCAAGCGTTGACTCAGCAGATTAGGAAACTTCCTGCTGTTCTCTACGTTGATTCTAGGAACCCCGACACGAAAAGAACGGAAACTTTGTTGAGAGAAACATACGGACTTCCTCTTGTCGCTTTTTACGTCGACAAGATTGACAAACCTAAGACAGTGGAACGTCATCTTCAACAACTGACCGCTCACAAGGGCATGCCTTATCTGTTCATCTGCGGCACCTTCATCGGATCGCAACAGCACATCGATAATTATCACGCTAACAAACAGATTCCACAACTCGTGGAATACGTGTGTGGTGACGAGAAGAAACGCAAATCTCAAAAGAAAAAATCTACGTCTGTTGCCTCTTGAGTTTTGTTTTTATCATATTTTAATTTATTCTAAGGTTTCTTAACGTCAGAGCTCATTTTCTGCGAAAAATTATATAAATTTGTGGATAAAATGAAAAAGTGATAAATCGAGTATTTGTCAAAAAAACTGATTGTTTTCTGGGTCCCGAAACAATTGTCTTCTTATTTTATTTGTAGTGTTTTATGTTATTTTTGTTAGTTTTAATTTGAGTTATCTATATGCTGATGTTGTTTTTTCTTTATGGTTTTCTGTATTCTTTCAAAAGACACCTACAGTAGTCGTTGATGAATTTGACTTTATTTGTATGCTGGGTTTGTACTGTTTCTTTAAGTTTGGTCAATTCCCAGCATGTGTAAACATCCTGTTTTTCAAATATCGAATCACTTAATATCTTGGATTTACTGAGTGCTCTAGGAAAAGTTTTTGGCAATAGAAATGCATTAAATAATTTTTCAAGTTTATTTTTGTCAATCTCTGATATTAATTTTCCCTTATTCTCGAATGAAATTTCTGATTGCATGCATGTTATATTGAAGAAGTTACTATAAAATACAACTAGTCTGTCCAGTCGGTAACAAAAGCTGCTTTCCGGATAATATCGAGAAATGTCCCATAATAAAGAGAAAATGATAAAGACTTTCCAAACAAAGAAGACTTTTTATTGTTTCTGGAGACGGTAGAGATAAATTGCTCTTTTGGAATTTTTTAATGAGGATACAGACGTGACTTTATACTTTGGAATCGAGGAAAATCAAGAAAGAAAGCATTGCGGAAAGTTCAAAGGAATGAATATGAAAGAATACGTACAGAAAATTATTGTAAACATTTATCTACAGAGAGCGATGAGAATACGACTAGTTAGGGATAGTCACCGAGGAAAATTCTATGGAAGATAAGAACAAATTCAGAAAATCGTGGGCTGCAGGTGCCGAGGGTCTTTTGATAACGCCTAACAAGGCATTCATATTAATTAAGGAATTTCGACGGAGAAAAATGCTTATTGTTCGAGTCTATGATCATAAACATGGGAAATGGATGATAGAAAATAAAATCCTCATTGACAAATTTTTACAACTATCGTACTGACTGAAACATAAAAGTTGATAACGCATACATAGCAGACTGTTCTCAACCTAATTTTCCGGATTTTTTAGATAAAAGCAAAGTAGGGAAAAGAGGTGATAAAACAACGATATGCATTAATTGCTAACTTAAAAATGCTTCACAAACGAAGAATCAGGAATTGGTACACTTTTAAATTTTCTTTATAATAATATAGAAGATTTGTTTGAATTATATTCAATTTTAAGAAATTTATTCTAAAAAAATAAAAAATGACAATTTTATTGTAGATGTTTTAATTCAAGAGACCAATAAGAAAGGAGAAAATCAGAGTCATCCCGATTCCGACAGCAGATCCCGAAGAGTATTGACCGCAATCCAGAGTTGCGTCCTGACATAGATTACTGTATTTCAAGAAATATTGACTCTTAGTGCATTGATAATAAGCAGCGCTTTTTCCGCATTTGTAATTTGTAAGCTGATTTTGACAGTTGAATTTGGTAACTGTGTCGTTGCAATTGTCCGTAAGAATAGAACAGATACTATCACTAACGTCACATTCCATAAGTTCTTCCAGACCTGAAGTAAGAATTTAATTACCTCTATCGTTAATCAAAAACTTTACCATCCACTCCATTTGAACAGATGAAATCTTGCTGTTTGAAAACCGATATCCATGCATTCGCGGTATCGTTATCGAATCTTCTAGTCAGAATCTGGGCAAAATTTAAGGTGTTGAAGGCGTCATCTGTTCCTCCTATGCATTTGTAAAATTCGTTGTATCGATCACAAGCCGCATTGTAACTATCCGTGCTTGCAATAGCATACGTTTGGAAGTAATTACCGAAACTATCAGGTCTCGGGGAAGTATTATTAGAAGGAGTCCCCCAAGCCTTGAAGTAATTGTAGAAACATTGTGTTGTATTCCAGAGAGAATCGTAAGGACTGCAGTCGGGAGAAGGTGAACAATTAACCACGTATTGGTTTTCTATAGATTTCCACTGGCACCCGATGTAGGTATTTACACTTCCACAGCTCGAGTTCACGTTTTTTAAGGCGCACGTGATATTGCCACTGTTAGGACAAGTAGCTTTCGGTTGATCTTTGATGGATCTGAAAAAAGATTTTAAATACGATTTTTATGAAAAAAAACTTACTCTTTAGAATTATCACAGAAATAATAGGAATCACTACAAGTGACAGCATTACTAAGCTCTGAAAAGATAACTATTTTTATAAATTTAAAAAATACTTTGACTAAATCTTTTTAGTATACTTTCCAAAAAGAGAGGAATTACAAAAGATGGATTTTTAGTTTTAGTTTTTCTTATCTAAACACTAAATAATTCTTGGATCTTACGGTATATGACATCCCCACAGCCATACTGTAGCTGATGATATCTAGACACAACTTGTGCCGCGCTGTTATTATCTGTCTTGAAGATACAGACCATATTATCGTAGTTAACTTCTTGGTTGGTAGAGTTGACACATTGAGAGAGATTCGCTTGAGCGTTACAGAGAAGATCCACATCTCTATCAAGAAGATTATTTATTCCATTTATATATCTGTTGAAATTCAGGGTATCCGAAATTCCGATAGCAGCACTGAAGTTTTTGAAGCAAGTCGTCAAATCACCATCACAATCAGCTTCGACTCCTCTGATTCCACAGAGGGAAATCAAGAAGAGTAGACAAAAAACTTTATTCTGGATCATTTCAGGAGACGACAATAATAAGTGCGAAAATTAAGGGTTATCGAAGCTTTTATACTGACTCTTATCTCCGGAATTCTTCATTGTAAAGACGATCCTTCTCAGCACACCTAAGCAAGTCGAGCGTCATTAGACTGATAAGACTTTTGGGAAATAATACCTTATGTACAAGGAAAGTATTTAGAAATTTGTAAATTGGCGGAATTACAAAATGATAAAATTCTGTGTTTATTTTGAGACGATAAGACAAATATCGTTCCTCCTTCGAAAGAATCAATCCCTTTAGTAAAGGCAGTAATTTTATTTTAGCACTCCTACATAGGTGTAACTATGAGCTTCTGATTCGCTGTCTAAACTAACTGTAGTCATGTACAAAATTCCAGAGCTTTCAGTTCTATATATGAGTCATTGGTGTGGGAGCCATTTCGCAATCGGGTTTTGAAAAACTCATGGATTGATCAATGATAGATATTAGGTTGGTAAAAAAGTTTTGCTAGAAAATGAAACAACTTTTAGTTTTTTTATATCTTTGTTGAAATCTAACTTTAATTAACAATATAACCACCACCTATATTAACAACATCGGTCCAGTAATTGAGCAGATCACCGATGTCTTTCGCCCAGAACTCCGGTAGCTGTGACTCGAAAAAGATGGACACCTCCATTTTGAGGTCATCAATTTTCGTGAATCTTTTCTTGCTCAAATGGCGCTTCAGATGTCTGAACAAATGGAAGTTAGACTGCACGATACCCAACGAATATGATGAATGTGGAATCACGTCCCAGCTAAGATCCATTAGTCTCTACTGGATCTTTTTCTCCATATGTGCCCTCACGTCGTCGTGCGACAAGTGGACAGAGAAACGTCTCAAACATTTTTCTCGGATTACGTCGGTCAATTCTTGGAGTTAGTTGACGTATGTGATAGCGCTGAGCATCGTGCTTGGATTTGTCTTGGTATAATGGAGCAATTCGTTGTTATTGTGATTAAAAACCATCCAGTTCGCTGTTCATCATCCAGGTTCGTATCTCCAGAATCACAGCATTTGAACTGGCGGTTGATTGCCCAATAGTAGACGACGTTCTCGTTGAATGTACTGTTGATGTTACTGGCCACGAGTCTCGTGTTGGCGTTATATTATTACTCATAGAAGATTAGTGCCCGCAGCTGATATTGAGAGATCAAAGACATTTCTGGTTAACATAGCCTCGCAATCTCATTTCTATACCCCTAGCGCGGTAGTGGAGGGAAGCCTCTAGAAGTTCCCTCTAAGCACTAGATCCTATATATCATTAACAAATAATAATGAGGTTTTAAAAAAATTTTTAGCAACTTTTTTACAAACCCAATATATTCAAATTATATCGTTGATTAATGTGTTCTTAATCGATAACTGCCATGGAACTTGCTAAATTCTATCATTAATAAACAAAGAAATGGAGTACTTTTACTACGTCTTAATATAATCTGGATTATTTTTTTTCCTAATTCCTTGAGATAAGGAAATCAGCTCACTTTTTATTGAAGAGTAACATAAATACCATAGATATGCTGAGTATCAAAGTTCTTTAACTCCAATTTTAAAGAAAGTATTCACATATTCATAGATATCAATATTCTTTTTTTCAAATCATGTATAATTTAAAAAAATTAGTTTTTCAGACTGTTTTCCCACAATTCTTAATTAAATCTTTTATTTTGAAAGATAATGATTCTTTGGAAATTAGAATCTAATTTGGATTGAACTTGACATGGTATTCTTAAAGGCATTAGAAGTGAATGTACAGGCAAGAGACCGGGAAGGCTTTCGATCACATATCCAAAATGAAGTTTTCCATCATATTTCCGATCACATGTTGTAGGCGACGTAGAGTGGATCGAGTTGGTCTTTGACGAAAGCGTCCCGAAGATGCATTCTTTGCTTCTCTCCTCGACTGTTGATGGGAATCGTGAATGGATCTACCAAAACCACCACTCCGACAGTTAGATGGTGATCTTCGAGGATACTAGAGGTAATGGCGGGGATGAGATCGAGAGCCTCGGCTTCCGGAGCGTCCGTCTCCGCGACGACGACGAGGAGATGGGTCCAAGTGAAAACCGCGCTCTCGACAATTCTCTTATGGCAACGGATCACAGAGGCCTCGAGATCGACAGGATGGTAGCGCATTCCTCGAAGCATCAGTGTTTCGTCGATGGCTCCAACGATGAATACAGCATCGTGAAGTTCTGAAATTCCGTTTTTATCCGTGAACTTTAGGTTAAAGTTATTTTTAATATATAAATCCCATTCCAGATAAAATTTCAATGTATGAATTTACTTTCTCAGACAAAGAAAACGTATTCATACATGAAATTTTAATTTCAAGTACCTTTATATATGAATTGTTTACGGAACTAACCTCCATCGGCCGTTATCGACTCCGTCTGCTTCAAGAATCCCAAATATCCAGTCCTGGCGAAAGTCGTTTGTGTGTCTCCCGTCCTCAGCTTAGCATTGAAGTGGTCGGTATGAAGATGAGTTTCTTCTCCAAAAATAGAAAAATAACCCGCAGCGTTGTGATTAGAAGCAACCCAGATTTCTCCAAGATGAGAATCCGCGCATTGTCCCTTGGTTTCTGGGTTTGCAATGACTACTTTTAATCCTGGCAAAAGTTTCCCGGATTCCATCAGCGGAAGACTGTGGGGAGCACCTTTTTCGACCAAGGCTATTCTGTCATTCCTCAGGGCTCTCGCATCGACGTACACCGTCGATGGATCCGGACTTGCGGCACCTTGCATGCAGATGGCGACATTCACCCTGCTGCCGAAGGAGGTGGAAACGGCTCTGGGGGAGAGTCCGAGAGGGGCGAAGAGCTTCGAAAAAGCGTTGCAGAGGGCTGCTCGGGGACGTTCCTCAGCGACCGCCACACACGTTCTCAAGCTGAAAGTTCTTCTTCATGTATCGAAAAACAAATTTCACACATCAAAGTACTTTAGTTATTTTGCTAATAAAGTTATAATATAAAGAACTCACCAGGAAAGAGAGATTCCTTTGTCTTTCAATGCACAGATTTGCGGTGCCAGTTCTCTCACACAATTTTCCATCACGGAATAAGAGCAAAATGTGTCTCTCACTTTCTGTTGAGAAACGACTGTCAACCATAATGTCGGATTCAGTTCTACTTCTCCAGGAGGAATCAGAATCGAATGATGTCCGGCGTAGACACTGGAGAGGGTCCACAAGGCGAAGCCGAGACCGGAATAAGGGTCCAAAGACAGCGCCACATGTCGAGAAGGATACAGTTCACAAGCAACTTTCAGACTTTTGCACAAAGTAGCTGCTCCCAAGGTGGAAACCACGATTCCAGCGAGTTGACCCGTAGTGGAAACTGCGAAGTCGAGGTAACAAGTATCTGTGGATCTCCGTTCTGGTTGATCTATGATGTTTCTTCTCCTCGCGACGGAACTGCTCGGCATGTCCTCGATGTCTAATATAGTAGGCCAAGCTTTCGAATTCACTCTGTGACTGGCTTCTTTGCATTTTAGAAGCTTGATGATGGTATTCGAAGAAAGCAATGCGACGGATTTCGAAACATCCACGATCATCCTTACAGTAATCAAAGTGGCGGCGAGGTTCGTCGAGGAAGGAGGCCGGATACATACGGGTACCAGGCCAGCCGCGAGACATCCATAAAAAGCGGTGATTAGCTCCAATCCCGGAGGGAAAATAAGAGCCACATGATCCCCTACGGATAAATGTCCTTTATCCAACAGAAGTGCTCCGATTCTCTCCGCCTTTTTCAGTAACTGTCCACAATTCAAAGAATCCACCTCTATTCCTTTGGAATTCACCAATGTGAACATCAGATGGTCTGGTGTTTGTTGAGCTCTTTGACGAAGGATGTCTATCAAGTACACAGGTTCATCGGGAGCGATCGTCAATTCCCTCCCTAAGGCCCCTGCGATCCTTGCCCCTTGGACCAAGTTCCCCACCATCATCGCTGCGGGACCCACGTCGTTTTGAGGAGGATCCCTTGGCTTCGGCAAATTCAAAACGGAACTTTGAGGACACATTAGCAAGGTCGAGGGATGAAGACACCCATCGATAAATTTCTGTCTCGTTTCACTCACATGGAGTCCTCCTAAGGGTGTTTTGGGAAGATTGTTAGCAGGGACCAAGGCGATGCAGTATAGACTTAGTTGATGTATGGAATCCACCGCTTGAATCACCCTCACCATCCAGTTGAAAGCTTCCTCGTCAGCGACGTTTTCTTTCTGTTCTGCAACGACAATGACTCTTTCGTCACGAAGAACCTTCATACTGAAAACAGCTATTCTTCCTCGATAAATGAACTTCATCGAGTCCACTGCGAGTACAGTAGCGATGAGGTCATCCGCACTATGTTGTCTTCCGGAAACTGTCATCGTCGAATTTTTGTTTCCTATCACGAAAGCGAGTCCCTCCGGAGTCATGAACCCTATCAACCCCGACCGGACGTAATTTGCAGGTCCTAGAGGTTTTTCCTCGGAAGAAAGCGGCTGAACTTGGAAGACGTGGGTGGTTTGTCCCTTCAATCCGAAATATCCTGAGGCAGTGGAAGGACTGTGGAGACAAATTTCTCCAATTTCATCTGTTTTGCATAATTTCGGAGATCCAGAAGGCTTTATCACCACAGCTAATCCTCCAGGAACTATCTGACCGGAATCCTGGACTGTCAAGGAGGTCAAGCTATTTTCCTGATCGACTCTGACGACGTTGAAAGACAAAGCTGACATCGACAAAGTTCCTCTTCCGCTGTTCCCTCCACCTGTTTCCGCAGGCCTTCTTAGGCACACAGTACCTGTCTCGGGAGATCCTGCCACGGGACAAATGGCGTCTGGTCGAAGTCCTCTCGAATGGAAAGTCATGGAAAACTGGTCGCACGGGGATAAAGACCAAGGATTAGCTCCATCAGCAACAACAATACATCGAAGACTCGAAAGCTGCATGGGGTTGTTGTTCCCTGCCGGCTGTACCACTTTTCCCGCGGAGTCCCTGGGAGTCGCCATGACGGACCAATGAAGATCTCTGGATTTTACCAAAGCCGTTGTTGCTTGAAGCTTCGAAGCATGGAACATCCAACTCGTCGGATTAACCTTCATCACAGAATACGGCACAAAGACAATTTTCATTCCCGCATAGATCCCTGCCAAAACACCGTGCCAAAGGCCGACGTCTCTTTTGAAGTCAAGGACACTGATCATGGTTTCTCCTTCCTTGTACCCCATGGCAGCCACTATGGCTCTAGCGTGGGAGAACATCGCCTCCTTCGAGACACAGACTCCCTTGACACTGCCTTCCTTGTCCGTGGTATACTCTATGTAAGCGGTTTCTCCATTGGCCGTCACGGGCTGAGGTTTCCAATCTTTTCCTACCTTTGAAAGGTGTTCTGTGACTATCCACTGCATCCTCGGCCAGCCTTTGAAGTCGGCGACATCGTTGGGGCTCTGGGACCCCGTGGAGGGCAGATGGGAACCCGTTCCGCTGCCCCCGGACCCCGTGGACCCATTAGTAGAATGATGATAATTAAAGTTGCCATTATTCACATTACTTTGATTATTAGTGCTTGAATTAGCATGAGTACCGGCTTTGGGAATCCCCTTGAGACAAGACTCCGAAGTCAAAGCAACTCGAGCTCCACAAGAACCCAGGAGAAATCCAAATTGCTGCAGACCCGCGTCCCTCTTCGTCAGGGGAACTTCCACGGGGACGGGGACCATGCCCCCGATGATGCAGCCGTAGAAACCAGTCAAAAACGCCAGAGGCTCCGTGTTCGGATAAACCAAAGCGACCCGATCTCCAGGAAGACAAAGTGGAAGCTTCTCTTTCCCGGAATTCGGAACATGGACAGTGACGGTCTTTGTTTGGAGCATGTGAGCCACTTTCATCGCTCGGGAATGGAGTTTCGCTGGAATCCATATATGAGGAGTGAATTTCCAAAAAATAACTCACCATAAGTTAGAGAATGCGATAACTTCCCAGCATGATCCAAGACCGTGGCGCAGTTCGACTTTCCTTGGACGTGAGCATGACGTTCTAGCAGGGAGTCTATGGATTTCGGGATTGTTGGAGTTCTTCCATTGGAAGCAATAGCGACGGGAAAGTCTCCTCTAGCCGGAGTCACCATGGTCCCTGAGGGTCTGGGAGCATTTGGATCAACAATTTTAGAGAGAGCTGGAAGAAAGCTGTTATTCCTTGATTTTAAAAACAATTAGGAAATAGTTTCTAATAAATATATCCGCTACCCCATCGAAATTACCGAGAAATAACTTTGTCATGATTGCGAGTGATAAGAAAAGAGTGGGTGTACTTTTTTAGATAACAAGATACCGAATAAAAATGTTTGGAACACCGACTTGGATTCGATCCAGTCAGACTTTTATATCTCGTTTTTTATGGCCTTAGAAAGTTCAAGGGCTAGTGCGTAGATGGCATTTAGATTCGAATTTCCTATCGCTCATCCGATCTTCTCCGCTCGTTAAAGGCTTTGAAAGCTGATATTTTTCATAAATCATCTCACTACTTTCAACGTGGTTAGAAACCATCTCCCACACATTAAAATTACCCAAAATAGTTAAAGTAATTATCTATATACCAAAATATATATTGAATCCCAAATGGTGTGAAACCAACCTTCTAATTCCGCATCGTCGTCGTTGTAGAACTCCTGAAGAGGCTTCCTCTTCGGTCTCTGCAAATTACTCAATTTATGTTTCTTCATGATCAAATTAGAATGCCATTCTTCAATCCCATCAAGATCAGCGATTTGCATTTTTCGAGAACGACCTATAGGTAAGTTTTTGAATTGTGCGAAAGACCTCAATTCTTGTTGAATTAAATCAAAACCGATTTCGTCGTGAGCGGATATTCTGGCCGCTCTCTCTCTCGCTGTTCTTCTTCTATCGTTTTTTTCCGGATCAAAAATTTCCAAAATCGCAGAATTATCTGTAGACAAAGACGGACGAGACTTTTGTTTAACAAGATTAGAAACACTAGAAGAATTTGCTATTTTTCTTTGCGAGACCGGAGTCGATGGAGTTGATTTTTTCCCTGATGAAACAACGGATCTTTTATTCTTCGGAGGAGAATTCGCCAAATCCCGAAGTTTTGGATGCTGAATAATGTCGTAAACCGCTTCTTCCCTAAGAATCGGTCTCGACTGGGATTTGCTCCTCATCATGATGGCTTCCCTGACCCCACCCCTAGGTCTGGGGTTCTGATTCAAGTTGCTTTGACTGTGGGCCATGTTGGGTTTCCTTATGAAAACGGGCGAATTCGGGGTAGAATGAGAGTCATTTCCGCTAGGTCTCCTCGGTAAGGGAGGGGGGTTGTTTAGAGGCAAAGGAGGTCCTATCACGATCGACTGTTTCCTGATAATGTTTGTTGGATTTTCCGCCGTAAATAAAGCCACAGGAGGAGGAAGGTTCGGTAAAACGTGTAGATGCTGAGGACTACCTTGATGAGAAAGCCTTTTTTCTTGTTGAGACTCTAGGTTCATTCTAGGAGTCGCGGAACTTTGTCTTCGCCTCAGAACCACGTTCGAATCTTCTTTTTTCAAAATCACCGAATCATCGGGGAAAACAGCGTGGGTCCTGGCTCTCGTGACAGACGGACTCAGAGGAATCAGGTACTTCGTACTCGTCCCGGGACCCCCTTCGTGATGAATGTGATGTTTGGGCTTGTGATGATAATGGTGGTGAGCATGATGAGTGGTGTGAGGAGCAGTAGTAGATTGGTTCGACCCGCGACGTTGTTCCATTTTTTCCATAAATACGTACATTTTTTCAGCAAAAAATTCAAATAAATTCTAATTCATCTTTTTGAAGGAACAATTAGACCTAAATCAACAGAAAATGAATTTCGACGAAAGAGGAACGTGAACGGATAAAGAATAAAGGATTTCCCACGATTGACCGCGGTTTCGAAAGATGACAGGTTTTTTTCCGACGGTCACTTAAGGTGAGAACAAAGTAAGGAAATTATTTCAACAGATGTGATCAACTTTCCTTGTGGGAAACAATTAAAAAAATAAAAATGATCTCGACATGGAAAATCTTTAAAGAAAATATGAGAGCAAAAATTCCCTCTGTGAAAAAATAAAAAATGATCTCCAGATAAAAATTACATGACAAAAAATGGTTTAATTTTTTCATTAGGATTTCTGCTAATTGAGGAATTGAAACTTGTCCGAAGCGAGAAAAAAATCAGCACTATATCGTTCGATGAAGCAACACATATTCGTGAAACAAGTTTCGAACAGCTTTCGTGTCAGGATTTCTGTTAATTGAGGAATTAAAACTTGTCTCAAAGCGAGAAAAAATTCGACACTACATCGTCCAGTGAAGCGACACCTATTCATGAAACAAGTTTCGAACAATTTTCGCGTCAAGAGCCCTTGGGAACTCTCAGGACAATTGGGAATCAAAAAAACAACCTCAACACGAAAAGTCCCGGTTTCCGGTTTTATTTGCAAATATTCTTTGGATCTCAAACCAAAAATGAAATTATAGTTAATTTTACTTTTGAAAGTAAAAGCTGAAAATTCTCTGAAAGTATCTTATTTCTTCATGACCAAATATTCCCAAAATTTTTTATAACTCTCCAAAAGAGAAAATGGAAGTCAATGGAATTTAGTCTTAGCGAAACATTTTAAAAATCAAAATGATTTCGAAAATATACTATTTTAAAAATTAAAAACAAACTTTTTTACAAAGTTGTCTTACAATGAATTTCTCGAGTTTTTGAAACTTAAAACTCTCATTTGGAAAAAATAGTTTTTACAACGACAACGTCAAATTTATTTTTTTCATTCATACACTTCGAACGATCAGAAAAAAATGTTTTAAAAAAGTCTTAAAACAAGTCTGAAATTTTTTTGACAATCTCAGAAATTTAAAATCCCAAATGCTTCCGAAAGTTACAAAATTTCGAAAAAAGATACAATCGATTTTTGAAGGAGAAAAACGTGCAAGATTACACATGGATCAAAAAAAGACAAACATCCTTTGAGTCAAATTATTCCAAGTGCCAAAAGTAAAAATCAACAAAGATTTTTTCTTCGGCAGTCGTCAAGAACATTTCAAAAGGCAGCTGTTTTGTCAGAAAATCGGGAAGGATACTATTGCTATTTCAAAAATATAATCGAAAAATTTTTATTTCTCACCTATCTTGACTGGTCAAGAAACTTGAACCACTATTTGAGGACCCCGCACCGTTTTGCCCACTTGAATTTTTGTTAGCATCGGGGTGTGGGCAATTTTTGTCTTTATCGATTGGATAAACAAGGGTCAAAAAGCTACTTGAAAATTTTCGTTTTGATAAAAGTGATTTTTTCTTCAAAATGTTTCGGCTCGGGATCGGATTTCAGAAAAACTTGGTTTCAAGTAGTAATTTTATTCAGCTTCGTGGCAAGAGGAGTTCAAAGAAGAAAAACAATCTCACCACAAAAACTATTATTAAAATGAAAAAAAATTAATTATGAAATAAAAAGCTAACTTCCGTTGCAGAACGAAAATTCAAGATTTTCTTTTCAGGACCAATCTGACTATAATGATGTCACATTACGAAAGCTTCCAAAACTATTTTTGTGATGAGAGGAAAAATTTCAACTTTTCTAGAAATTTGTTTGAGGCAATCTGTCTCTGAATTTGTTGATCGAAATCCAAAGTACGAAGTCCTCGAAAATTTACTCTTGGAATCCTTGTTGAACTTTCTGCTAGAGAAATCAAAAAGTTGCCAAAGGCAATAAACAAGATTCCGAAAAAAATTTATTTATAAAATAAACAAAGTGCCGTTCTAAAGTAGAAACCTCTTTTCTGCGAGGAATTTCGGAGTCCGGAGAGTGGACTATATTGGGACTCTATAAACGACGGAAAACGGAAGCTGGAGAAAAGGAAGAAGAGTGGACAGCCCATTTCATGATTGCAAAAGCACAAATCCCTACTTTTTCCGAAAGATAACAAATGCCGTCAGAAGAAAGAGAAAATAGTTTTGAGAACATTTTGAATCATTAATAACAAAGAGAAAAAACGTACTTTTCCAATCCGAAGAAAGAAATTGAGTCCCGAATGGAAAGTTCGAATCTTTTAAAAGTAATAATTTATCAAGATTAGGTCCTGAGTAGGAAAAAACCCTTTTTGACACTCCAATTTATCGTTAAAAACTCATGATTTTCACACAGAACCAATTTTCTCGGTTTTCATCCAATTTTTTCTTAAATTAAAAGTCCAAGACACTGATCTTAAATACCAGACAAAATTCCATGAAAATTGATCCTGCAAAATTCAGAGCGCGAAAACGGGGCCTAAATTTTTCCTGAGCTTTGATCGCGTTTCATTTTCACAATCCGGTTATTAAAACTTGAGTAAAAAGAAATCAGAGCGGGAGATGAATGTATTTTTCTCATTCATCATTTTTCATAATTTTTAAAGCATGTCGATTTTTCGGACGTTTTCGAAATAAAAGATGAAAATGTATTTCGATTTCGGATTTGGCCAGGTGGTGGATAATAAACAAACCGGGATTCGAAAAATCCATCAAGTTTCATAGGACATGGATATTATTCAAGGAAAACTAATAGCATCCAAAAAGTGTAAAAATATTTCTTAGATATTGTCCGAAAAAATTAATAGTACAAAGAACGAAAAGTATTTATGTTGTTCAAGAAAAATCACTAGTGTCTAAAAATAAAAACATTTAGATATAGTTCGAATTTACTTTTCACCAGGAAAAATTGAAGAGTGCCGGCAAAATTATTTTTGACAACTTTCGGACAAATTTTGACGTTACTTTCAATGAATTAAATCTACTATAATTTTCAAAAATAATTCCTCTTCGATACTTTTGAGGACCAGTTTTGAAACAGTGTCGAAAAAGAATCTTTGGACAAAGTTTGGTGTTACTTTCGATGAACTGAATTGCCGAAAATTATTCTTAGACTAAGTACTCTAAAATGATTTTCCAAAATTATCCAAAACAACCATTTTTAAACACTTCAAGCTCGTACTAACGACTGAATATAGACGACATCTATAAAGACTCAGTTCTCGAATATTATAGAGAACATTGGAATATTTCGATGGTTGGAAAATATTTTTCGAAATCTCTCCTTCTGTTCAGACCTATACAGGATACATTAATCACGAAAACTAAAGATCATTTCCTCCAATTTGCTCCCAGGTGGAAAACCGAGATTGATCGCAAGACAATGTTGACCAGTCGCCAAAAAACATGTTCGGAATACGGCCCGAGTGACCCATCTCAGGTCAAAAATCGACTCCTCTTCAAATAACCAATCGATTTAGAAAAATCCGAAGCGGAAGATCATAAAAGAATAAGTTCAAAGAAGTTCCAAAAAGTTGTTACGACCAGATGAGGTCGATTAAGCAACATCGAGGTTGTAAATCAAAGAGGATCTTTGCTGATACTCATCAAGTGTCCTCGATCGTTCTCTTTTTGCAAATCGCCGATGGATTAAAGGACTGAAGGATAAAAGATGCAAACCAACCTGGAGACTCAGCATGATTTGTTGGATTTTCTGGCTCACTTTGGTCTGACGGAGGGCTGAAAAAGAAAGGTTTCGTCGAAAACTTAACTCTTCAAGATAGGGTCATACAATTTAAAATAATTATGTGCAAATTGTAATTTTAAACTTCTAAATACCTATGAATATACTAGATTCATAAAATCCCGGAGAATTACATGAGAACAATAATCTTTAACTTCAAGAAGTTATTTAAAATTTTTCAAAATATTCTTATTTCCAGCTATTATCTGACTTTAAAAATGTCTCAAAACTAAAAACCCTTTTCCTTTGCCGAAAGAATCCAAAAAGTTGAAAAAAGACAACTCGTTTAAGCCAGTGGGCACTCGAAAATTGGACACTTTCTCCAAGGAAAAATGGACTTACGAATTCTAGTATTAGCGTAGTCTTGAGCCGAGCAGACCCCCGTGGTACTTCCTACCCCACTGTCATTTGTGGAATTCGTGTTAACATAAACGGCTTCGTGATCGTCACTCAAGGAGTCGGGGTCTTCTGGAGGCTTCGGGAGGGCTCTGTCCGCGATGTCAGGAAGGGGCTTATTGTAGCCTTCTGTCTGGGACCTCTCGACTGCAGCTACTATAGAAGGTTCTACTCCAAAGATTTGACTTGATCTCTGAAAGAAATTAACTTCTTCTCTCGGAAAATAGTTTTTAGAAAAATTTCGAAACAAAAATTATGGAAATCCGGAGACAATCTTTCTTTCGAAAATACAAATTGTCCCGTAATCGAGGCTTGAAAAGAGCTATTATTTTTAGGACATGAAACTCATATAAACTATCGAGAATTGAAAAAAGAATTAGAAAATCCTGCTTCTAAATATAGCCAGTGGTCATCAGACGAAAATAGGAAAACCTCAGCATGAAAAATCAAAATATTCTTGAACGTTCTTGAAAGAAAAATGGAGATGGTCCAAGGAGAAATAAAAATTGAAGAGGGAAAACAAATTTCAGTTAATTTCTTTATGAATTAAAGTTACCTTGTTCTGCTTCCTCAGCCTCTGTTCCTCGTTCAGCAACCTCTGCAAAGGAGACCCGTTCCCTGCTGGAGAGAGGTTCTCGGTGTCCTTCCCCTGGGGGTCCTTGCTCCTGTGTCTCAGCAACCGGGGTCTTGGTTTCGCTTCCTCTTGGTTCTTTTCTATTCTTCTTGAGTTGTTGTTTTCAGAAATCAGTTTTTCTCCGGTGATTTCTGGCTGAGGAGCATTTCTCTTACTCATTCTTTTCGATCCTCTGTTTTGTTCTTGACCTTTGGAAGATCCCATAGTAGAGTCATCATCTGAACTAGAGTCTGAAAGAAAATCATGTCAAGATATTTTTAAAGGAAAGTTTTAAATAAAAAGCTCTAATATGAAAGGCAACAAACAGTAGGAAATGTAACTGATGTGTCTCCCTGATTGGGATAAGTCCACAATCGTTTTTTCTCTCATTGCGCTCATTTTCGATTTCTGGATTCCTGAACTAGAATCAATAGGAAGGAATACACATGCTAAAATGGAAAATGAAATACAAAATATTCCCAACACGGAAATGTTGATCTCGACACGAAACTCAACTCAACCTTTAAAGAGAAAAGGTCAAAATTCAAAAAACAGGTACCGAGGCGAAAACTTAAAAACAAAGCTCTTGGACAGAACGATTGAAAACAATATGTTCGAAAACGAAATCATCAACTATCTGGATCGAACCTAGAACAAGTTCCAAAACTACATTTTACGGTTTTTTGATTTTTCCAAGATTGAATTAAGACAGCTGGCGCGGAAATCAGCCAGATGGTCGTGAAAATGAAGACCTTAGATAAAAAAATTAAAATTAAAAGCAAATAAAAATTGAGACCACAACCACTCAAAAGAACGATCACTTTGTTTCTGGAATAATCTTCAACTCGAAAAAATATTAATTTTTTAATTTTTTAAAACGAAAATTACATTAGTGTCAAATTTGAGAGAAAAGTTGAAATTAAGTCCTTTTAGAGCAAAACAAAATTAGAAACTTCATTTTAGAAACAATAAAAGCAGAAATCATATTAAAGCAAAAAAGTAAAATCTAAAATCATCCTAGAACAAGAAAAATTAAAATTAAAAGTCGTTTTAGAACCGGAAATTAGTTATGTACTTCCCAGGCCAGGGAAAGAAGCCAGATTTCACTTTCCCTTCTGATCGATAAAGGAAAAAGTGGCCGATTACTCAATTTTCACGTGTTTTCACTATCAGAAAATTCTTTCTAGTTTCTTTATTGACTCAGGCTTCTAGATTTTTGAGAAAAACATATTCCAGTGGAACGAGAGGTAATAAATTTGGAGATTAAGAATTCTCAGACAGATGGAGAGAATGAAAGAGAAGAAAATCAAGTGGATAGTGGAGTTCGAACAGCGGACGCTCGACGGTGTCCGAGAAACTCAAAAAATCGCTCTTTTTGGACAACGAGTAGACTAAAATCAGTCTCGGAAAGTTCCCAGTTTAAACGGGATTTGTCCATGTTTCGTTGTAACAATACGAGTCTAAACGTTCACAAAAGTAGTTTGCGTAGAGTTTCCCATGTTTGGTTATATTGATCAAGTTTAGGAAGTTTCTAGACATCTCGACTATTGTTTTCTAAGGTTTGCTCATGTTTGGTCATCTTAATACAAATCAAAATACTTCCGGGAGTGTTTAAAAATAGTTCTTAGGGGCTATTCAAGTCGTTGTTAGTGGAACCACACTTGAATAAGTTTCAGAACAAATAATTTCGGTCATCTTTCAGACAATTTCGAAACTTTCTAATCATCAAAACTAAACAATATCAGCAAAAATATTTACGGGCACAATAATACGAAAAAACGGAGCTTCAAGTTTTCCAATGAAAGCGGTCTGAGTTATAAAAAAATAAAAATATCGATTCTATACTGAATTCCTAACTTTCCTCTCTTCCACTTCCAGAATTGTCCGAGTCGAAAAATCAAAAATATAAAACTTCAATCAAAACGCGCCAAAATTGCCGATTATCGATTGGGAAAAACCGGCACGGCCTCGAAAATCTATTTAGGGTCCTCTGGGGGGTCTCTCTGAGGTCCCTTGGAGGTCTTCATAAAGTCCCTTCAAAACTCTTCCAAGATCTCCTAAAGTTTCAAAAGCCTTTCCAAGGTCTCCCCAAAGTTCTTCTAAGGTCCCTCGAAAATCTCTCCAAGGTCCCTCGGAAGTCCTTCGGGGGTCCTCGGCGGGAAATCGAACCCAAACAATCTGCGCGGCATTCCGCCTGAAATCCGAGACTTCAAAGAAAATCCGAAAAAGACAAATACAATTTAAAACTTGCAGAATAATTTCAGGCCAGAGAAAACCGGTTCAATAAAAATAAATATTTTTTCCAAAAAGATTGGAAATTGTTATTTTAAAAAATAAAGAAAAATTTAAGTTAAGAATAGATTTTTAAAATCTGGAACTGGAAAGTTCTATTCGACACTTTAAAAACCGAGGAAAGTTGGACATAGAATGGAAATGGCAATTGGAAGGTCATTCGAGACTTTTCAAGATTAATCCGTTAGAGCAAATAATTTACAACGAGATCTGTTTTGAATCCGACCAGTCTTTTCAAAAAAGCACTTTTTCCGAATTCAGTTTTGTCCAGCGGAAAAGTTCAAAGAGGCCACTCGATCGCCTGCAGTAAGTCGAGATTTCAGTTATCCCAGATTTCGGTTATCTGAGCTTTGCAGAGGAAATCTCGAGGGTACTTCCAAATAAGTGATTAGTGGATTTCGAAAATAACAGCTTTCATGATGAAAGTGATTTTCGCTGAGAAACTTTCGCACTTTAAGCCATTAAAACTCGGGATTTCTGCAATTTTTGTTTTAGGATCAAACCTACAAGAATTATTCTACTACGGAAGCCCCAACTTTGACCCTGAAGCGAAAGTCGGAGGGAAATTGGACTAAACTTTCGTTCAAACTAGTTCTTTCACGAAAAACACAAAATTCTGAATATTTCGAAATGAAACTGTTTATTTGAGGAAATCTATTCTGTTTCAGTAAAGAAATTAAATTAAAGCCGAAAATTGTTCTTCAATAAATAACATTAATTCTAAATAAGCGGTCAAAAAGGAAATTACAGTGCCTTACTTTCGAGACATTGTCCTCTCTTGTCAAAAGGGGAATAAAGTAATTAATCTTAAACTTAATCCACTCATAACTAGAACAAAAACATGACAGTTTGTCAATTCTGCGGAACCCATCGAGAGACCAATTGCTCATCTCTCGAAAGCAAGAATCAAATGACCAATGGAGACTGAATAAAAATCTCGTTTTCGAAAGGGCAGAAAAACATTTGTCACTAATGGTCAATTTTCTTCTTTGACAGCTCTATGAAAAAAAATCGAGGTGATAAACGGTTTTTACAAAGAAAAACGTGATGGGTGAAATTGGAATTTGTACTTTTTCGTCTCAAAACGTCCAAATGGTGATGATGACAGATGGATTTACTTCGAGGAAAGATATTTGGGTATCTTTCGGAAATAAGGAAGAGGACAATAAAGATCAGAAGATAATTTCGTCAAACTATTTTCATCCAAGTTTTAAACAACAGATCAGCTTTCTCGATCTCGATTTCAATACGAAGATTCTCTAGAACTTCTTATTTTTACACAGCAGAAAGATTAGATTTTACGGAAAAATTACAAAAACACCAACTTGAATCAGATCATTACATCAAATCCGAAATGAACTGAAATTCATTTCCAAACCAAAGTTGAGTAAAGAATTTCCCTCGCAACGATGGGGCAAAATTTACGTAGGATATCGGCAAAGAAATATTTTTTCCGCAATCCTTGAAATTCCATTTTCAGAATTATAGCCAATTAAAACACTTATTTCGTGGAAATAAATTTTGTTAAACTAAATTTTGGAGGTTTCTATACAAAAAATTGAAATTGTCGAATGTTCTCGTTCGAAAATAGCAATTGATTTATTCACGGATGGTTTGCGAGCTTCCAAACAAACTACGTCGTCATATCAGAAGCATATTCTTTGCCAGAATGAAATTCTAGATCATTTTTGGGAATTTCCGAGCAAACTACATTATCATATCGAGATGTTTTTCAACATGGAACCCAAGTCCAAAAGTCCATCCAGGATGTGTTTTAAGGAAATTCCATTTACCGACACCTGATAAGAGTCCTAATCGAATTGTTTCCTCTGTTTCCCGTTAATATAAAACTAGATAAAACACATTAAATCGAAGAATCACATTTCAACAATGTTGCTGATCTTTTTTTCCTGGCTCTTCCTTCTGACCGTCGCTATAAGTCCGGATGGATATACGGATGACTTCGCGAGACACAAAATGTGGCCGATGTGTGGTCAATCCGGGACGAATCAAACCACCTGTTTGGAAGCTTGTTTCAACAAATGGGAGTTCGGAGGAGAAACTCTGGTCGGATGCGACTTGGAACCCGATGGACCCGATACCTGTGCCGGATCTGTGAGCGTCAGCCATGATGACAAAGCTATCATTTTGTCTTTCAGGTAAAATTCAGATATATAACCGTAGATATCAATATTAATAAATTCTAGGGGATCTGCGGGAGATCACCAGGTGACGGAGGAGAACGGGTCTCTGGGAGACAAGATCCCCTTCCCCGGGGGTGGAATGGTGTCTCACTATTTTTACAATGCCTTTCTTCAAGGTGAGAGACAATAAAAGATCAATTTAAAATACTGTATTTCAGTTTGGAACGGCGGAATGAAGAACGCTTACAATGCTTTCAAGAACAAGTACGCTGACTACGAAGTCTGGGTCACAGGACACTCTCTGGGGGGAGTCATGGCGAGTCTCGGGGCTTCCCACATCTCTCAAGTAGGGATGGCGACCCCCTCGAAGATAAGGTTGCTGAACTTCGCGGGACCTCATGGAGGAGACCTCACCTGGGCCCAGAGAATACCTACTTTGGTCCCCTGGGCTTACAGAGTTGTCCACCATTGGGACTACGTTCCTCACATCCCCACTAATCCCAACTGGACTTACACTCATCACAAAATCGAAATTTGGTACAACAACGCTATGGCCGACGGTGATCCGTACATTACCTGTGTGGAATTAGAGAGCAACAATTGTTCGGACAGCGTTAATCCCAGCGACTATACTTGGAACGACCACGGAAACTACTTTCAAGGAAAAGGATGCACTGAGCTCTGCCAAAAAGCTCCTATTTTTCCAGAAAGCTCATGAACAATACAATCTTTTCTGGAGATAAATGTAAAAGATAGTAATCGATTTGGAAGCAGCATAGGAAGATTGTATTATTTCAGAAGACAATAAGTTTCAATATGAGTAAATGTTCATATCAAATTAAAAGTGGAAATAAAGATTCCATGTGATATATCGAGATCTATTTTGATTTAAAAAACCATCTCGCTTTCAATGTCGAATGAATCTTTTTCTTATTTGTACTCTATTGCATCAAATTCCCTTCGATTATCTCAAAAAATTCGTCTTACTTCTGTTACGTTAATCAAACTAAAAATGAACTGATTTTTGATTCAAAAAATCTTTCAAAAGACCAAAAACGAACTTTCTTATATTGTGACAAATGGCTTCCCCCTTGAGGTTTCTGGAAATACAAGACAGTGTTCGAAACTCCAAAAAAGGAATAGACATTTTTTGCATAGGAAATACCTAAATGCCAGAGGCATTAGAACCCGACAACGATGAAACTGACAAAAACGTCAAAAAAATCTACAAGAAGCTTCCGTCAAAATAAGACCGAAAAAAGACGTTTTTTATCTTTGAAATTGAAAAGTGACTAATTTTCAGTCGAAAAAATAAAACCATTTGTTGCCTCAGGAAGTATACAATTCCAACCAACCTGACAATTTCTGGATCGATTTCGAAACTGAGCTTTCTCTTTTTCTTCTGGCCGGTTTCAGAGCCATATACTTCGGCTCATTTTGCTCTTTTTTCCATTCTGCCAAGGCTTGTTGGACAGCTTCTTGTCTGATTTCTGAATGATATCGAGATTCGTTCCTCGTCAATCTCCTTTGTCGTCTTCTGTTGGCAGATGTCGTTGGAGAAGAGGATCCATCATTGGATTTTTTTACTTTCTGGAGATTCTGAAATGGACTTAGGAGCTGTTCCTTCTTTTTTTTAAATCCCTTTTCAGTAATGTCTCCTTCGCTGAGTTCCAGTTCGAGTTGAGCCAGTTTCTCAAGGATATGAGATGGAAGTCTGGGATCGAGGTCTTCCTGATCCGGCATCCTAGAATAACGTTGTAAGGAAAGTAAAGTTGCTTCAACACGAAATTCATTTCTAGCATAAAAAAACAAATCTCGGGACAAAAACAAGGAATTTTTTAAAATTGTCCCGGAACGAAAATTAGAAAATGAGTTTTATGGGGAGGGGATTTTTTAAATTGTCTTGAAAATAATTTTTCCAATTAAAAATTTCTCGAAGCAGGAAAATTAAAAATTAAAATTGTCTTGAATGAACAAAGCAACAGGGAAAAGTGGTCTCAAAAAGAAAATCGATTCCCAGGACGAATTCCGGAGTTTTACAACGGAAATATACTTTTTAGAGTGTCTCAGTTCGAAAATTAAAAATGGGGAATTTTTAAAAACTAATTTTTCTCTGCAGAAAACTGCAACTTTAAACTAGGAAAGCCGAAAACCTTCCTCCAAAACTCTCACTGCGGAAATTCTCATCTATCACGAACCTGCTGGAGATTTCATTAATAATTCCAAAACCGACATAACGATTTAAAGTCGAAATTATTTAAAATAATTCAATAATTTAAAGTCAAAATGACTCATGGTCAGGTAAACAAAGCATACTGAAATCAAGCAGTGGTTCTGTCCGAACTAATGGACGGCAATTATCGATCGGGGAGAGCGGTGAGTAATAACACGCCTGCACGACAAACCCAGGTCCAACCAAAACAAGAATGATCTTCTCACCATGTACATGAGACGGTTTTTCTAATATTTCTTTTCTGGGATTTGGAAGGACAGATGTTGATTAGGAAAGACTGGGCTAATCGACCACAGCAAATTAGGAAAAGAGTCGAAGAAGAAAATTATGGCTCTCTTGTCCATTGGCAATATCGAAGGAAATAAAAATCGATTGATCTGGTTTCAGTGTCTTCTCGCCCAGAAAAAAGAAACTAACTGCTTTTCCCTTTGCTCGGGAAAGTGCGAAAAAGGTCGGCCACCCTTCTGGCCAGTTTTTTCAATGGACATTTGAGAAAATGGGTTCCGAGGAAAACGCACTTTACGTATAGATTAATTTTCTATACATCAAATTGGAATTTTTACGTATCAGTATAACTTGAAGGAGAATCTACAAAGGAGAATACACGAAGACACATCGGGAAAAGCAAAAATAACAAGGAAAAACATAGTTTTCCGCGGAGAAATAAACATACGTGTGAAGTTTATTGTTTTCTATAACAAGGCAGCTAAATAGCACATAGCTATATAGGTGGACTTTATAAGATTGCCCAATTGTTCCAAAAAGAGGAAAGAACAAGGACAAGGCGTCCTTGGTTTTATTTTCCACACTTTTGGCTGGTTGTGCCGGCTGGTTCGTTCGGGCACCAGAGACGACAGCCGTTGGTCAGACACATGCAAATCGAGAGCCGGCTTAAGCCTCTTTGGCATCCCAAATTGCCTCTCCAAGAACGGAGATGAGCTTACCGTTCAAGTCTATTCAATTTGCCAAAAACCAAAAGGCAAATTAGATGACTCATTACTTGGAAAATCTATTCACCCGTGTAAAGACAATCCTTTCACGATCAGATAACCTGGAAAAACGCAATTGTATACATTTATGAATTCCCCGTCTTTGAAGAAATAATGAATGGGTTGGGAGAACCGTTTATGAGAGTTCTTTAAAGTTTTGATTGAATTTTTCATCGAATTTTTGAAACTTGACAGGAGTTTAAGAAAAAAACTCGTGTAAGACTTTCGAAAAGTTTAATTTTTATAAAACTGGTTTCTTAAATTGGACTCTTAATTAGGAACTTCTGATTTTTAATTAATTTCCCAACTTTTCTAAAATCCTTACTGTAGATTGCTCGAAGATTGTTGATAATGGGTTAGTTCCTAGATTTTGGGCTTCTTACATGTTATCTTCGGCAAATTGATGAATTCAGGTTTTTAAAAATGTTAAGATTAAAATTAACTTTAATCCGTTGAAGCAAATTATAAGGATTATGAACGAAACTCGAACTATATCTTCATCTAAAAATAATCTCCATCCGATGTTACTTTCTACTAGCTGTGCATACTAACATTGATCCTCCATTATCCTATCAGCAAGCATTTCTATCGTTGTCTTGTATGAGTATCTTAGGAAAACCCGAATAATTACGCATGTCCATTAGTGTACAGCAAAAAGAAAGCGCTTTGAAATAAACGATCTGAATCACAACAAGCTGTTTCTTAAACAATTTCCGCTGCATCATAGTTGATGAGTCAGGAAACCTCATCTCATTTTCGAATTCCTTCTTCAAAAAGCTCGATCTTGAAATTCCTGACTCCGAGAGTTCAAAGACAGTCATACCGTGGACTGGATCGTTGGACAATTTTGCATGTTGCAGAGAGAGAAAAAGCTCATTTGTCGCTGTACAAGGGACACAGGACGGACCTAAAGCACTCTTGACCTTGCAAAACCTGATCTTCTCATTATCGATTCCCAAATCTATGAGGCGGAAATCGACAATGGCGAATTTAAATTTCCGAAAAATGAAGACTTCCATACTGCGAAAAACCCTCATTATCTTACAAAGGGTGCATATTTATTTAAAATCCACCGCTGTTAGGGTTTTCGAGTACATCGTGATAGTGAATTGGGCACATTCCTTTAAAAGTAAGTCATTTGGAAAAGATCCTGTCGGGATAGCAAAGGATAAAGGAGGTGGTTTAGCGATTCTGGGATCTACTTTTCTCGAATCAAAGCCATCCATAGTAATAAATAAGACAGACCGTCCACGGAAATATTTTCCCCAGAATCTTAGCAGGCTCCAGCTGTCTTAACACAAGAGACAAAAATATGTGGAGCACATATCCCCTTGGTGGCCAAATGAGACTTTTGGCCAATCACTCTTTTGAATGCACGTTATTTTCCTCCCCACCAAAACAATCCAGCCGTTGTTACTTTCTCAGGTAAAAATTGTTAGAAGAATTATAATTCGAGGTATTTTCCCCGGGACTTTGCGAATTTGCAAAAAAAAAATAGTTTTGTTATGAGAATCTAATTTTAACAAAAAAATTACTATTTTCCCTCAGGTGAGAAAAAAAGGTGCCCCGAGTGAGGATCGAACTCACGACCTCAGGATTATGAGACCTGCGCGCTGCCTACTGCGCTATCGAGGCGTGGACACACAGCTCGCGGTCTTATTTATAAACGTAGTTCCAGCCATCTGGTTGTAACAGCGGAAAAAATTGTGGGACTGGGACTTCGGTGCACAATTGATAAACCAAGTAAAGCACTTAACTAAGGTTCAAAATATGATTTCGATACTTTGCGAATTACATGCTCTCTCAAGTGCGGGGAATGCTAGAGTTTTTCTGTGCGAGTCGAAATTTATCAATTTCTTTTTTATCGGAATTCCTATGAGTGAGGGAAAGTTCGATTTCCTGTCCATCATCCTCACGCCAGGAAAAGTGAAATTAATAGAGTCGAAAATAAAAGTCCTTTTGCTGAGCCAAAGTTGTATAAAACAAAGTTTCCAGAACTAATCCCGAAAAAAGGTATTTGATTTGAGACAATTATTCGGTGAACTCGAGAAAGTTTTGCCCACTGGATTAGAAAGGCATATCTGTGTTTCATCTTATAAGTTTGAAATTGAGATCCAGGTTTTTCTTACCGAGACCCAGCTCCTCTATACCTTTCGTGTCGAGAAATCTCGTAGGTCAGTTCTTTTTCCAGTGGTTTCTCGAAAGAGTCGGACATTTTCAAATTTAATTCGAGTTTGCACATTCTTTATAGAAGCATGGCAATCCTGTTCTCAGCCACTATACCAAAGTTGATTTGCTGAATCTTCCTCCAAAGTGCTTTCTGGGCCAACAACTGTATCATTCTACTATTTTTGTTATTGCAATAAAATAACGTAGTTCATACATATTTGGTTAATGGATTTCCAAGAAATTAAGACAGTTCTTTATTACAATTAAAAAGCACTTGAATTAGAAAGAACATGTATTGAAATAAAAAAGTGCAAAGCTGATATATAGAATCTAAAACAAGACCGATTCTTGACCGGTGAAAAAGTGTTGCTATGGAGACAGTCTATTTTCATATATGAATCTCCTCGTATCCTAATTTCGCTCTTTTCCTTTCGTTTAACCATGTACGAATCCACTGTCAAGTCCACCTTTATCCCTTCCAGCTGGAACAAATCCAGTAAAAAAGTTGATTCCGGGATGGAGACGATGCCGATGCTGAGCAGGGAAATCGGATGCGAGCCCATGGAGCCGATCCACGTCGCTACGCAAACAGAAGCTCCCTCGGAAGAAAAATTATCTGCTAGAGGAGTCCTGATTTCCAGGGAAACTGTAGATTTGATTCTGGAAGCTATCAAAGAAGCAGGGAAAACCAACAAGTATTTCGAAAGACTAGAGGAATTCAAGAAAAAAGAAAAACTCCAATTGATTTTGATTAAAAAATTGAATTTGGAAAGTGTAAGTTTACTTTTGAAAAAAATTAGTTGACTAGACAAGAATTATGAAAAATAAGGTAAAATAAACAATCATATTCATAGAAAATTTTCCTATTTTTCGATATTGATACACGAAATTGCTTGTAAAATTAATTATCCAGATAACTACTTCAACTCTTTTAATTTCACTGTATAATTTTCTGTTCTCTTTCAGCCTCTATTATCCTTAATGATCTCCATTTTTCAGACCGAAAAGCTTCCTGTTGTTTTCCTGAAATGCGGCAGAAACAACAGAATTGCGCTCTTGTTCGGACATCCTCAACACGAATCCTGGTGTTTCCACACGGGACATGTCGTCATTTTCCACAAGGGAAAGTCCACGAGTATCCATCTCGGTTCCTGTCCCAGCCAACTAGCGTTTGCTCCCCAGCAACAAGTGATCATCGGGACCGCCACGGGGGAACTTCTGGTCACCTTCGATGGGGACGTGCTGTGGCAGTCGGATTCTGTTCATTCCCAAGCCGTGACTTGTTTGAAGTGGGTTTCCCCAAATTTGCTGTTCACCAGTGGACTTGACGGGAGGCTAGTTCTATCTAGCTTGAAAGCTACCAGTCTGGAAGCAATAAAAAGCGGATCTATCAGTGTCAGTGATCTTCCAAAGTCCATGAGGAGATCAAACGCGAATTCCAGAAAAACAGGGATTGTGGCCGCGACTGGATCAAAAAGAGACTATTTCCTCGCAGGTAATTTCATAAATTTTTATATTAAGTCCAAACTACCAGCAATTTATAAAATTTCCAGAAAGTCATGTCTCATTACGAAAAATCGGACTTTTTAAATTTTATACTTCAATTATTAGTTCCGATACAAATCCACTACTTTTTCTAGCTTATCTACTGCTCAATTTTCAGGAGAAACAGGAGCCATCTGGACCTTAGACACCGAGACTCTCAATGTCCAACCCATGGGATCGGATCCTCAGGGAATCGAGCAATTCATCAACGCCGACGATTTCGGATTCATCAGTGTATCTCCAGAAAAACAAATCAAGAAGATTGCCAAAGATGGATTAAATTCCGAAATCCTCATTCCAAACGTCAAAACAAATTCAAATCTCTGTCTCCGAGGGAATTTACTACTTTTTGTCGATTCCTCTTCTAGCAAATCCGTCCTCGATGGAGGTCCCATCCTCGGATTCGATCTCGAAGAAAACGAACTCGTCCTTAGAGAAGATTCTCAGTCCTATCTTTCTGTAGATCTCAACGAAAACTCCGAAGTCGTCGCTGTCGATTCAAAGCACGTTATTCACATTTTCCAATTTGCCGATTAAATGCTAAATATCTTTATAATAGACTCATACCTACACAGATTTACTTCAGACAATTCTTTAAGCTTGATAAGCATTGGAGGTAACTCTACCTCCGTGACCAGTCCAATTTGTGTGAACAGTCTTCTCGGGATCGTTGAGAAGCTTGTAAGTGTGGGCTCCAAAATAGTCTCTCTGAGCCTGGATCAAATTCGCCGGTAATACTGCTGAACGATATCCATCATAGAACGCCAGAGCAGCGAAGAAAGTCGGGGTCGGGATCCCAAGTTGAGCAGCGGCAGAAACCACTGTTCTCCAAGACAACTGTGCATCTGCTACTGCTTGTTTGAAGAACTCATCCATCAAGAGATTCACCAATTTCGGATTGTTGTCGAAGGCCTCCTTGATTCTTCCAAGAAAACGGGATCTAATAATACAACCTCCTCTCCACATCAAAGCTATAGCTCCAAAGTTCAAATTCCAATCAAAAACTTTACTAGCTTCGGAAAGGAGCATGAACCCTTGAGCGTAACTCACAATTTTAGAAGCATACAAGGCCTAAAGTAAAATTTCATTACTTTCAATAAAATCAAAAACTTACCCTTCCAATGTGTTCGGTAAATTTCTTCTTGTCTTGCAAAGCAGAAGGTTTCTCGAGTGGACTTCCTGGGAGAACTTTAGCAGCTTCTAGTCTTTGATCTTTCAAAGCAGATAGACATCTGGCGAAAACGGCTTCGGCAATAAGAGTCACAGGTTGTCCATATTCCAAAGCAGAAATCCCAGTCCATTTTCCTGTGCCCTTTTGTCCAGCTGAATCCAAGATTTTCGGAACAACAGGTTCTCCAGATTCATCTCGATACTTTAGAATATTAGCTGTAATTTCAATCAAAAATGAATCCAATTCTCCTTTGTTCCATTCGGAAAAAACTTCAGCCATCTCGTTGTAATCGAGTCCGAGAGCATCATGGAGCAAATGATAGGCTTCCGCAATCAATTGCATATCACCATATTCTATTCCATTGTGGACCATTTTGACGTAGTGTCCGCTTCCGGCTGTTCCAAGCTTAAATAAAAGTGTAAATTTAAACAATAAAAGTTACAAATTTACCCAATCACAACAAGGTTCTCCCATAGCTTTGGCCGCAATTGCCTGGAAAATAGGCTTCAAATGAGGCCAAGCTTCTGGAGCCCCTCCAGGCATGAGACTGGGACCATAACGAGCCCCCTCTTCTCCACCACTGACTCCACATCCGACGAAGTGGATTCCTTTGGACTTGAGTTCTTCGTAACGGCGGTTGGAATCCCTGTATTCGCTGTTTCCTCCGTCAATAACGATATCTCCTTGTTCCAGGTGAGGAACGATCTGATCGATCATGGATTGGACCGCGGCTCCGGCTTGAACGAGCAACATGATTCTTCTCGGCTTTTTCAAAGATGCAACCATTTCCTCGATGGAGTGAGCTCCTACTATTTTTGTTCCTTTGGCCTCATTGTTGAGGAAGTCATCGACTTTGGATGTAGTTCTGTTAAAGGCGCAAACAGTGAATCCGTGGTCATTCATGTTCAAAATCAAATTTTGACCCATGACGGCCAATCCAACAACAGCAATATCCGCGGTCGGTTCCGGCATCTTTGAAAAAGTATTTTCGGCTTTTTCGCTGAAATTACCTTTACGTGAATTTAAGGAAAATAACACAACAAGCCCTGTAGTGATTAACACGTACTAAGCGGCGAAGAAAAATACGGGCACAAAAAAAACACAACTACAAACGAGAAATTGATTTTCGAAAATGATGACATTTGAAAGCACAAACAAAAAATTCAATTCCAAGGTGTCGGGAAAAATCGAACGAACAATAGGGAGATTTACTGAAATGGCCTGACATTTTGGTATTTATTTTCTTTGATTTTTTCAAACAGGAGAAGGAAGGTCAGCAAAAGATTCGCGCGATAAGCTAAAAACTTGAATCAGACCATTTTTTCAACAACTTCCATTCAAAATACAATGGAAACAAAACATACAACTTCTGATTGAACACAATTGAATGAAATAACTTAAACAAATCAAAAAGGACAATGAAAAATCAACTTTCAGTTTCTATAAACAAGACCCTCAAAAAGTTCCCAGTTAAATTTCGATAAAGTTGAATAAAATCACGTTAGAAATCATGTTCCCTGTCCAAATATATCATGAAGTGAAGAAATGGTGGAAAAGTTAAGGAAAAAAATAATTGCAAAATTTCAAAGAGTTGTTGTTGATGAAAACCCGACGAGCGTCGAATGGCCTTCTTTCGTTCCGGGACCTTTCTGTTTGTTTTTTTTTCGGATTTTTTAAATTTCTTAATTCTTATTTTTTGTTTTTCAATATTTCCTTATCTTTAGACAGTTCCTCGATCACTTCAAACAAAAATTATCGGGAAATATCCGAGATACAAAAATATCACTGATATTTTTATTTTTACCTTTTGTTTTTTTTTCGTCATTTTTCTTTGTGTGTACTACTTTTAAAATTCCTCGAAATGACCTTTATTCCAGAAACTGAACAAAAAGATAGTATTTAAAAAAATCATAATGTTCAATGCTGTCAGATGAACATGACTGTGACTGTCTTGAGGAGAAAGTGTGAAAATCCTAAATCTCGTGATTTTGGATCCTTCGCTTTTTATAGTTTTAAAAAAAGAAAATGGAAATCGAATAATGAAGATAGAACACGGAGAAGGAACATGTTACAAATGCCAGAGTTTCAGTAGCCAGAGAGCTCCTGGAAGGTGGAATCGAGTTCTTCGGAGATGGCCTTGTATCTTTCCTTTTCGTGGAGGAGTTCATCTAAAATGTTTTTACATTTTTACGTATAATCTTCACAAATATTTCACACTCCACAAGTAACATTTTCAGTTTATTCATTTATAAGTGGTAAAAGTAACATTTCGGTAAAGTCCAAAAAGCACACAACATGGATTAGATACAGTAAAATTCGCAGTGATCCGGGGGTTTTAATAGTTCATATTAAAACTCATAATATCCGACTAGATGAACGGAGGACAGACAATGGATAAAGTTAAACCGCGTTGAGTTCGTTTATCAGTCGATCCAGTTCCTCTTGAAGGTGTTTCGCTTTGTTTTCAGTTCTTTCTTTTTCATCTGAAAAATCAACCACATAGAGAGTTAGAAAAAATCCAGGAATAGGGTTAGGCAAAGCAAGCTCTGTTAGAATTCACAGCACACTGTTTTTAATTTCCAAACTTACACTTTGTGACACTCAACGGGACAAAGCAAAATTTCCGAAAATTACAAAAATAGATTTTTATAAGCGTATTTGTGAAAAAAATTAAAAATTGTAACCGAAAGTCAAGTGGATTTCTAAGCGAGAAAAAATAAAATTCGTTGTGCCAGTTTCGATCGGACTGTACTGGACATGGACAGTTGACGGACAATCACGAAGGTGTTATTTATGATCCTTGGATTTCCTGGACGGTTTGTTCAATTTCGGCAGTCAAGTTACGGACACGTTCCTTTTCGACGAGCAATTCATCTGAACAATTCACATTTGTGAGTGGAAGAAGCTTTTTGTATTAATTAAGCCCAAGCAAAAGCATTTTTAAATTCCTCATTTTCCCTTATCAATTTACTTAGCTTTACACCTATTTAAAAAACCTTCCCCAAAGTATAAGCATCTCCAGTATCATAATGCTTTAATTTACATTCGGTCTTGATTTATGTGTAAATCAAACTTTGAATTATTTGGACCAGTTCCCCCAAAAATCTGAGTGTGCCCAACTTTACAGCATAGGCTCAGCTAAACGAAAAATCGCCCACGCGGCTGTCTTTTAGTTCTTTCGCGGATCCTGAGAACTAACTCAACGAGTCCGTCGAGTCAGCTAGCAGTGATCAGCAAACATTTTTCTTTTTCAAGCTCTTTTTTTACTAGCTCTGGAAGAAACTTGCGAAAGTGCAACCAGCAATAAGCCACCTACATTTTTCAAAGCTGTGAAAAAGCGAATGATAAAATGCGCAAATAAGCGGACAATCACAGAAACAGGACAATTATTACATATAAAAAATATAACCGACCTTCCAATCTGTCAACTTCCTTCTGGAGCTTCTGAACGGAGCGTTCGGCGAATTCGGCACGGGTCTCAGCCTAAAAATATCAATTAAAAATTGAATAAACCAACAGGACAAAACAGGACTGTACAAAACCACAAAACAATTTAAACAGAAACTGTGTTTTTATTATACCTCCTTCAGACGAGCACTAAGGTTGCGGATTTGCTCTTCATAAGAGTCTTCACGTTGGAGGGCCTTTTCTTCAGAGACTTCCAAGGATTTCAGATTGTTACCGACGACACGAAGTTCTTCCTCAAGTTCGACAATCTTGCTGTAGAAAAATACCAATTAACAACGGAATCAGATTGTTTTTAAGAGTTATATATAGATATAGAGGGATATTAAAAGTGTCTTGAAAATGTTAATTTATAACTGGGAAATTAATTTTTTTGAATTGTTAAAAAACGCGCGGTATGAAGGTCGAACTCGGACTTTCTGAAAACCATATGTACCTCCTTAAGACGGGTGTCGAGTTGTCGGATCTGTTCCTCATACTGTTCTTCACGTTCGAGAGCTTTTTCCTCAGAAAGTTCCAAGGATTTCAGATTGTTTCCAACAACACGAAGTTCTTCCTCGAGTTCGACAATCTTGCTAAAATGGGATTTAATGCGTGCATGGGGGTTTCGGATTTTCAGAAAGAAGAAATTTTTCGGTTAATTTCCAGAAAAGGAAATTTGTTCATTAAGTTTGTTATTTGTTAAACTTACTTTTCACCGGCTTCGGCACGTTCTTCAGCACGTTCAAGATCGGCTTCAACCATGGCGAGTTTACGGGCAACCTGAAGAGTAAAATGACTTCTTTTTAAAACAGCAAACAACAAATAAATTTAAAATAGACGTTTCACAATTAATTCAAAAAAACAATAGACAATATGAGAATGTTATAAAAACAAGAACGGGTTTTATTAGTCAAAGTTCCACTCAAATCCTGGATAATCTCAGAAGATCCAGAATAAACCCAGAATTATCTCAGAGAATCCAGGATAAATCCAGGATATATCCAAACCTCATCGTATTTGCGATCGGCTTCCTCGGCGAGGGTGGAAGCTTCCTTCAATTGAGATTCGATTTGGTTGGCACGTTCCTCATCTTGTAAAGAGCGGTTTTCCATGACCTTGCGGACACTATAGAAAAAACATTTCTCTCAAGGATAAATTTAAGGAAAATGATGAGATTTCGCCTCAAGACAAAAACAAGACGACTTTGTTTATATTAGGAAAAAATATTAGTACACACCTCATCTGATTTGTTTTCTGTCTCCAGAAGAAGCGCCTGAGCTTCACGAAGTTTCTGCTCCAATTCCGAGCATCTGTCGTCGTCTACATCCATCCTCGTCGCCAATGCTCTTCTCGCTCTAAATTGATGTTAGTTTTTTTGTGATATTAATATGAAAAAAGATCCCAATTAAATACAGCGTAACAAAAAAGGAAGCGCAAAGCATAAAGTGCAGACATGAATAAAGATGAGATCCGTATAAAATAATATACCTCTTCGTATTTACGGTCGGCATCTTCAGCAATAACCTTGGCTTCATCGACTTGGACTTCAAGAATGTTAGCACGTTCTTCATCTTGTTGAGAACGAGTTTCCATGGATTTACGTGCACTGAAGGCAAAAAGCAACATTAAGCACAAGCAAAAACGATAAGCAACACCACTGGGACAATTTACAGGACACGAGGCTTCTGCTTCTCTCATCAGTTTCCTGGATTCTCAAACAAACCGTTCGGATTCATCGCAGTTGACAGAAGCCTCCTCCATCTTTTCGGTGGCGATCTTGAGACGTTCCTCAGCACGTTCGAGTTCTTCCTCAAGAAGGGTCATGCGACGGTTGAGAGAAGCGACCTCGGCCTCGGCCTAAATGGGAACCCCGGGATTAATGTCTTTTTAATTTACCGTTCGGCTTCGTCAGCGGCTTTCGATGCCTCTTCTAACTTATTTGTGGCAATTTTGAGTCTGTCTTCGACACGTTCCAAATCTTCCTCGACCAAGACGATACGACGGTTCAAAGCGGCGACTTCGGCTTCGGCCTGGAAGATAATTGGATTAAAACTTAATCGAATCTAAGCTGGTTTGGTATACGGAGATAATCGAATTAAGCAATATTAAAGAAAAAAGTACATTTAAAGAGATTTATTTTTTTATACTTTATATTTTCCAGTACTTTTATGAAACTTGCATTGTTTGTAATTTTATCTTTTTTGATCTTCGATATCATGAAATATGACTTACATCCTCACGCTTCTTGCGTTCCTCTTCCAGAAGACGCTTAACCTCGTCGGCTTCGTCTCTGGCTTGCTCGGCTTCCTCGCGCGCTTGGCGCATCTTCTTTTTGAGGACATCGAGCAGAGATGTCTGCTGAGAAGCTCCTTTCTCGAATTTGGACATTTCGGCGACTGATATGGATTTTTACCTACAAGCAATAATATTAATATATGGCATTATGAATAAGAACACGTAAACAATGACCAGAGTCACTTTTCGGAAAGAAATTACTTATTCCAATTGGATTCCTAGTTTTATTGTCTTTTTGGCCGCGGAAAGGTAAAAGGCAAACTGAATGAGGATTGACAGAGGCGGATGTGCGAGAGCTGCTGTTTGATCTTGGAAGACGAGGTAAACAGAATCCTCGGACAGACCGCAATCCCACTCACATCCAATTTCCACAAATACTTGCAACCTTGCTGACAGCCGAACGTACAAGGATACAAAAGAAACCAACATCCTCAAGAAGTCAGGTGCGCAAGTGAGGCGGAGATCCGCGAATTTTTTGGAACTGTCTTCTCTGTCAAGGCCGGGTCGTTTGTCTGTTTGCGAAAAAAGAAGGAGTCAACAGAGTTATCAACTTTGGAGCTGGACCCTCGAGGAGGTAAAGCCACTCGAGGAGCTTAGATTCGAAGCATGAGCGCGGCCGGGGCAATTGACGTTGGGACTGGGACGGAAGTAAACATTTTTTTTAAACTTTTTACTGGAGGTTTCGTAGATACTAAAATTACGTTTGCAAAAAATAAAAATATCAAGCAATAGTCATTGATGAGGTGCGATTAAAATCAAAAAAGTTTATCCTGATCCACAGAAATTGCGCTTTTGAACAATGTGTTGAGAACTGACTTGCATCGACTTTGAATATTTCGAGATTAATTTCATATGAAATTTAAAAACCATTCCGGAAAACGAAGATGGAAGTCTTTTAAAGAAGGAAATAATTGGATTAACTAGGATATATGAACTGTCATGAAAGAAACCCAAAGAATCAACAGCATGATTATGACGTCAGATTCAAGTTTTATGACTTCTGATCCAGATTTTTCCTTTTATAATATAGTCGAAGATGACTTTTTATAATTTTCGGAAAAAGAAAAATTAAAAGCTCCCATAATTCCTTAAGCATACTAAAACCTTTGTGAAAAAACGAACTTTGGAGATTGGTCGAGACTCCATGTCGAAAAATTTCATTCAGGAATGTCAAACACAGATGAATCTTTAATATAAAAAAGTTCCAGATAAAAATTTTCAATAACACTTATTTCTAAAAACTCTCGGTAAGATTTTAAATTATTTCATAAGAAAATTCCCTGAGACCTTTTAATTATGAAGAAATAGCGTCTTCCCAAAGATCACGACTTTTACAGTATCACGAGTGGAAATTATCACTGATAAATTTTTGTCTCGAAACTATTTTCAACCTAAAATTTATCTATTGATAAATCCTAAAAAGAAAAGTCAAAAGACAGATTTAAATTTTGAATAAAAAGTTTTCCGGAATTTTCATATTAAATTAGCTTCAAATTCCCACAAAAACTCTCGTCATAAAAATTCTCCAAAAATATTCTAAAGCAAAATTTCTGAAATCATCATCCTCAAACCCTGCTCCTGATAAGAACCTTAGTCAGAAGAAAGTTATGCTCAAATCTAATCTAAAAACTTCTACTATTCCTACATCCTCAAAAAAGAGAAACAAAGAAAAATAGAGCTTCAATTTTGTTCGAAAAAAAAGAAGAAAAGATTAGTCAGCAATAACGGCGTTTCGAAAAAGGCCTCTCCGTTTTTTCCATGATTTGGCGGCAAACAAAAAAATCAATCAAATTTGAATCGAAATCGAACTTCCAGAAATCGGATCAGAAAGGGAAAACATGATCAGCTGTTTCAGGTTCTGACCTGTTTTGTCTGGTCGAGAAAAGGAAATTTTACCTTTTCCGATCGAGAAGAAGTTGAAGGTGGTCGCCTCGGGGAAACGAAAAAGCGCTATCCAGAATACTTCCCAAAGACCAGTGTCGACATTGAAAAAATGTGCGTTTGACGGACCAGCTGGCTTTCCAGGAAACGCACATTTTCCATGAAAGGAATTTCGATCAATCTGGTTCTTTTTGTGGACATGTTCAATTAAAGATAAATTTTTGTGGACATATTAAAGTGAAGACAAACTTTCGTAGACATGTTTGATTGAGTACAAATTTTCTATGAATGTACTTAAATAAAGAAAAAAGTTTTGTTAGTTTATTGAATCGAACCTTTTTGGATGTACTAAGTAAAAGATCAATGAAAAAGTGACTCTGGAGAGAGATCCGTAAAACTAACTCACCTCAGTTTTTCCCATCTGTTCTGTTTTTCGGTGATTTTTTCTTCACTGACGAAGCCGAACCTTATTTGTCAAAGAAACCTACCTCTTGGACCTTCTTCTCCTTCTCTTCAAGCTGGCTGTTGGCGGCAGAAAGGTCTTCTTGGGCCTTGTCCAGGTCGTTCTCAGTCTGCATCATCTTCTTCTGGGTGTCGCGGAGTTCTTCTTCAACGCGTTCCAGCTTCTCGGTGATTTGACGAACCTTCTCCTCGGCGGCATCGGCACGATCGAGAGCGTTGTCCTGGAAGGGAAATTTATGAATTTCCTCTTTTGATTAAATTGCTTTCCATATATTAGTATTTTTTAAATGTTATTTTTGACTTATTTCATAATCCAGATTCTTGCCAAAACACGTTATCAATTAAGCTATTGATCACTGGAAGACTCCCCCACAAATTGTTGCTTGTGTTTGTCCTCAACGGACATGCACCTCTTCATTCTGACTTTACAGCACTCCGATCCGGCTCTCGAGCATCGATTTGATTGTTGTTTGTCTGGAAACAGTTAACAACTGACGCCGAGAGCCGGAGGGGGCGGCCCGGAAGCCCGGAGCGTTCCATCGACCCTAGTTATTTTTTTTCAAGAACAAGTGCTTCAAAAAAGTCAAAAATAATATTCCACTTCTTTCGATTGATCATAAAAATTAGATGAGTCTCTGCCTATTCATCGGAAATTTTGGAAAATTAAAAATTAAAGAAACTGTACAAATTGAAGAATTATTCTATTTTTTTGTAAAAAATAGAAAAATGAACAGGTGATTTGAGAGGATCAAATTTCGGGAATATTCTTCGGTTTGTAAATAATAAAAAAAACGAAAAGAAAAAGCAAAGAAAGGGAACTAAAAATACAAAAAGTAAGAGGAGTTGACACTTTTAAAGATTTCTGATACTAAAGGATATTTTTGATAACTCTCTAGAATAGTAAACTAAATCCGTTTTTCCAATATGAGATCTTTCTAAGAAAATCACGGTAATTTCCGTTCTAAGGAAAATTGTGGAAAACGACTTTTGGCGCTTTGTTCAATCGAATGCCAAAAGATCCCAAATTACCAACATTAAATGTTTTTCGCTAAAGTTTGGCAAAAACCTAGATTTACGAAATAAAATAACTCAAAAATAAAGAATAATCCTAAAAGATGAATCAGAATCGGATTCGCTAACCTTCTCGATCTTCATCGCCTGCATCTTCTTCTTGATAGCGTCCATAGTTGCTAGCTTCTTGTCTCGAGGACGAAATTTGGTTGCAGCCGCAAAATAGAACAATCAACAGACAAAAGTGGGGATCCGAATCGAAGCAAGTCAATGCCGCTGGCAATAAGCGGGCGGCACCTTTGTCTCTCGATTCCTTGTTCTATTCCTGCCTGATACGCACAAATGTGGAGGCGTTTTACTTCTTCTAGGATATATCTGTGTCCCTTCTCTTCTTGGATGTATCTGTGTCCGTTTTCTTCGTGGATCTATCTATGCGGGGGCCGTGCCAGCTGCGTAATTGTAAAGCTTTGATCGGGACTCGGGGTTTCGAAGTAGAAAACAAAAAGTGGATCAGATCACACGGATGATTTTTTTTATGAATAAAGAACAGTGGATCACATCACAAATGATTTTTTATGAATAAAGCATTCTTGTTTTTCTAATTTCATAATTCAAAACAAAAAACAATT
Organism: Halicephalobus sp. NKZ332; assembly: GCA_009761265.1. Taxonomy (NCBI): domain Eukaryota; kingdom Metazoa; phylum Nematoda; class Chromadorea; order Rhabditida; family Panagrolaimidae; genus Halicephalobus; species Halicephalobus sp. NKZ332. The sequence goes on along the minus strand of VOSG01000031.1, from coordinate 110,154 downwards.
ATTTTTCCTTGAAAATATCGTTACATTAGTTCCTGATATTACTAGTTAACTAAAAAGTAATTCAAATTAAATTTTAATTATTCTATAAACAATTTTAACTTTAATTTATGGAAATATTTGGATTCTAGAATTTTGTGAAGCTGATAGAGGAATCGAGTCTACATACGGCAAAAGCACTTGTTTTCGAAAATCATGTGGGTGGTGAATTCCGGAGATATCAGGATTATTATTTTTCTTGAGAAAACTTCCTCAAAGGAATTAAAGCATTTATTAGAACGATAATAACATACAAAATTATGCACAATATTGGATAAGAAAAAGTGTGAGAATGTTAAAACAATAATTCGAAATTTATCAACTGCTCCAGAATCGGGAAAAACCGACTTTTAATTTTCAAGGCCCTTATGTCTTCATGGATCCGAATCTACTTATTCTTGATCCATCTTCAGACACAAATTTTAAAGAAATTTATTCCATAGATTCAGAAATAATTAGATAGAAAAACTATCATTCCTTGAGTCAAATAATTAATTTTTCTAGCTTCAGAAACAATTATTTGATCCCGAATCTGTTCCTGAAATATCTTTATTCGAATTAAATTTTTTTGTTCTCAAAGTAGTTCATGATTTTTAAGTTTGTTGATGGATTTGATGATTACGATTATGATATTGATCATTATCTTGTGAATACGAGGAAATTTGATTGCTAAAAATTCGAGTAAAAATGTTTAATTAATTTTGGCCCACTTCTTCATCATCTGATTCGATGTTATACTTTCTGTAATTTTAACTTATTTAGGAAATTTGATAATAACATTGTGTTAAGGTCTGTTTCTGATTTTCTAAATAGAATCAAAAACTTGATTTTCAATTTCTGGATACGTATGGACGGGGAAGTTCAAAATTTGGGAAAACGGCCAAGTTTCTGATCGAACATTGTTTTCATTATTAAAATGAATTTTGTGTCTTGTGTCGAAAGAGTTCTAGGTGAATTTCGATATACTCAAGTATTGAAACTAAGGATTTAATTCTGAAATCTATAATTTTATTTTTATCATTTTCCGTTCTGAATCTAGAACTTCTTGCTTCAAATTTTTATTCAGTTCATGGGTTCCTCGATATGGAGCTATAGTTAATCATATTTTTTGAAATTGATTTCGTAAAAAACAAAAATTTCTAATATATGAAAATCTCTCGCCGAATACAATCATACTATAACAAAAAGAGAAATAAATTTTCCTAGAAAAATATTTAGCAACCTATTTCGAAACAGCTTACGTGCCGATTTGAATTTCGTGCAGCACTATTTTCAAAATTCACGTTCAATCAGTGATTTGAAAGTTACTACATAAAATTGCAATAAAATAATTGATAAATTTTAAAAAACATGTTTTAATGTGAAATTGATTATCGAATATTTTCGAGTAACATGGATCCAACTTTATTTTACCTTAGTAATATCCGTCCACTTGAAGACTAGCCAGATAAACTTTCCGAGTTGTCGCGCAATGTTTGTTTACAACGGCTCAGTCGAGATTTCCAGGACTATCCTCTTCTTCCTGGAGCTTTCAATCGATTCATCTTACTTTTCTGCTTTAATGGGTTGATTTCAAATAAATCTCCTCATGATAATATTAAAGGTACTCCTTTTATTTTCCTTAACTTCAATAATCACGGGTAACGAGGATGAGCAGCGGCTTTATGCGGATTTGTTGAATAATTACAATCCTTTGGAAAGACCTGTGGAGAACGCCAGTGAACCCTTGGTCGTCAAAGTACGGTTATTCTTGCAACAAATTGTAGACGTCGATGAGAAGAACCAGATTATCCAGGTCAACGCCTGGATACGTTATGTGAGTATTTGTGTGGTTAAAAATTACGAGATTAGATCACTAATCTGTATAAAAGTATGAAACCAGGTCACTTACTATGAAAAACATAAAGTTATATATCAGTATATTTTCTTTAAATTGTTTTATTTATTCTTACTCTAGATCTGGTTCGATTACAAACTGAAGTGGAATCCGGATGATTATGGCGGAATCAGGGATGTCAGATTCCTCGGGACTCTGGATCAAATCTGGAAACCTGATGTTCTTCTCTACAACTCAGCGGATCAGAACTTCGATACGACCTACAAATCCAATCAACTCGTCTACCACACGGGGGAAGTGAACTGGATTCCTCCGGGAATTCTGAAGTTCACTTGTCCTATGGTCGTAAGTTTTCAAAAAAATAACTTGAAATTTAAAGAAAAATTAGATAACATGGTTCCCGTTCGATGATCAGATTTGTCGTCTGAAATTTGGATCCTGGACTTACAACGGATTTGCCTTGGATATCCAAGTGGACTCCGACAACCCCGACTCCCCCCATCAGATGGATCTCTCGGACTATGTCATCAACGGAGAATGGAATCTTCTAGCTTCTCCTGCAGTCAGAGAAGTCACGTACTATACCTGTTGTCCAGAACCTTATCCAACGATTGTTTTCTCCATGCATATCCGAAGAAGGACTCTTTTCTACTGTGAGAAATCAATTTTTTACTTTCCTTGAGAATGTATTTTAGGGTTCAACTTGATCATTCCTAGCCTTCTGGTGTCGATGATGACTATTTTTGGTTTCTCGTTCCCTCCTGATGCTGGAGAAAAAATGAATCTCGGTGAGTATAATCTTCCATTAAAATTACACTGTCGTAGACACAGAACTTTATTAGGAAATATTTCCCTGTCGATTTCGAAATTTACTTTAGGAATATCTTTTACAGATCATTTAAACACCGTATAATACAAAGCTTTATTTTTAATTACGTAACTTTTTATTTAAAATTCCAGAGATTTCTATTCTTCTCAGCGTTTGCTTCTTCCTTTCCATGGTCGGGGAGATGATTCCAGCAAATTCTGACGCCGTTCCTCTCATCGGAATTTTTTTCTCGACCTGTATGCTCGTCATTTCTACTTCCGTGATTTTCACCGTCGTCATCCTGAATCTCCATTTCCGTGGGGCCGACACCCACGTCATGTCCCCCTTCGTCCGTCGACTCCTCCTCGAATGGCTGCCCTGGCTTCTCTGTATGAGTCGTCCGGGATACAAGTTCAAATCCGGACATTGTATTGCCGAAAATCCCCGTATCCATCCATTTAAGAACATCGACACAAAATACTACCGACAAAAGGCAAAGATCGGTGATCCCGCCACCGACGCTCAGATAATCCTTCTTCATCGGATGCACAACGAACTCAAGGAGATCGCGAATAGAATTTTCGAAGAAGCAGAAAAAGAAAACGTTGAGGACGATTGGAAATTCTGTGCCTTAGTGGTAGATAGAGCCTGTCTTTTGATCTTCAGTTCCTTCATCACTACTATCATAGTGACTTTCCTGCTTTGTGCCCCTCATATTATTGCATAATAAGGATAAAATTTATTCAAAATCAACAAAAAAAACAACAACTACCTTACTTTCTTTTCTTTTTCGATTTTTGGCCTGCTTTCTTCTTTTTCGAGGTAAAGTTGGCTTTCGCTGCAGCTTTAAATTTCTTAGCTCTGGTTTCTTTGTCCTCTTTCGGTCCTTTGAACTTTCTTTTCTTGCCGTTCTTCTTTGGACCTTCCTTTTCGTCTCTGTTCCCCATATAATCTCCAAAACTGAGCAAAGCAGTAAGGTCGTCTTTCTGCCGTTTCTTCTGTTCAGCCGCCAACTGCTTCTTGCTCACTTGAAGCCGAACGAGGTAATTTTCTTCGTACTGTCTTCTCTCCACTTCGCTCCTAGACTCCTTGAGTTTATGTTCGTCGAAGATTTCTTCCGGAGCTTCGCTGTATTGAGCATGGAGATCTCTGATCAAGCTGCTCTGCATCATTCTCTTCTTGGCTTGTTCCACTCGTCGTTGAGTCTTTTCTTCTTCATCTCCTTCGTACTGCATCGCTCGGATCTTTGGTGGAACGTACTTTTTCGGATTCCTGTCATCTTCCTTCTGTTCTTCGTCATCATCCTCATCGTCATCAACGACGAACTGATCAGGTCTCGCTCTCATCGTTTGAGTAGCGGTGGATGCGGATTTAACACCAACTAATCGATCAACCTGGGGTCTGAGTTTAGATTCGATTGGCTTCATTTTCTCCAGGATAATTCTTCTCTTGAGCAGTCTATCGATTGCCGGATCGCCTTCGATGGAAGTTCCCATGCTCATCTTAGACATTAAGAAGGACAAGTCGGCCAGGTAAGCGAGTAACTCGTGGTTCTTGACGTCGAAAAAAGAGATTCCTTCTTTGGTCTTCGCCACATTGTCTTTTACGGTAGATTTAAATCTGTTGATTTCTGTCAAAACTTCTTCTGACGTCTTTAGACAATCTGCTATTACCTTGGCGAAGTCTGGATTTGATGTCATCTGAAAATGGAAGTGAAATAAAGCACTGTAAAAGGTGTTCACGAAGAAAGTGAATTTCCAGAAAAATACACTAAATTCCGGATATTCAATTTCGTCTTTCTTGAAGCCAGACGACAACATGGTAGGAACGAAATAGGATGCGTTTTCAATAGTTTGGGAAGATAAAGATGAGTGAGAAAATTCGAGACATAATAAATATGCAAAATCTCTGGAAGCAATCTATTCTATAGCGAAATCATAAGAAACACACATAAATGTCATGGTGAAATGGGAATTAATATATGAAATAATGATTTGAGACAAAAAATCAAGTTCTGGGGAAAATTTGAGGAAAAAAACAACGCTCGAAAAAAAGGAATTCGTTGGCGTCGAGCCCTTTTCGCCAATGTCCCACTCGCTCAATTTTCGCGGCTCTGCCTAAAGCTCAAGCTGCCGTTGTTCCACTCTCTCCTACTCTTTCGGGCTTCTCCCCAAAGAACTGACTTCTCGGCGGCTTTATTTTTAGAGTAGAAAACTACCAAAAGGAGTTCGACAAAAAACCAGATCAGTGGGTTCTGACCAGATTTATTGAATCGCTATGACTCCACTTTTAAATGGCGTCGGAAACATTCGGCTAGATCATCAACGGTTTGAAAAGTTGATGAATGCCTACCCTTTGGTGAGTCTTATGAGGGTTTTATATGAAGATGAGGTTTGAGGGTGTTATAGTTGAGGAACTGCAACGGAGAGGCACTTCCGGACCGGGAACACGTAACCGCGGCCTTCCAGTGCATCGGACATGCCTATTTAGCGAATCTCCGCAGAATTGCCTCGAATCTGGCCAGATCGATTCTGAACTCCCCCGACGTTCCCGGTAGTTGTATAAAACAGAAACTCATATATGGGGTACTTTACAGATGACTTGGTATGTCCGACGGCCATCGTCGATGCCCAAATCGCTCTGGAACTGAACCAGATTGCCTACGCTTCCGAAGTTGTCCGTCGTATTGTGACGCTTCCTCAGTGGGTGAACACGGGGGAAGAGCTCCGGAATGCCTTCGCCTTGCTGAATACCAGGATCAACATGAAGATGCAGCCGAGCACCCGTTGTCCAGAGTTGAACGGCAAAAAGCTAGAGGTCGGAGAAGTTCGTTCCGGTATAAGCAAGTTTTTTTTCAGGATGTCGAGTGGCTCGCGCTGAGATTAGAGTCGGGGATCAGAGACGGATCCTTCGGGGTCGTGGTGAAGCCCCTCTTCGAGCTCAGAAAAAGGGCCAGCAGGGAGATCTTAGTAGAGGTCGACATGACCATCGCGGAACTTTATTTCCGGGGATTCGAGAACCTCGACATCGCGGAAGACCTCTATTCCAACGCCCTCAACTTGTGTTTTTCTGTGGACCTGGTAACTCTCGATTTCTTTCGACCGGTAATCAAGCTGAATTACGAACTCGGATCTGTCCAGCTGTGCAACAACAAGCCTTACTGTGCTTTCTACTCACTCCTGATGGGTATCCCGGCGGCGGCCCATATTCCAGAAGCTTGGATGCGGCTGGCTCAGGCGGCCATCCTGTGCGTGAACTCCGGGCAAGCTCTGCAAAGAGAAACTACTCCGGAGATCGCGATGGCGAAAAGGAATTGCACAGAATTCTACGAACTGGAAATCAACAGGAGAGTTGCGAATGAAGCCATCAAGGAGGAAGTCTTCAAGAAAGATTACAATGGACATGTCCACGAAAAACCAGAGCCAAATTACTACTTCGCTTTCAACTGCATCAGGAGGGCCTGTATAATTGTCCAGGAAAAAATAAGAGAATGGACATATCTTCACTTTGATCTTATGTCAATGTTTATTTTCCTGACTATAGAGTTATCTATGGTCCAGAAAGCGATGGAATGCTTGACGACTTCCTCGAAATTAGGAAACAACACAGTCGTCAGCAGGAATGTTTGTGCTACTTTTAAGGTGGATTTTTTTGTTTTTGTTTTTCTAAGGAAAATTTTAGGCGAAATTGTTGATCCTGCTGGACAGGCCAATGGAAGCAGTAGAGACTTTGAACTCGATCATCTACCCCAGCGAAGATGGTAGAAGACCGAGAATCAACAGGGCGAATGGGTACTTCCAAAATCGTGACTCGGAAGACGCTGAGTCTTGTTATGATAATGTGCGTTCATATTAACTTTTGTGTAAACAGGTTGAATTTTTTAGGCATTTTCCTTCATGCCCATAGAGGCGATGAGGCTGAAATTCGTGTACAATGTCCGGAAGACGCGTAACGACGTCCGAGAAGCTCTGAAAGTGAAGAATCTCCAGGGCGAGCTGAAGCATCCTTCGGATAAAGATGTTTCTCTTTTTTGATATACCAAAGTCGAATTGTGATTTCTTCGAGAGCTTGAGAAAAACCACGAGGAGAAAATTGTTGATTTTGAACACAGTTGTTATTTTTCCTTGCGAGCAGTTGTTTACTCCAGTTTTGTTAATAGTTGAAAATCGAAAAAAGTTTCTTATTGATTAAAAGGTTGATATCCACTATATTTGGTTTTTCTGCTTTTGATTTCAATTTTTTTTCCAGAAATGCAATGGAAAAACCTCCAAAAAATAAAACGATATAGGTTTTTTGATTTCCGTTGCTCCTCAATTCCGTGTTCATATTTCTCGACCATACAAAACTATGAGTCGAGAAATCCTGGATCAGGGAGGCGATTTTCGAAGGATGTCGGTGGTTCGAAACTCCAAGCGGATGTGGTTGTTTGTGGAGCTGGGTTGGCCGGACTCAGTGTTGCTCACGGGCTTTCGAAAAAAGGAATAGGAGTCTGCGTTTTCGACAGAGATTGGTGAGTTCCGTGTTGTTGATATATGAAATAACTCATTTTCGTTTTTCCAGTATCGGGAGTGGAGCTACGAGCAAATGCATGGGACTTGTGACGTCGCCGAGTTTCTGGGGGGATCCTGGATTGCGGAAAATCGTCCAATATTCCATGGATATTTACGAAGAGCTGGCAAAGAAACACAAATTTGGTAAGTTTGAGAATTGAAGTTTTCTTTAAATTCGTAAACTTCAGTTCATTCGAAATGCGGACGAGTTTATCTGGCTTCCTCGGATCCTCAATTTATGAACATGAAGAGAGTCTACTCCAGAGCCCTTTTGACGAATTCTCAAGCTGAGCTCATAGACGATCCCAGTGAGATGCTCGCTCGATGGCCGATGATGGAATCAGAAGACGTTAGAGCAAGTTGACTTTTGAATTCATGTAAATTCGAAAATGATTTTCCAGATAGCCATGTTTTCTCCAGAAGACGTCGTTCTCGATACGGGAGGTCTTTGTCGGGCTTTAGCTGCTGAAATAAGGGAGAACGGAGGGAAGATCTACGAAAACTCTGCTGTTCATAAAGTTCTCGTTGGGGAAGGTCAGAAAATCTATGCCGTGGACACAGATGAGGGTCTTGTGGAAACTAATAAGTTTGTCAATGCTGCTGGAATTGTAAGTTTTTTAATAGGAATAATTATTGTATAATTTTGCTTTGTTTTTCCAGTGGTCGAACATGGTGAAAATAAAGAAATTAGGACAACCGACGTCCATCAGAGTAGCTCTCCATCCATGCACTTATTCGTTTCTTTCTACTACGAAGCTTCCAAATTCGAACATAAGCGAGATGACGCCGGTTATTGTTGACTTGGATCAAAGTATATTTCTCAGAGCTACGGATTACACAACGATAGTCGGGGGATTTCATGAAGACGATGTCCAAGCTCTTTCCCAGCCGAATGCGATCCAGGATGAATGGTGTATTCCGCCTCCGGATTGGGACCGATTTTATCCTGTTCTGAAAAGGACCCTCGCTAGATGTCCACCATTAAGTCAACTAGATCATGGAGAACTCGTTGGAAGTGCCGAAGCTTACACTCCGGACATGATGCCTTTGGTGGGAGAATCGGACCAAGTTGGGGGATTTTTCATTTTGAACGGTTTCAATGGGAAAGGTCTTCCATGGGCCGGAGGATTGGGGAAAATTTTGGCGGAATGGATCGCGGAGAAAAAACCGGAGTCAGATATACATAAAGTCGACGTTACGAGGTTTTTGGAGTTGCATTCTAATCCTCAATACCTTCACGAAAGAGTTACGGAAGTTGCCAGTAATACTTTTAAAGTTGTTCATCACAGTCATCAATGCCACACAGCGAGGAACTTGAGGATGAGTTCCATCTATCATCAGTTGAGAAACGCTGGAGCTGTTTTTGGGGAGATCATGGGATATGAGAGACCTCTATGGTTTACCCCAAACACTGATCCGACAAGGAACTCCTTGTTCATTGGACAAGATCCTCTCAGTTCGAAACCGGAATGGTTTCAATATGTGGCGAAGGAATATGAAGCCTGCAGAGAAAGAGTTGGGCTGATTGATATGACCAGCTTTGCCAAGTTTGAAGTTGGGGGTCCAGGAGTTGTGGAATTTTTGCAGAAGATTTGTTCTGGAAATATTGATAAACCTGTTGGGACTACGATATATACAGGAATGCAGAACGAAAACGGAGGTTACGTCACGGATTGTACCATGAGCAGATTAGGTGAAGACAAGTGAGGATTTTAATTTTAGAAACTGATTACGTAGTACTTTGTTAAAGAGTCTTACTCCCTACAATAATATGACAATGTGGTGTTTCAGATATTTTATTGTGGCTCCTACTATTCAGCAACTTAGAGCTCCTATTTGGTTAAAGAAGTGGATAAAAGAGTGGAATTCGAACGTCTATGTGAACGATGTGACGGGGATGTACACGGCTTTGAACGTGGTCGGTCCTGCAAGTAGATATTTGATGCAAGACGTCACTGGCCAGCAGATGAATCAAACGAATTTCCCGTCGTTTTCTTGTAGGGAAATTAATATAGGGATGGCTACTGGAGTGAGAGCTATCAGTGTGACTCATTGCGGGGAACTCGGATGGGTCTTGTACATACCGAACGAGGTGGCTCAGAATGTTTATGAACATTTGATCAACGCTGGACAAGAGTACTCCTTGATGCACGCAGGTTACTACACTCTGAGACATCTGAGGATCGAGAAGTTCTATGTCTACTGGGGACAGGATATAAACAGTCTCGTGACACCCGTGGAATGCGGAAGAGCGTTTAGAGTTGATTTTAATGTGGGTTTTTTAAAACTTATTTTATTCAATTCAACAGTTACTTCACATTAATGATGATATTTCAGAAGGATTTCATCGGGAAGAAGGCATTGTTGAATCAGATGGAGAAAGGAGTCAACAAACGCTTTGTTCAGATTTTGATCGACAAACACGATCCAGAAACTGATCCCTGGCCACAAGGAAACGAGATTATCTACAGAAACGGAAGTCCTGTAGGCTTTACGACTTCTGCAGCCTATGGTTTTACACTAGGATGTCAGGTTTGTATAGGATATATAGAGAATGAGCAATTTGGAGTATCGAATGAATATGTGAATTCTGGGAGCTACGAAGTGGATATCGCCAACAAAAAGTTCCCTGCGAGAGTTAACTTGCACTCTCCTTCCTTGCCGATGGTGTCTTCTGAACACCCGATGCATTATAGGCCCACTCAATAATGAAAAGATTCGAAACTGGTAACCTTTGTATTGATAGAAATTAGACTTGTAATAAAGAGATTATGTTTATCGACTGGCTTTGGATTTACTACAATGGTGGAAAAAGTTGATCACTGCATTTTCCTTGTAGATCGACGGTTTGTGTCAGTACCTCGGTATGATCATCTGCATACGTATTTTCAAAGAAAGTATCAGTCTTGACAATACAAAGGGATCTTAACAAAAGTTAAATTTAAAAATTCATGTTTATCCATTGATGATTAGAATTTCGAAAATTGGTGAAATATGGTTAAAATCAGTTGAGTTTTGTTTACCAAAGCTAATGAGGAAAATTCTGGAGTTTTTGAAGGCCCAAGAACTAGGTGCAGGGGTATTCCACTTCCGAGACTCGCCTCTTCTTGTTTCGCAACGTGCGGTTTATTTCGAGATCCATTTGCGCGCATTCTTGTTTCTTCCTCCTTATTCGAAGGCTTCCTCTTTTTCCTCTTTTAGTTCTCCGGTTTTTACCTCTTTTCTTATGCCCTCGTGGAAATCCCGTCATTTATTGAAGTCAAGAGCGTTTCAGGCGTATTACTAACGGACTCTGCTCGATAGGCCTTGATTTTTTAATTTCCGTGAAGCCTTCGAAATGCATCTTTATCACCTCTCTCTCCAGCAGCCTACCTCTATTACCAGAGCCGTCCAGGGTAATTTTGCGGGCATTTCAAAGCAACAGGTATATTTTTCCATGAAATTTGGACAATATAAGATGCATGGGGTTTTTAGGAAATCGTTGTTGCCCGAGGATCAGTTTTGCAGCTTCTGGTCGTTGATTCCCGCTCTGGGAAGATAGTTATTCGATGTAGTCAAGATGTGTTCGGCATTATCCGATCTCTGCTAGCTTTCAGACTCACAGCCGGCAATAAAGGTAAGAAGTTAGCCGGAAATTTAGTTGATTTTGGCTATTTTCAGATTACATTGTCGTGGGATCAGACTCAGGTCGATTTGTTGTCTTGGAATATAATCATACGAAGAACTGCTTCGACCGTGTTCACCAAGAAACCTATGGCAAAACTGGAGTCAGGAGGATTGTTCCTGGCGAGTATCTCGCTGCCGATCCGAAGGGTCGTGCTGTGCTTATTGGTGCCGTCGAAAGACAGAAATTGGTTTACATCATGAACCGAGATGCCCAAGCCAATTTGACCATCAGTTCTCCCTTGGAAGCTCATAGAAGTTACACAATCTGTTATGCTGTAGTTGGACTTGACGTTGGATTTGAAAACCCCACTTTTGCCTGTCTCGAAGTAGAATATGAGGTTTGTTTCCGTTGCTTTGAGTTCATTTTCGACCTTGTTTCCAGGAATGTGATCAAGATCCCACCGGAGAACAACTGAAAGATGTTCAGCAGATGCTTACTTTTTACGAACTCGACATTGGACTGAATCACGTCGTCAGGAAGTACTCCGAACCTCTCCAAGAACGCGGCAACCATCTCATTGCAGTTCCCGGGGGCTCTGATGGACCCAGCGGTGTTATTGTTTGCTGTGAAAACTGGATCGTCTACAAGAATCTCGGAGATCAACCCGACATTCGGGTGCCGATCCCGAGAAGAAAGAACGATATTGAATACGAAGATCGACCGATGCTTGTTATTGCTTCAGCAGCTCACAGAACAAAGACGATGTATTTCTTCCTCGTTCAGTTCGAAAATGGTGATTTGTTCAAAGTTACATTGGACACCGAGGGAGATATTGTCACCAACCTGTATCTCAAGTACTTTGATACTGTTCCTCCAGCAAATGATTTGTGTATTTTGAAGACTGGCTTTCTGTTTGTTGCTGCTGAATTCGGCAACCAGTAAGTTGACTGTTGGTCTAACTCGCTCTTAAAATGCTCTTTCAGTATGCTCTACCAAATTGCTCGTCTTGGAACAGATGATAACGAGACTGTTTTCTCTTCTGGAAGTACTCCTGGTCTTTACAGTTGTCGTGATTTGCTGAATCTTTGTGCTGTGGATTCTATTGATTCTCTCGATCCGTTGATGCAGACGGAAATCGCCGACTTGGCTGGTGAAGATGCCCCTCAAGTCTATGCTTTGTGTGGAAAAGGAGGGAGATCGACACTCAGGGTCCTTAGAAATGGATTGGAGGTGGCGGAAATGGCTGTGTCAGAGCTTCCAGGTAACCCTATTGCTGTATGGACTGTGAAGAAGACTGTGGACGAAACAAACCATTCATACATTATCGTCTCTTTCGCAAACGCCACTCTTGTGCTTGGAATTGACGACAGCATTGAGGAAGTTCATGATTCCGGATTCCTTGGAACGTCTTCTACCATTGGCTGTGGACTTATAGGAGAGGATTCTCTGTTGCAAGTCTATCCTGGAGGTCTTCGTCACATTAAATCAGACAAGCGTATCAATGAATGGAAGGTTCCTCCGAGAAGATACATCGTGGCGTGTGCTATAAATAGACGTCAAGTTGTTATTGCTCTTTCTGGAGGTGGAATAGTGTATTTCGAACTGGATATGACCAATCAACTTAGAGAGTTCTCCGAACGTCGAGAACTTCCTGCCGAAGTATACTGCATGAGTGTTAGTGAAATCCCAGAGGGAGAGTTAAGAGCTCGTTTCCTTACTGTGGGTTTGGCAGATCGATCTGTGAGAGTTATTTCTCTGGATCCTGCAGATTGTCTAAGTCCCCTGAGTATGCAAATAGTGGCAGCTGATCCTTCTTCCTTGTTGATTATTGAAACTCCTGATGATTTCGGTTCAGCTTCGATGCTTCATTTGAATATTGGTCTCGCTAATGGATGTCTCATCAGAACGACGATTGACCAGGTTACTGGAGATCTCGCGGATAATAGAACTCGTTATTTAGGAACGAAGCCAGTCACAATGTCTAAAGTTACTGTCGAAGGAAGGGATGCTGTAGGTTTTGAATTTTGTTTCAATGATTGTGTTTGCTCTTACAGGTTATTGCGACATCGAGTAGATCGTGGATTCTTTATCATTACCAAAACAGATTCCACTTGACTCCAATGAGTTACGTTCCACTCGATAGTGCGGCGAGTTTTATCTCCGCTCAATGTACGGAGGGTATTGTCTCGGTGGCGAAGAATACTTTGAGAATTTTGGCTCCGGAGAAATTGGGTGCTGTTTTTAATCAAGCTCAATACAGGTTGAAGTTCACTCCACGAAGAATGGCTCATTTACCTAATTCCAAGAGTTTGTTTGTCATAGAGACGGATCATGCTGCTTTTACTCAGAATACAAGAAGAGACAGGAAGAATGAACTAATTCAACAAGCCAATGGGTTGATGGAAGGGGGTGATGAAGGACAACAGGAAGAAGCTAAGGAACTTCTGAAAGTTTACCAGAATGTCGATCTCGATGAAGCTCAATTCGGAAGTTCAAGAAACAAGAATGGTGCTTGGGCTTCCTCGATTCGGCTCATAAATGCTATTAAGGGCAATACCTTGTGTCATTTTGAACTTGCTGACTGTGAAGCTGCTTTTTGTGTTGAACTAGTCCATTTTCGATCTCAACCTGATGCTCTGTTTGTTCTCGTCGGATGTGGTACTAAAATGGAAGTTGTTCCAAGGATATCTGCACAAGCTGGCTGTATTTATACGTTCATGGTTTCCAAAGGTGGAACGAGCTTTGAATTTATCCATAGAACAGCTACAGATGCACCTGTGTATTCGATACATCCGTTTAGAGGAGTTGTCCTTGTCGGAATAGGAAAGAAACTGAGGCTTTATGATTTCGGTAAGAAGAAACTTCTTCTGAAATGCGAAAATAAGGTTGGTTTGCTTTTGAGTTGGGGAAGTTTTGGAAATGGGTTTATTTCTAACGAACGAGAAACAATCAAATGCATAAGTTGATGAGGAACACAGTAATAGATCCGTAATTTCACCAGGATTTCTGATTTACTAAAAATGAGAAAGTAAGGTGGAGATAGCCGTATTTTGGGGGTGTTGGCGAGATTCATTTTGTATGGAATATTGTGAGTTGAAATGCCTTGTAATTGGTTTAATCATTGTTCGAGGACTGAGATTGTTGTGGGATTGGTGGACTTGATCGTGAATAGTATGGGGCAGCGGAAACCGAGCTGTATCCAGCTGCTTTGCTTTGACGCATTTGAGAGTTGTATGAGTTGTACTGAAACTTGGGTTCATTAATAATTAAGTTAATTTTTTTCGTTTTATTTTTATAATTCATGATGCTGAATCATGATCCAAAAAAGTTACAAATAGCGTGGGAAACTCCCATATTTCTTACGTGTTTTTACGTTGTGTTCAAAATAAACATGAATTTTATGAACTCACAGTAGTCTGTTGTGCCGATTGACTCGAGAACAAAATGTGGTTGCATGTAAGTAGTCTCTTGAAGCAGGTTCTGAATTCGCGATTGAAAACGGTGTAAATCACCGGATTCAAAGCGGAGTTCAGATAGCCGAGCCAGAAGACAATAGACCAAACAACTTCATTGGTTTCGATGTTGAATCCATAGAGAATACTGAATCCTAACCAGCAAAAGATGAAGCAACCCGTAACAATAGCGACTGTTTTCGCTGCTTTAATTTCTAGAGAAAGTCTTTTTTCGTAAGCGCACCCAGCACGTTTCCTTGGTCCTCTTCTCATTATTTTGTTAATCATGTTTGCTCCATAAGACTTCTTTTTCGAAGGTACATCGTTGGGATGGAGAAGTATTTTGTTGTTATAGTTGTTGTTGTTTAAATGATTGTTATTCTGAGAAGCAGTTGTTTTCGGTCCGATATAAGTGTTCGGCATTGTGGCGCCAATATTGGGGATCACTGTAGCATCGTCCAAGCTTTTCAGATGAGTTTCTGACTTGGAATTGGATGGAGTTCTGAAATTTCGATTTGCCATAAAAACCAGGAACAGAAATTTACCTTTTGAGAGGACAGGCTGTTTCGTCCAGTTCTAAAGAAAGCTGCTCCTTGATTTTCTCCATTGTTTTGTTCGAGCCGGATAGATGTCGTTGTTTTAGTCCCGACTCGCTGGTTGTCGAATATTGATGGTTCAAAGGCTTTCTTCTTTCCGAGGTTGCCGGAGGTGTTTTTGATCCATTCAGCAAAGCTCCTCTTTCTTTTAGGATTTCTCTTTCTTCTTCTTTTAACGACATGTGGATACTTCCGGTGCTTCTTCGAGGAGAATTACAGTCTCTGTTATTTTCAGGCTCTGTTTCGTTTGATTTCTGCTCTTCAGAGTGCCGACGCGTCGGAATTCTTGGAGATTTGGATCCATTTTTGGCATATTGCAAACTTGTTGAGCTCCCGTTCATTTGTGCGTAAACAGTTGGTGAACCACCATTTTGGGAAACAGGAACAACATTTGTTCTAAAAATCGATTTATGGCTGAATTGTTTTCTCCGGATTATGGTTTTTTACCTGGAACGAGCTGTGTCAACTTGTGTACTGAGTGATGGATTTTTAACAGCAACACTTGATCCTCGATGAACTCTAAGCATTGGCATGTTTTCTGACCTGCTAAGAGCTGATGGGTTTTGCATGAGAATGTTTTTCGGGTTTTTATTTGCATTTGCGGTGACCTGTAAAGAAAAATGTTTTTGGTGCTAATTATCTGGAAACATTTGTTTTTACCTGCATCATCCCGGAGTATACGCTTTTCGTAGCAGCACAAGCAGCAATATAAATTCTAACGTAGACGAAAATGACAATGATCATAGGAATATAGAAACTCGAAGATGCACTGAAGATAATATATGCAATACCAGAATTTGCCGGTGTGCATTTACAATCCTTCGGTTTACTGGTATCTGTTGATGCTAGTAGAAAACTTGGTGAACAAATGATGAAAGAACCGATCCACACAGCAGCAACGATACATCGAGCACGGAATTTTGTTACCAGCATGGGATAATTAAGGGGTTTTATGATAGCAATATACCGGTCGATAGAGATAGCAACTAGATTGTAGATGGATGCTGTGCACATCCAAATATCCATAGTTAACCACATTGTACACCATGTATCACCGAATATCCAATATCTGTTGAGAGCTTCATTGGCGATACTGAACGGCAATATAACTAGCCCGACCATTAGATCTGCAACAGCAAGTGATAAAATAAGTAACCCGGTAGCTGATCGCAATCTTCTTCTGAGAATCACAGCAGCAATTACTAATGCATTTCCGAGGACAACCAATACAACAATCACGGTTAGGACTGAAATTATTGTAAATATTCGGAAGAATCCTGGCTGGTCATCGAGATGAGACCATTCGTGAAATGTGCATTGCAATTCTGTTTGGTTGTCCCCATCTGAGGTGGAGATAGTGGAAGTCTGGTATTGTTTGGCGATGCTCATTTCAAACAGAAGTTAAAGACCTCGGCAATGGAGTCGTGTTGTTGAATTGGTTGGCCAGTTTTCTAGATTTAGTTGAATGGTTGACGAGGTGAAACGTTTGTTTAATTAAAATTGAGGCGAGAGAGAAAGCAGGTGGAATCCAAATTCGATAGCATTTAGCTCTTCGCGAAGGTGTTGATATTCGGCATGAAATGGGCTACCGTTTTAGCCTGAAAATAGATTTTAATAATAAATCGTGATTTAGATTTATTGAACTTGACGCGAAGGGGGAGTGTTTAAAAAATTGGTTTGTTTTGACCGCTCTGATAGTCGCGGGATGAAAATAGTTTCCAAGAGTTATTTGGATAATTTCTGAACAATTCTGGGGACATAATTAATGGTCTCATATTTGAATTGGAGTGGAGGGGATTTTGAGAAAAGAAAAACTGAGAGCCAATTTCAAACTGAGTAGGAATCAATGTTGTGTATTAAAACTAATATAATACGGTTGGACGGTTACACTATAACGGTCTGATATTCCGAAAATGCGTCTAGTCAAAGTGTAGCCTTCTGGCAATAAATTGGTTGCAAAACACAGCTAAAGGAAGGCCTGAAGAGAAACAATAACTGGCTCAATCGAATTTGTGCAAATTGCGTCAAGCGCACAGTCGGTTTTTCGCGGATTTGTTTTTTAAATTGAAACTTTCCGTTAAATGTTTTTTTGAGTTATCATGGGAAGGATGAAAGCACTGGAAGTTTCAAACTCAGTAATTGAAAGAGGGTAATCTATCAAGTTAAAGTCTTCTGCGTCGGTAAAGAAATATGTTCCAGATGGAATTTTGTATGCACCTGTCTATAAAAATATTAGTCTAAATTGGGGTCTTATTAAATAATGCTGAAATCATCGAAAATTGTGGAAATAACAGGGCAGATAAAATTGTGCAGCAACAATGCAGTGTAACTTATAAATAGTTAACGCGCGCGTCAAAAATATAAATTGATTGTCAATAACCAACTTCCTTCTTGAGAATTTAAGGAAGCAAGTTCTTATGATTTTCTAAAGCAGTTATAGAAAGATTACTAAAAATAATCGTATTTTGAGATTCTCTAAATCCGCGATAAAAAAACAATGAAGAAGCTTATTTTTCCGCACGGGAAGGATTTTTGTTTTTATGATTTTGTGAGATAATAAGAAAGAAATTGAAGGAAGGGCTATGATATAGAATTGGGAAGACAGCAGTAGCTCAAATGAGCTTAATGCATGATAAAGCATCGTGTCGACTCTGAAACGTGCGCGAATAGAATCCAGGATGAGTGTCGATGAAGCAGAAATAGGTTCTAGCATGATGCATTAAACGACGGCCTGGACAATGTAGAAATTGCGGAAATAAAGCCAAAAAATTAGAAGGATTGTTCCAATTTAATCTAGTTTAATAGTCAAGTCATGGTGATAAAAGTGAAGCAGAAAAGTCATTCTTGAATAAACATGAAGGAGAGAGCCTAAATTTGGACTCGACCTTTTTGTTAATTAGTGCGTGCTGGAAGCCTTCACCTTTACTGGACTTTGAATAGAGGAAGCGTAGTGACTGAAAAAAAGAACAAAGATGAAGTGTGTTACTAAGGATTCAATGGGTAACAGACGGCGAGTTTTAAAAAAGCCTTGAGGCAGGAAAGGATTTATGTATGCCATGGGGGATAAGAACTTGCTCACAGGTTGGATATTTGTCTGTTGGTTAACAATGGAAAGGATATTCTAGGATGTTGCGTTGAAATGAAGGATAATAGCTTTCTATTGAATTTTAAATATAAAATTGCGCTTGAAATCGTTTCATCCTATGTGTTCGGAAAGCTTGTCCTTTTTTAGCTCTCAGAAATGAAGTTGAGAAAGACCAGGATAAACTAGTGAAGTAAACAGAATTGTGAATCTAGTAGGTTAAAGGGAATGGGACTTAAAATCGAATACGCGATCGGATTTCCAGGATCACACCGGAAGAGGCAAGGTGCTGAACGTTAGAGAATGTGTAGATGGGATAAAGTGCACGTGTATCAAGTTTGTTATATTTGCTTTAATGTGTAGTCGAGTGATCGGGAAGTTCCAGGAGTTAAAGGTCAATAGGGCAGTGAGAAAGTCATTCATTAGAGAACTTGCTAATTTGCAACAAAACAAGTAGCGGAATCAAAAGGTACCGATTATTAAATCAAAAGGGAACAACTGTCTGGGGATGTTTGCGAGACGACAGGCGTGTTCGAAGATTCCTGAGTACGTGAATGGAGAAAACCTGAGAGCAAATTGGCTTTGTTTTGGGAAAAAAACAAATATCCATTAAAAACTTGAACAACACGGATTATTTGATTTATTCGCTAGAAGCGATATTTTAAAAATATTAAATTTCGCTTACGAAAAACAATCTGCGCATAAGGCAAATAAAATTCAATCTTTTTCTAGAAACTTTGGCAGCTGGTCGGAATGAGATTACCCGAAATGTTAAAGGTTAAGGTTAATTTTGTTGCTGCTTTTCTGTGGAAGGAGAGGAAAGTGAAATTGGTTAGAAAAAGTTTTGAACTTGCCGAATAAAACTAAAAAACCACGCAAAACAAATCGATGACGATTAAATGAAAAAATTGATGCCTTGTGGATTTTGGTCTGAATTTGTCCTTCCAATTTTATTGTTAGGAAAAGGCTATAGTAATCAAATTTTTATTGGAATGAGAATGTTGAAATGGAATCCGAGTCGACCAACTGATTAGGAGGAAGAAGTGAAATATGACAAAGAGATGGTGAGACGTTATTCTGTCATCTAAAAAGCCAAGGAACAAAACACATGTAATGGATAGCTTGAGAAAAAATGTTCGACGGGTTGAAAGTAATATTTTTGAACTGAACCTAAATTTAGGTGTTAGCCCAAGGCATCTCAGGCATTTATTTACTATGCCTACGGTTGAGCCTATCCCTCTTTCATTCATAACTGGATGAATTCCTCCATTGGGACAAACACTAGAGTTATCATGATTCCAAGAAATTTCGAAAGTCGAGACTTTCTAGGCTGCATAAATGGGGAAAGAGCTGCATCAATTAAAGTTCGCGCATCTCAAGTGGATTTGTGGTAGAAGAAATGGGAGTCAAACGTCCATGTTCATTTGGAGGCGTTTATCGCATTTACTTTAAAGCTACTAACGGAATTTTTTGATATTCCGAGAATCGACGGAACGAGACGCACTCCGGAACTTTGAGTAGAGTGCCACACTTTGAATTGACTAGATTTGGAATTTGCATTTGATTTCCGATTTAAGGAGAATGTTTATAAAAAGTGAAAATATACAGATGACGATTAGTAGATTTGCTAGTAGGGTAGTGTCGTTGGGATCTTCGCGTGGAGGAAGTCTGAAGAGTCACGAAACGGATTTTGGACAATGGTTAGAATTTAAAATTTGGATGCTGTTTGAGCTTGAGACTATTTTGTGGGATACTTGTTTTTCTGTTCACTCAGTTGTTATAACGATAATTGAAATAACAAAAATATAATTCAAATGCAAAAAGATGGAAGGAAAATATGGAGAAGGAATTTATAATGGATATTCCGAATGGTTTTGACTGAATTTGATTTTTGAAATTGAGCAGCTCTGAAAGCTGTTATAAGTTGACATTCTTTGCAAGCGTTGGTGATTTTTCAACTCTTGCTCTTAAGTCCGAACTTGATGGACGGAGAGAAATGATGCAAAAAGTTATTTTTGACATGTGTCTTTAACCTCATCAAAATTAAGCTCTTGTTGTTATTTCTTAAATGCTTTTAGATGGGAATTATTACGTGGGTCAAGAAGTGTATTTATTCTTGAATTTTATTCTGGCATTCTAACAGGCCCCAATGGGGATTAGTCACACGCTTTTTTCAGTATTCTCGTCTTTTTGGAATTTCGGGGAAAAGTAGGAACAACTATGGAGAAAATTTGGTTTCCTGAGGAAGAATGAAAGAAAACAACAGCAAAAAACTAGGGGAAATATTCAATGAAGATGGATCTTGAGAATATGCTTTCCGTTCAAGGATGCATCATTTTGCATGAGTAGATAAATGAATTTAAATTTTCCGCAAAAAACGAATTAAAATTTTGCTCTAGGATGTGTACATGAGTTAACTTGAATCATGAGATAGGTTAATATGATTTTGCAAAAAAATTAAAAAATAAGCACGCTTCAACGGTCTTTAAATAGAGAAGTGGAAGTTCAAGAAGACAGGCTCGACAACAAGCATGTTGAACACAACGATGGACTCGGAGGGGTAGAGATGTGGCGGAATGGGGATGACGGAGAGCTTGCCAAGCAACAAGTCGTTTTTAGGAGAAACTCCCGCCGTTGTGGAACGCATGATTGTTCTTTTTGGGGAGAAGATTTTTTTTGTTTTTGCGACAAAGAAGAAACCTCAGGACAAAGTTGAATAAAATTACCAAGACTAAAAACTAAAGAAAAGTTGAATAAAATTGTCGTTGAACTTGAATTTCTCGAAGTATTTGGAGGGGAAGTATATTAGCATGTCAAAGACGTGTTATATTTCTAGACGATAAATTGGCGCTTGGAATATAATAAGAGGTGGTTTTTAAATTCACGAAAGCGAATTGACTTCCTTGTAGAGAGTGAGATATATGTTTAATCGACGAACCGAAACGACGAGGAAGCAATTTCTGGTTGTGAGAATGGTGGTAGGATGATGATTCGAGAAGTGTGGAATGGGGAAAGAGTAGATTGTGTTTTATTCGAGTTGTTGTAATCTGTGAATGTGTGATAAGGCAAACGGAAGTGTAAGGAAATTAGGAACACCAAAGTACTTGGAGACATTACAAGAGCAAGTCGAATTAGGGACTATAATTGAGTAAATAAGTGACTAATGAGTTTATGTGGAATGAAAGTTAAGAAATAAAGGTTTTTTTTCAGCAAACTCCTAACGCGATTGTGGATATAAAATCTGTTGGAGGTCGTATAATTGTTGCGGACATTCAAGAGTCGATTCACTTTTTCCGATACAGAGGAGCGGTAAGTTTATTATAATTTATTTGTAAATTTAGAATAGGAATTTTTGAGAGCTAATCAAAAGATTTAACACAGACCAAGTTATCGTGAGTTCATGCAATTTTGAGAGTAAAAAAGAAGGAACTAAAAGTGAACTGACAGGCGTTTATTTTATGACTGTCCAATCGTTACTGATATCTGGTTGTTTTTAGAAATAGTGCCTGGTCTTATCCTTTTGGGACCGATTTATCATGAAGTACTTGGGGGGAAAATCCCGAATAGTGCTAAACAAATGACGTAAAAAAGAAAGTTCGTTTTGGAAATCTTTGATTCTATGAATGAACTCAGATGAATCGATGAGGAAGTAAAAACAAAAGGTTTTTTCTAATGTAATTGTTTCAGGACAACCGCATTGTGGTTTTTGCCGATGAAACAACGCCACGCTACGTGAAAGCAACTTGCATTCTTGATTATGACACGGTAGCAATCGGAGACCGCTTTGGAAACTTGGCCGTGGTGAGTTTTTAATGATTCTTTTAAAAACAAAAAGTAGTTTGTTTAATTTTGGATTAAGAAACAAATAGAGAAACTTTTAAATAGACAACAAACTAAATCATGAGGTGATTGTCGTTATTTTTCTCTAGGAGATTTATTTTTGAAGAAAAACACAGGAGGGCGTCAAAATAGTACATTCAGATTTATCAATGACGAAAATCTAAGCTAGACTAATTCTGAAGCACAAGGGAAATGAAAAAATACGCAAAGGCTGGACCTGGAAAACGAAAAAATTCTCAGACTTGAAAAATCATTAACCAAGAATAATATAAAGGCCATTTCCGGGAGGGCATTGTTGCTAGTTTTTTGTTGTTATTTTGAAGGAGCGTGGGATTAAAAAAACAACTAAAAAATGCTACTGTGGCGAAAGTTAATGGCTAAGTCAAGCAAAAACTGGTCATCATCGAAAGGAAAATTTTTCTTTCGGTTTATGAGTGAAAACAAGTTGCTTTTTGAATTTTGAGCCTAGATTAAATGTAGCAAAGATCAAATGTAACTCGTATTACTTTAAGGAAAAAAATCTTGTTTCATTTTTCAACCGTGTTTTCGAATTTATAATGATGTAGGGGAAGTTAATAATGAGAGTATTCAGACTAACGAGAGATATAGTTAAAAATAGGAAATTGTTAAATTGGTTATGGATGATAATAATACGTAATTTGGGACTGTACTTTAAGAAAATAGGAAAACAACACAGATAAAAAGGGAACGCAACGCAGATGGTTAAAAGCTAATTGGTCTTGGGACAAAGATAATATGATTCTCATATTTTCGAAGCATTGAGTGGCAAGATTTCAATTCTGGTTTTCTTTTGGACTTGCTAGGAAGGATTAACAGCTTTTGAAGATCGGATTGACTTTTTGGCCATTGATAAGAGTATAACATCTCATTCTAGAAAATGTCGAACGTTGTTACAATAATTTGATTTAAAAGTCGACGAAAGTTTTCTCTTTTAACGCTGCAGCTTTTTCGAAACGAATAGGGTTAAATTTTAGGGAAGTAGTTTCATTAGGGAAGAAAGCTTAATTTAGAAAAAAGATTGGAGAGTTTCCTAGATTTTAAGAATGAAATATGATTACGTCAGAAAATTGCTTGAACAACAACAATTTTTAGACGAACTTGCAAGTTTTTAAATTTGAAATTGAAATGTAATCACCCATAAAATTGGGCATGAACACTGGTTTATGGTCAAATTTTATGGAAATTGTGCAAAGAAAGTACTTGAGAAAAATTATACTTTGGGGATGTGCTAAAAAATGTCATTTTTTATTCTTTTTTAGGGTTTGAAAAACTTTACTGTTTTTCTTTTTGAAAAATATATTTCCGTTGACGTTAGCAAGGATTTTTATCTAAATTGGTCTTCTGGATTTTGGAAATTTGTACAGCTGTGAGTAAGACGTGCAAACAATAATTAAATTATTCAAAACTAGACTAATTTTGAGTTAAGTTTCTGGGTTTTTAATAATTTCGTTTTTAAGATGAGGCTTCCAAAAGACGTTAGTGATGATGTTCAAGAAGATCCTACTGGAGTCAGAGCATTGTACGACAGAGGGAATTTAAACGGAGCTCCACAAAAGGCTGAAATGATTGCCCACTTTTATATTGGCTCCATGATATCATCGTTGCAGAAAGTTGCTTTAGTTCCTGGAGCAGAAGAAGCGTTAGTTTATTCGACGATTAATGGAGCAATTGGTGTTTTCCTGCCATTTGTGAGTAGGGAAGAGTTTGAACTTTTCCAAACGTTGGAAATGCATATGAGAGTTGAAAATCCGCCTCTTTGTGGACGTGATCATCTTGCATATAGATCTTATTATTGTCCAGCTAAAGGAGTCGTTGATGGAGACATGTGTGAGCAATATAGTATGTTGGAATCATCAAAACAAAGGGACATTGGAGAAAATCTCGGCAGGAAAGCAACTGAGGTAAGATCAAGGTCGTTGATTACATTGATTGCAATCTTAATTTTTTTAGGTCATCAAAAAATTGGAGGATATGCGGACACGTTATGCATATTGAGATGAAAGTATTTCTCAACATTCGATGGTTTTATTTATTCATTTTGAATGATCTTTGATTAATTTCTCTCCGTATTTCTCGTCTTTTGGTTATGTTTGCGCATCGACTGAATTGAACAAACGCAGTTAGACATGACCTTTTTTCACTGAAATTTAATAAAAATGTCGGATATTTGTTATGATTGTTTAAGTGTTGGATTCACCCATTGTGTACCTTTCCTTTGTTGCTTTTATTTATTGCTCGATTCCGTATTTCATTAATCCTTTTGAATTTAATTTTGATATCGATCGAATTTTAGTCGGTGTGTAAGTTAAGGGAAGTCAAATAGGATGAAAGAGGAGTTTGACGATAATGATTAGGCTTATCAGAGCATTATCGCAGTATTAGAATCACTTCGAAGACTCCTGAATATCGTATGATCAAGATGGGGAAAGTGATTTTGATTCTTGACAATATTCCAGCTGGAATTTTCCAAAGGAAATTTTTATAACTCCGCCTATAATGTGAAGGGAAATCAGTAAAAATCAACTGATGGACGAACAGGGCGGAGCGAAAATTAAGTTTAAATACGGCTTTTTTGAGCGAGTTCTTCAGTGTTCCACCAATATACACTTACAAGCGGTCGGCTGGAACACAAGACCGCTTGAGAAGAATGAAATGCTGCAGGATTTTTTCTTGATTTTTAAAAAAAATAAGCAGAATAAAACTATGTCTCAATACGTAGAGAATTAAGCGCTGTAATAATGTTCAGAAAGGCATATATGAAATGAAGCGTTGTAGTGCTCGAAGAAGTATGTATATATGGAGCGAGGCGCTATGATATTTGGAAAGTATATGCATGTAAAATAAAGCGCTATAATGATATTTGAGAAGTATAATAAAGCGCCGGAATAATGTTCTAAAAAGTTAATGTTATTAGAAGTTGAAGAGATTAAAAATCGCGCTTAAAAAGGAATGAATATGAATGAAATTTATATAAGAATGACGTTAAAAAATTAAAGATTAACTTTAGAAAAATGGTTCGTTAATAAAAATTCAGCACGTTTATATTTCCCCGGAAGTTCAGTTTTATTATTGAATTCCTTAGAGCCCAGATTGACACTCGAATTTGTAAAGTTGTAGGTTAATGGAAATCTGGATTCGGAGAAATCCGATGGTAATAACTACATTTAGTACCGAAGTAGAATATTGGAGGATTGGGTTTGGGAACAGGAGAGAGAAGTGAATTTTCTTCCTTGATAAACCTCTTTTATAGTTCCCATTTCTTCCTGCGATAATTCCATCTTTTTTATTTCTCGATAACTCCTCCCAGATTTTTTCAATTCGGTATACTGTATTGTAAATGATAAAGCATTTCCGTGATTTGGTTGATTTAGGGAATATTTTTTACTACTTTAACATTTTCAGGGTAAATTGTCGTGTTGCATTCGCTGCTTCTTGCTTCTTCTCGAGAATTCTCAAGATGTCTTCTGGAAAGCCCCAATACAAGGTTGCGGATATGTCCCTTGCCGAATTCGGACGAAAAGAGATCACTATGGCTGAGAACGAAATGCCTGGATTGATGGCTCTTCGTGCTAAATTTGGTAAGACTAAGCCGTTGAAAGGTGCAAGAATTGCCGGATGTCTTCATATGACAATCCAAACTGCTGTCTTGATTGAAACTTTGAGAGAACTTGGAGCTGAGGTTTGTTTTTTTTCAATTTTGGATGGTGATTTTTACTTTTAGGTTCAATGGTCTTCTTGCAACATTTTCTCGACTCAAGATCATGCTGCTGCCGCCATTGCTGCTACAGGAGTCCCTGTTTATGCTTGGAAAGGAGAAACTGATGAAGAATACGAGTGGTGTATCGAGCAAACTCTCTTCTTCAAAGATGGAAAGCCGCTTAACATGATTTTAGATGATGGAGGAGATCTCACGAACATCGTTCATGACAAGCACCCTGAATTGCTTACTGAGATCTATGGTCTTTCTGAAGAAACGACCACTGGAGTCCACAATCTTGCTAAGATGCTTGCTCAGGGGAAACTCAAGGTTCCAGCTATCAATGTCAATGACTCTGTCACTAAGAGCAAGTTCGACAACCTTTACGGAATCCGCGAATCTCTCATTGACGGAATTAAGCGTGCTACTGACGTTATGCTTGCTGGAAAGGTTGCTGTTGTTGCTGGATATGGTGACGTTGGAAAGGGTTCCGCTGCTGCTCTTCGTGCCTTTGGATCTCGTGTTGTCGTCACAGAAATTGATCCAATCAATGCTCTCCAAGCCGCAATGGAAGGTTATGAAGTTAACACTCTTGACAGTGTTGCTCAGCAGGCTCAGATCATCGTTACTACAACTGGTTGCAAGGACATCGTTCTTGGACGTCATTTTGAGCAACTCCCCGATGATGCTATCGTATGCAATGTCGGTCATTTTGATTGTGAAATTGATGTCAAATGGTTGAACGCCAATGCTGCTTCTAAGGACACCGTTAAGCCTCAAGTTGACCGTTATTTGTTGAAGAATGGACGTCATGTTATCCTCCTTGCTGAAGGTCGTCTCTGCAATCTTGGATGTGCCACTGGCCATCCCAGCTTCGTCATGTCTAACTCCTTCACCAACCAAGTTCTTGCTCAGATTGAATTGTGGACGAAGAAGGATACTTCGGACGCCTATAAGATTGGTCTCTATGTTTTGCCGAAGAAATTGGATGAGGAGGTTGCTGCTTTGCATCTCGAAAAGTTGGGTGTTAAGTTGACGAAGTTGACTTCTGAACAAGCTGATTACCTTGGAGTTCCTGCTAACGGACCCTTCAAGCCTGAGCATTATCGTTATTAAGACAGTATTTGGTTCATTTCGGTAGTTTCCAAAAAGTACCGAAATCTTGTTGTTTTTAATTTCAAAGTAATTCTAAAGAATAAAAATTCTTTATTTGATATGAGCAAAAAATCAATTTGTTTTAAAATTAACTTTTAATGAGCGAATTTTAAATTTGTGTCTTCCGAACGAGATGGCGGAATGTCTCTACAATTACAGTATCCTTTCATCTTAAGCGCAAACTTTTCCGAGGTGTTTCAATCCTTGGGCAGCATCGGAAACTGCTACGACGGAGTTCATCATTGCTTGGACGGGTTGGACACTGGGGTACTGTAATGGGATGGATTAGTTTTGCGAATTAAGCAAGTTTTTAATTTTTTGGCTTACTTGATCTTTAGCTAATCTTGCGTTAGATACACATTCTGTGAGAAGTCCATTCAGTTTGTCACTGGCACGTCTGAATTCTGCCCTCAAGATAGGTTTCGCTACACATTGAGCCATATTGTCCCCGATGTAGACTAAAGTTTGGGCTTCGAGAATTATTAACCTGACCTTTTGGACGAATTTCGACGGTTCTTGGTTATGTTCGATCACATTGAAAAATTCGTCGATCAGTTTACAAAGTCCCGAAGTATGGGTCTCTAGTTGGGGAGCGTAGAATTTGAGGAGTTCTCTTTCTTCTTCTGACAAGTCTTTCAATAGCGCCGGAGAAATTTTGGGTAATTGTAGAGTCGTTTTTTTCGGTCTTATCGCCTTAGGGAGACTGCCGTTATCGACGAGACTATAATCTTGGTACAAGGAGGATTCACTAATTACACTCATCAAGTCGTCTTCTTCGTAAACTTGTTTTCCGTCAGCGATGGAAGAGAGGTCGTCTTCTTCAACGATTTCCGTTTTTTGTTCGATCGTCGGAGTCGTTGGGGAAATCGGTGAAGCTCCGGGGACATCTGTGGCACCACTGGATCCCGTGGAACTCGTGGTTGACTCTCCTCCATCCATCGCGATTTCCTCCATCGTCGGGGGTTGGAGTTGGGGTAGGGGACTAGTGGCTTTGAACTGTGACAAAGGAGAAGCTCGGTTTTCTTGTTTTTTAATTGATCTAGGTTGCAATTTTTCTGGGATTTTCCTTTCCACTTGAGGAACTTTGCTGACTTCTTGTTGCCCCCTCATTTGTTCTGGGATAGGGGTCGACACCGGGAAAGGGACAGCTCCGGGAGAGTGTCTTGGGAGGAAGTTCGCTCCTCCCTGGCTCGGGGTCCCCAGGAGGTACACCCACTGGACGACTTTCCTACAATCTTTCGGAAGTTGTTGCATGATCGCCACAAATTGATCCAGAGAGTCGTTGGAAACCATAGAATGGTGCATTCTGGCGAGGGCGTGAAGAGTCCATTGAGTAGCGTCCAGGTTCGCTCTTATTCTGTGGATCAAGGCTTGGGAGGTCCGGAGAGGCGCAACCAATTGGATAAACTCTGGAAATAATTTTTTTACATTCAAATGGAGGATTAAAAATATATTAGTTTTTATTAATTCCTTTGGAGACAATTTCGGGAAATCATTTTAAGACAATAAAAAGTTTGAAAAATAAATTCCCAAAAAAAGTCTCGAATCGACATCATAAAATCGATTCGACTTTTAGTTGTTTTTTAATTATAGCACACCAAAACTCACCGTCATTTTTGGGATCTCCTCTCATGATTGAAATCCTCTGAGTAAATTCCAATAGTTCATCTAATGCCGCTTCGATGATGTACATGGTATCTTGGACCATCGGGAGGTTCCTCTGGAGCAAGTGGGGGTATCTCCAGTTAGGGGTGCTCGTGAACTGGTTCATCTTCAACCCGTTGATCTCGATCACTTTTGCACAATCCGTCATCTGGGCACAGAGGATTCGCTTCCTCATGGCCGCAGCGTCTTCTTCTTCTGCTGAGCCCCTGGAAAACAAGTTTAATCAACCTTTCGTTAAAAATAAAAAACAAATTCTCTTATGAAAGTCATAAATCAATCTCTTTGACAAAAAATTCTTCGTCGAAAGATTAAGAAATAAAATCTTTAATGATTTTCCTTATGAGACCAATAAATCATTTTTTCGCTGTAGGATCAGAAATTAAAATTTAATCCTTTCGCTTTAGCACAACTTAAGAAGAATTATTTCAGTATTTTCTCATCAATACAAATTGAAATTTTCTTTAACATGAAATCAGAAAAAATTTCGTATCGAGATTAACGAGTTTTTTACTGATGAAAATTTTAAAAATAGTCGAAATCACATGTTTTAGAAATAGTCATATTGAATTTTGTAAAGATGAAAATAAAAATTTTTAAAAACGAAAATAAAAATTAATCGATTGACATTCCATCTGTGGAACCGACCAATTACTCCTCCCCCTCTCATGAAGAAGATCCATTTGCATTTTTTTATGAGACAAAAATACTTACACAGGATCCTCCGTGATGATTGCTGGGACAGGAGGCAGTGTTTTTGAACCACTCGAACTGTCGAAAGTGGGGCCTTCGTTAGAATTCCTCGTCAGGGTGGAATTCGAACTGGAGGGAGTGGAGACGATGGCCCTTTGGGGAGCGGCCCCGAAGGTTCCCGAATGAGCGATTCTAGAAACTGCCGGGGGTTGTGGGAGGGCAGAGGTCTGAGGAAGAGTAGAAGGTTGTGGGACAGCAGGGGGTTGGAATCGGTGCATGGCAGGATCGACGAGGATGTAGCTTCCGGCGTCGTTGTCAGAAGAGGACAAACTCGCGTTTTCGTTTGAGGACCCATTCGAAGATCGGTGTGACAATTCAGAACTTTTCTGAAAACAATAATTTCAGGAAAATCAAAATATATTGTAATTGGTTTCCTAAAAGATTTACCAAAACTGAATCGTTGATATCCGCGACAATTCCACTGGAAGTAGGAGATTCACTGTTCCTCTTTTTCACTTCGGGTCTGATGATGACGCTTCCGCTGTCGGAATCGCTGCTAGATCCCTTTGAAGCTGCCGAGACTCTCAGCAATCTCTCGTTCGCAGCTTCCGCAAGGATCTTATTTGGATCTGAAAATCAAAGATAAGCTCATTTAAAAATCATTTCATTTAAAAAATGGCTTTATTTAAAAGGAAATAATTTCGATCAATTTTTGTGTACAAAGTCACTTTTTTCTTTCGAACTAAAGCGAAAAATAAAAAACAATTTTTCAGCATCCCGAGTGGAATTTATATCTTTCCACAACTCAGTTATCTTAATTTTCTAACATTATTTACTTACTTTGTATGAGACTAACCGGAAAACAAAAAATTTTCATTTTTTTAAAAAAGGAGAGTTTCCGTCTTTGATCAGCAAAAGTATGAATTTTTCATTTTGCTCCCGATTTTTTGGAAGAACAAATTCCGGACGCATTATTACGATTTTCTTGATCTGGGGAATAGATAATGGAATTAATTTTTGATGTTAATGGAAAAGTGAAAAAACAGAGGTCGTTATTCAAGACCGAATATCTGATGAATTCCGGAAATACATCTAAATTTCCCTTTGAAGGAAATGCTCAGAAATTTTAGAGCAAATTTAGAGAAAATTGTCTCAAATAATTTCCAGATCCATTTAAACTTAAAGGAAATTATTTTTCTATTGTCGAATTTATATTATTCGAATTTAAAAAACTCACCAAAACTCTCCAAACTTCTGATAGCTTCTTCCACGGCATCGTATTCTTCCTCCCTCTTTTTCACCGGACTGGTTTCTCTTTTTTCGGGCTTATTAATGGTAGCATACAAACTCGAAACAGATTGATTCACGGGTGTCGAAAAGTTCGAATTGTTCGAGCTTCTGTGTTCCTGGCTTATTTCGTAATCACTGTCACTAGATCCCAGAGGTCTTCTGACACAATTTGTCGCTTTCCTTAATCCATTCCTCAAACTTTGTAAAGAAGGAGACTTGGGCCGTGTTTTCTGGCCCATGCCCCCGGGGGTTGTTGATCTTTCTCTCTCTGACTTGAAGCTGGGGACCGAGGGAGATGGGGAAGAGGCTCCGGGACGCTGATTTTCGAAGGACTCAGAAGTCGGTCTTTGGTGTTGTTTTAACAAGTAGGAAAACGCTCGTCGCTGAGGAGGCTGTGGAGGAGATCCTCTTCCAGAACTAAAAATATAAATTATTTTTTATTTTTATTTTCCTTGTCAATTGATCAATAGCTCTTCGACTTGTTTTTCAAAATCCCTGGATATTACATGTCGAATTGAGGAAGTAAAGTCGGAAAAAATCCTGGACAACGTGGTGATGAAAATTTGCAAAAAAGTTGTTCAAAGGATGAAAAGAGGGACAAAACAAAATGTCTGGAGAAAAAGCTTTAAATTATTCTAAAAAAATTAATTTCCGTCTCGAAAAAAAACACTAAAACATTTTCCTCAGAATCAAGTTCATTTTAAAAAAATATTCATGGTAGGATTATATGGAAAAAATTTTCTTTTTGAGAAAAATTCAAATAAAAAATTGATGAAATTCGCGAAAAAAAACTCAAAAGTAACAGAATCGATAAATTAGAAATCATCGAAGAGAACCGAATTCCTGCCAAAGAAAATCCTATCACGGGCTCAAAACAGAATCCAATCCCTAATGTCAGATCGAAAAGGCCTTTCTTCGATCGAGATCTCCTTCGCGAGACAAAATTTTTCTCATTTGACCCTTTCCCAATAATCTCAAGGAAAAACTGGTCTTGTACTATTTTACTATTATGAAAACCACGAAGGAGATTTTTATGGAGTCACTTCGGTCTTCCAGAATTATATTT
Source organism: Halicephalobus sp. NKZ332 (assembly GCA_009761265.1). Classification (NCBI taxonomy): domain Eukaryota; kingdom Metazoa; phylum Nematoda; class Chromadorea; order Rhabditida; family Panagrolaimidae; genus Halicephalobus; species Halicephalobus sp. NKZ332. Next base: position 78,762 of record VOSG01000031.1, on the reverse strand, counting down.
CAGATTTTCTTTCCGAAACTATACTATTACGAAAATTAAGGAACTTCCATAAAATTGTCTCGAGACGAATTTACGAAACTTTTAGAGTCTTCAATTTCAGACGGTTTTATCCAAAAAACTCCATTAGATCCCGGAAGATACTGGTTTTATTAAAATCCCAGATACCACTAGTCCAAGTCATGAAGCTTGATCAGTTTGCCTCGGGCAAAAATCAATAACTTTTTAAAAATTTTGTTTCGAGTGAAATGTCAACAAAAAACAGGAATTTTTTGAATAGAAAAGTAAAATTTTTTAAGTGGTCCACGTATAACAATACTGGGTCAGGAAAATGGAAAATTGGACGTTTCCTTGTTTTATTGAAGGAATCGGAGAAGATGAGTCAAGACCGAAAGAGCTATAAAATTGTTCGAAATCGTTTCCGCAAAGGAATTTTTCTTTTTGAAGTTACAGCTATTGACCAGGTGACAAATATTGTCAACAATTTATTTTATTTATTTTTATTTTTGATTAATTGTCGATAAGGAATATTTCCGGGAAATTCGAATGATTTTTGTGTATATTAATATTAATATTAGTGTTATCAATATTAATATTGATGGAAATCCAGATCTTGTCCAAAAATAGGTCATTATAAATAACATTCGAAGTTATTTTAAAAGAATTCAAAAAGATTTGGTCAATTTTCTTAAAGAGAAAGTCAAAATTCGACTTGAAGACATTGATTCAGAAAAACAAAATTTTAACATCCAGAACCTCTCGAATTTAAGTTATTTTGTTTCAAGAGGTTTTTCATTTTTACAAGAAACCATCTGACGTCAAAAAACTCATGCCAGAAAATTCCAACTTTTTCCTCTCGAGAACACTAACGGTTGACCCGAAAATACTTTCAACATCCTTGAACTCACCTCTGGCTTCTCTTACTGTAGTTGCTCGCTCTTTCTTCACTTGGGAACTGGAACGATCTGAAGCTTACTGTATCGGAGTCATCGGACTTCAAAATTGGTTGGCTTGTTTGCCGATGATAACCGGGGACAGAATAAGAATTGGAACTCGAATTTGGACCCGGAGTTTGGATCGAGGCGGAAACAGAGGCGAAATGAGGCGTCTGGAAGTGGGAAAAAGCGGGCTGCTGAGGTTCTGCTCGAAATTTCTGTGGTTGTTGGAAATGCTGCAAATTCTTGAATAATTCAATCTCGTCGGGACCGATGGACAAAACAAATAAATTTGGGGTTCAAATTTCACTTGTTTTCTTTTGTTAAGATTTCTCAGGAAAGGAACGAAGGAAAAATATGCTTGAATCAAGGAAAAGATTTTATTTCAGATGTGCGAAATTGTTGATCTGAGTCCTCAATTGCGCACATTAGAAAAAGTTGACGTGGTTTTTTAGTCACGCGCGTTCTTAATGATATGAGGAACGAGAGAAATTCAACCTGGCTTTTTGATCACATACATATTAGGGACAATTTAGCGCGCGTTTTTTAAAATATGTGAATTGAGAATGCTTAACACGCGTTTTAATGATGTGCGGATTAGAAAAAAGTTTAATGTGCGTTTTTGACTGCTCGCTCAAGTTTTTACTATACCCTCAAAGAAGAAATGATTCGCAGTCATTTCCAAAGTTTAATATGCTTTTCAGTAGTCACTTTTTTCCTGAATTTTAATAGTTATTTTTTATACCAAGATTTTGGTAAATTTATTCTTACGTAAAACTCACTCCTTCGATTCTTATTGGAATATTTCTGATGACTCCTCCATTAGGTTGGGTGGCTTCAGAATCGGCCTTCGCCCTCGAAGACCCTTGGAAAAACCCGAACCCATTGGTTTTCCCGTCGGCAGAATTCGAGAATTGGGTGGGTGTTGGGGGTCCTTCGCTATCGTAGTCGTCATCAGCTTCGTTGAAGAAACTTTCTCTCGCTGATCTCGGAGCTCCAAAATCCCGGAAAAATCTGTCAAACCCACTCGTACCATTGGTGAACAACACCGGGGGCAATTTTTCCCTCAAAAATGGGGATCGAAAAAAAGTGTCGTCCAACATGAAGAGTTTTCCAACAACGTCTGGGAGATTGATCTAGAAAAACAAAATTTAAAATAGGATGAGGAATATAATTGGAAATAAAATTTAAAGTACTGATGGTAGCCTGACATAAAAAATTGTTATCAATCGATAAAAAACAAAGGTGCAAAAATCGCAGCAGAAAGGTGATATAACTGATATAAAAGAGAAAAACTGGTCAAAATCGTTGATGTAGAGACAAACGAGGATTGTCTGGCAGAGGATTGTTGAGGAAAACGAATTTTTGTTTTTTTACACGAAAATTTCAAAAATTGACTTTCGTTTTTAGATAAAAAGTTCGGCTCTACAAAAGAAATAATGTCGACACGAAAGTTGAGAAATCACAAGAGACCTCGAGGGAAAAGTGAAAAAGTACTTTCGTGTCAAGATCAAATCAATCAGTGTATTAAAAATTACAACGACAACTTTTTCGAAATTTTAATAATTTCATTGTTTTATTGGATTTTATTCTACTATATAAAAATTCAGTTAAATTCGTAATAAACCTTAAATATATCTGATCGTTTCCACAAAAGTCTATTTGGTATAAAAAAGGCGGAAAAAAGTGGTTTCGTTTGCACTTGAAGAGGCAATTGAGCTGATTGCCTTTTTGACTGAAGGCCGAATTTTTTTTCAAAAACTAAACATTTGTCAAATCGATAATCAGTCAAAGTTGACAGCTCTCCGAGGATAACTAGCTTGAAAAGTTTTTATCATCAAAATTATTTGTGAATGATATCTGTGAAAAAAAGATTTTCAAACTTTTTCTCAACATGGATTTTTGGAAACATCGAAGTTGAAAATTACGGAATTTTGAGACATTTTTAAAAATCTTGAAACTATACTATTGTAAAAAAGTAACTATTTGCTATAAAATAAAAAAATCTTCCTGATACAAATTTCCAGAAATGTTTGTTGGAGTTGGAAATTACAGAATTTTAGTTTCAAATATTTTGAAAACATTCTAAAACTTTTATTGTTAAAAAAGTATATATCTATCGACATAAAAATTATTGTACATGAATTTCTATTGAAATCGAAAATTACGAAATTTCAAGTTTACACTTTGAAAAATTCCAAAATCACTCGATTGATTCCACAAAATCCCAGAACTTAATATTTTGTAATCTTCCGAAAAATCCAAACAGGAAATTTTCCCCAAAGACAAGCTACTTTCCGAACAAAAGGTCAAAAGAGGTCAAGTGAGATAAAATTCACTTTGATCTAGAATCATCCATAAAAAAATAAAAAAGTTTGCTCTCCGGAAGAAAATAATTGCAAGATCGATGAAAAATAGACCGACCTGACTTTAAAAATAATTATTTTCCTTGAAAAACAAAATTTTCATTCAAAAAAATTATTACGTAATATGGCAGGATTTTTTAAAAAAAAACTGGTTTTCTTTGAGGACTTTAAACTGACCAAGTTGCTTCTTTTCAAAAATCGAGAGTACTTGACGGAAAGCGAAAACGACGATCTTCCAGAAAAAAGCTCCCGTTGGTCAAATATTGTTTCAAAGAAAAAATAAAATAAAAAATCAAGATTTGAAAGAGTGAAAATATTCCGAAAGCATGAATGAAGTTATCAATCTAAATCCATTCCGTACGGATTGAAGGACAAAAATCCAGAAAATCAATATCGTTCGGGAGATCGTGAGTCATAGTCGATATCAAGGGGATTAGGACGTCATTTCAGGAAACAAATTCTGTTTTTTGAACCAAAATTTTAATGTAAAAAGTTACTAAAAAGTGGTTCCGAAAAATTATTTAATTTCTTAAAGAGTACTTAATTGGTTTTTTAAATTCGAAAATCGTGATTTGTATGATATCCGTGAAAAATAGATATGAACAATGCTTAGAAATCATCTGACATTGTTTCCATTAATCTGTCGCTAAATATCAATCGAAGAAAATAATTGGATTTAAAGATCACTAAGTTTTCATCTTATTAGAGATAATTTTGAATAATATTAGCAAAAGCTCTCTAAATGATGTAAACTTTTACTCTTTTCAAATAAAAAATAATTCTCGATGAGCCAAAATCCGAACAAATTTTTTTAAAAGTACAAATCTCATTTTTAACTTCCAAAACAATTCTTGACATAAGGATAAAACCCTCTGTCAAACAGCTGGAGTTGATCTTAATCTTTCTCATCCGTCTCACTTTAACGATCACGACGTTCAGTCAAAATTTACGACATTTCTGGATTACACGTCCGATTTCAGAAATCTCATAATATACAAAAAGGAATAAAAGTAGAAATAATAAAGATCATAAGTTCCAAAAATTTCGGAAAGTTTTCAGTAAATTTCTCAAGGAAACGGGAAGACAGCTTTTGATTGACTGAATTTTCTCCCGAGAGTGAAAAAATAAAAATCGACCTTGACTCAAAGTGTCTTTTCGCTTTTTCGAAGAGAACTGAGCTAATGAAACTTTTTCGACTAGATTATCCCGCAAAACATTTGCAAGAATAAAGTGCTAAATTGATTGATTTGAAAAATAAGGCAAAATTTAGTGAAGAATCCGGAATTTTTCGTGGATTCAAATTTCGAGAATAGAATATTAATTAAGTGTCTAGAATCAAGGTCATTTGGGTTCTATTAAAAGTTAAATTCCAAAATTACAAAGATCTTGATTTTAAGAATTACAGAAATACTTGGGGATTTCAGAATTTCGGTGGTTTAAAATCTTCAGAAATTGTTTAAAAAATTAAAAATAAAGAAATTTCTTATTTATAAAAACAGATAGATTTAAAAATAAATCTAAGGTTTAAAAATCTTTGTAAAAAAATTCCTACTACATAAATGAGGGATTTGGCGATTGAGATTAGTCAGTCGGAACCTTGGAACGGCTAAACTGAGACTCGAGTGAACCGGTTGGATTACTTTTCTACTTCAAAAAACAGTTGCAAGAAATCAATTAGAACTAAATTTCTCTACAAAAATAAGATTTCTTTTAAAAAAGTAAGATTACTTTCCATTCCAAAAACATTTGCAAAAAGTTATTAAAACTAAGTTTCCTAATAAAAGTGGATTATTTATCTGCTTCAAAAAACAGTTGAAGACATCTATTAAAACTAAATTTCTTTAAAAAGGAGTGATGTAATTTGGGGATTCAGGAAATATTCCACCCTTTCGTTAATTCGATCAACAAGAAAAGTAGTAAAAACACGTTTTCAAACAACTTCAGTTTTGATTTTTCTGATTTTGACTTTTATTTTAAGAACAAACTGATAAGTCATAATTTTCAAAAAAGGAAACTCTAAGAAAAAGTGAACAATGAGACAAAAGCAATTCGAATCGAAGGTTTCATTACGAAAAAATAAGAAATATAGTTTCAGAAAATTTTTAATTTAAAAATTCTTTGGCACTTTCCAGATGCTGAGAATCGGCGGGAAAAATCGGGATTTTGGAAAATTTAGTCCTTAATTTTCGGCCAATCGAGAATCTGTCTGACTCCGGATGAAAAATGGTGATCTCCTCCTCGTCAAGGATCGAGAATTTTGAGAATGGAAAAAAATTAAAAATTAAAAAAATAAAACTGAGAATTAAAAAAGCGAGAAAACCGAGAATTTCGAAAATGAAGACGATCGAACAACCTTCTCCCTAAATCCATCTTTTTTTACTCTTTTCTGTACTTTTATCAGACTTTCCTCTTAACCTATACTTGTAGAGAGAAGATTTTAGAGAGTTTGAAAAAGAGAATAAATATAGATTGAGAAAGTAATTTTCAAGAGAAGGTTTACGGGTGTTTTGACACTGAATCACCAAAAGGTACTCTCGAAGTTTTGACTATGACCTAATCTGCATGACTCAAGAAAAAAAATATATAAAATCAATAAAAAACAAAAAGTTTAATTTAATTAAGAAGATAAAAATAGAATAAAGTTATACCCTGAGGAAAAATGAAAAATAATCAACTTCCTGGTGGAAAAGATTAGATTCAAGTATAAAGATTTTAAAAAAAGAAAAAATAAAGTTTTTCTGAGATCATAAGAAAAATGAGAAATATGATATTTATAAAAATTAACCTTCCAATTTCTTTACTTTTTTCTTAAAATTCCAGAAAAAGAAAGATTAATTTTCGTAAATTCATTACATTATCTTTTATTTTAATTTGACATTGTTTGTTCAGAAAAGATAAACCAAATTTTTTGATTCAGGTTTTGACATCCGCGATGATTTCATCACTTCTGAAGTTTTCCGATAATTTTCGGAAAATCGTTCGTTCTTTTTACATAAAGTCCGTGCTTTTTTCTACAATAAATAAAGAAACCAAAAACTAAAGTCACTGAAGTTGATTATTTTTGTCAAGACTAAAATCAAAAAGTTGGGTTATCTTTAAGAATGTAAATGATATGATGATCTAAGCTTTTCTGGACGTAAAAAATCATCGAAAACGAACCTCACTCTGGTCCATCGCCACAGCTTCAGAAGTTACAGTTTCCGTCAAAGGAGAAACTGGTCGTCCGTTTATGGTCAACTTAACTGCAGAATCTTGATTGCCATCCATCACTCTAAAAATTAAAAAAGTAATCAATCAATGAATCAATAAATTTAAAAATCAACTCTGGACAAACCTCGAAAATAACTTTCACTTTTCTCAAAACTTCTTCCGTAAAGAAGTCAATCCAAAGTTTAAATAGTTCTAGAATCTATTTTTAAAAAAACAGATTTCGTTCGTTTCCTTGTTTGTTCGGAGGAATTTGAGGAGAACCTGAAGCCGGATCAATAATCAAGGGCTATTGGATCACGCCTCGGAATCGTTTTTTAACCACGTCTTGGAATCATCTCATTTGCATCAGACGTAAGAACCGATTTCGTCCGAAAAAACTAAATTGAATCGATTCGAATTAGAAATAGTGACCGGAGGACTAGGTGTAGTTGGTTAGGGAAAGTTGATTAGGAAAAGTTGATTTGGAAAGGCTGCGGGTCATGGAAGGTCAATTGCGGACTAATTTTGGAGAAGAAATTGAATTAATTAAATTTTTAAAACTCATGAGACAAATATAACGACATCCTCATCAAGATCAATATTGAAAAAATCGTTCTTTTTTAAATACTTTTTTTCTGAAAAGTTGTTGGAACCAGTTCACTTCTTTAAAGTCAAGAAATTCAAAACTAAGCCTTAACACGAAACTTTTTTATCGCTCCCATATTCCTCACAAATTAAGGAATTTTACTAATTCCTTCAAAACCAGGAAATTTAAAATTAAATCTCAACAGGGAAATCTTTTTATCATATCCATATTTCTAAAGAATTATGGAATTTGACTGACTCCTTTAAAATCCCAAGTCACGTGATTGTAAACAAAACAAAATATTGCAGCAAATTCATTATCCTTTTACCCATAAAAATATTAAAAAAGAAAACGGATTTCGTGGTCATTCCGAATTTCAAGTGACGACCACCTACTCTCGAATCGCCCCGTGGCAAAACTTCGCGGAGACTGGTTCCCGGCTTTTCAGACATCCATCCGCCTTGCTGAATCAAAGTTGCAAACAAAAGTTTGTAATTCGAATCAACCCTAAGATTAGCAAAAAAACCTGGTTCTTTTGATCTCTAGGTTTAGAAATGTCAATGAAAAAGGATTTGCTCGGACTGTCGAAGGAGATTAGATCACCAAAATTACTTTTTACTCAGTATCAAAAAATCAAATGATTTAATATACAACCTACTTTGCAAATAAAGCTTTTTAAATTATAATTTTAATTCAAAGGTTCCTTTAAAATTGTGGTTTTAATTCTGAAATTTTCTAAAATTGTAATTTTGATTCCAAAATTAGTTTTTTAAAAATCGATTGGAGTGCTTAACTTTGTGAAAACTTATACCGAAACCTGACAGATACGAAATTCGATCTTTTCAAACAAGAAGAAAAAGTTATTTTTAAAAAATCACCTCAATGAAAGATTTAGAAATAACCCTAAGCAAAATTAAGTTGATAAAGATGGGATTTGTCGATTTAAATGAAAAAAGCAAAAGTTTTCTATACAAGTGGCAAAGGTAATCCAATCGCCCTCGGGTCCGCGATCCGCTCAAAGAAGACTTCTCGAGTGCGCGTGTTTTTCGGAATTTTCGAAGTTGACAGGTACTCATCTTGCTGGATTCCCCCGGAAAATAATAACATCCACAAACACGTTCGTCCATTAGAAAAAGAAATTATAATTTTCATTCATCGAGAAAAATGTTCCAGAAACCAGAAAAGAAATAGAAGCAGGTTCAAACAAATTTTCCACGCTTCAAAGGAATTCGTAAATTGTTCTTCAATTTTGCTATCATTATTGACAAAAAATATTATAGAGAATTTCTATCCAGACAGGAAAGTGTTCAGAAGAACTAAGAGGAAGATGAAAACTCGAGATTCGAACGGTAAAGACGTGATTAGTCTGTCTGAACTTACAGAAAAAAATTTCATTCAATCGAGAATACATTGAAGACGAACCAACGAGTTAATTGCAGTATCAGTACATAGGAAATGATATATTGGTAAATTCTGTTAATATAGCAATACAAGGAAAGTGTACTGATAGATCATATCGATATACCACTACACCAGAAACTATGCACTTCTATGTATTGGAGTTATTTTAATATACTGATGTACTGTGTAGTATCTACAGATGTATTTAAAGTAGCGGAAAGATTTCGATTTTTCTCAGAGTAGGAGGTTACTATTTACATCTAGTGGATTGGGGAACTAGAATGCTTTGTTTATAAAAAAATAATCAAGGGTTTACAGTTCGACATTAGAGTGCAGTGTTCTCGCTGAAAATCCGCTCAAGCAGGAGTCGAGATTTTGTGCTAAAACATGGGAGGATGAAATTTTTTCTGAAACATGAAAAGTCAAGATTTTGTAATGAAAAATAGGAAGATGAGGAGTGGTTGAATGAAAAGTAAAGAGTATTCGGAAATTCAGAAATATCTTCTTTATTTTATTGCTCAAACTTTTTAAAATATTTATTTAAGAAAAAAATAGTTTTACTTAATCACCTTGGTTAACAATTTTGAGAAAGAACATTTTCATATAAAGAATTAACTCATTTCCAAGCTACGTATTAACGGATAGTTACTAGCCCGTTGCTGATGACGATCCTAGTTCCGGCGGTTTTTGTGGGCATTTTGGATGCGGTCGTCGTTGTCACCTCCATGAAGGACCCGTGATGACCGCAGAAGACGGCCTTCCCGAAAACAATCCTGACTTGTTTCGACATGAAAAGGAGGAGGAAAGGTCGAGAAAGGATAGCCAAGTCAGTCATCCAGGGCATCTGCAGATAGATGGTGTCGAAGAGGGGATCATTATACTTGGCTTCCAACATGAGGACGTTCATGATCTCCTTAAATCCAGGGTCTTATAAACAAGGAATACTTTGCCAAAAATTGATCCTTTTATTTTGTAAAGAAAATTTCTTTTCGATTTTTTGCAAATATTAAAAAAAATTACCTGGAAAATAACCATCAACAATTCGAAGGAAAAGTCTCCCAGAGAAACAATACAAAGTCCGATTTCGGATTTTCGGAAATATTGTTTCGTGTCTTTTTGGGTAACGGCTCTGGCTGAATTCTGTTTCATCAAAATAAACAGAGATGTCAGATTAATTATCAAACTGGTGCCTCCCACGATGGTACTGTAAATCACCATGTTGAGGGCTGAATTTACCTACAATTTAAAATATTCAAATTAATTATTTTTAAAATTTTTGTTACTTTTAAAAAACACTTACTGGGAATAAATCGAATCCGTAAATGAGAGCATAGTTTCCTGTTTGTTTCGGACTGAAGGGGATCACTATAATCTCAGAGATGATGTAGAACCAGGAGAGGAGCAAAGCCACGATAACAACTATGGTAACGAGGCTCCAGAAAACCCATGGACGCCAAATCTGGAATTAATAAATTTACAACTTTGATGAGTAAATTCCTCTTAAAATTTCAAAACCGATTATGAAATACTTTTATACTAAAAGTTGTTATTTTTTCGATTTTTTTTCGAAATCAGAACTTTAAAAAATTGTAATGAAAAAGACCGACTTTTTAATAGAAATAATTTTTCAAACATTAACATGTTCATTTTCTTCTCGAAAATAATAAATAAAAAACCCAAACTTTGACTTTTAAAGTTTTTTATGAAATTCACCCTTTCGTGTTTGCTCGGATACAGTAATGCTGTTAATCTGTTTGCCGCTGTCAGCATGACCAAACCGCTTCTGACGTAAGGAGCAAAATAGTTGTAAAAATACATGAACTGTAGAAAAAAAGAACTCGGTAAATCTGCGAACATCGGTCCGATCAGGGGTGTCAAGGGAGCTTTGTAGCTTATGGTGAAGTTGACATAGAAAGTTAAATCCTGAAGCAACAATTATTTTCCATCAAACAAAAAGTTTGAAAAATTAATTTTAAGAAGATAATATTCTCAAGCAAAAGTTATTTTGAAGTAAATAAAATGCTGTACTAACCATAAATCCGATTAAAATAGCTAATCTGAAAAAACTGGAGCTGAAGTATCTTTTTCTGTTTTTCGGCTTTATTATCAAGATAAAAACGATGAGGTACAGAATGAAGCAAGGAATACCGTATAGCATGTAGAAGAAAAATAACAAAGGTGGGATCATTTTGACTCAAGAATACAATGGTTTTTAATATTTTAACTTAGAAAAATGACTTCTTTTTAATTTAAATTTAAGAAAGCCTTTTTCTCCTAAAATTTCTATTCCTCCTGATTCCTTTAAAAAGAAAGTTGTTATTTAGTGAGGAAATAAGAATTACACAAACGTACAATTTTCGAAGTTTCTTACATGTAATTTGTGGATTTCAATTGGTGAAAAAAACAGCTTTGTCATCGGGTAACTTCTCATGAGGAAAGTAGAAATTATCTGAATTCAAAAACTACAAATTTTCAAAAATCATAATCTTTAGAATTTAAGTTTCATTTCTTTGGGAAAGAACTTCCACAAAGATAATTTGCTCGATCATCTTAGTCATTACTTGGAATTTATCTTTGGCCGAATGATAGGAGAATTTCGGTTGTTTATTTTGAAATTCATATTGAAACAGATCGTTCTCGAAGCTTCGTCGTTACGTGATGTCATAGCCTCTACCGTCATGATTAAAGGGATGGAGTTCAAGTTATCTGACTACTCCGTATTAATTCACAAGCACCTCCCTGTTGATAAACACTTTGGGGGCTTTGGTCAACAGTTTTTATACAAAGTTCCTCTTTATCCCAACTGCTTAAGAAACGCCAAAGCTTAAAAACCGAAAGTCAATACAACAGGAATCAGGAATAATAATCAACCTGTATATTAATTGATGTTAAAAACAAATCGAGCTTTTTGAAATCTGGTCTTGACACGAATGCTGAATTTATTTTTTTAAAAGATACTTTTGACTATTTTTACTAAATTCACTTTTTATCAGTGAAAAACTCTAGAAATAAATTATCCCGTGAAAAAACACCTGAAATTTCTAGGAATGACAGTAATCAAATCGAAGTCTTGGCCATCGTCTTTTAATTAACCTCCATAGGGACCAACGCAGAAGGCTCAATGATGGAGTTTCCTGATTTTTCTCTCTGGAACAAAGAAAGAAAGGACAGTCTCACTTGTCGACAAATTATCACCAGCAAAAACGGCCTCGCGAAACTGTTCAAGTCGTATATCCATGGAATTTGGAGATAAAGAACATCAAAGAGTGGATCCAGAAATCTTCTTTCTGAGACTAATTTAAACATAATTCCTTGATGAATGATGTAGACCAATTCAACGACAAAATCGAAAATAGAAACAAGTAGGAAAGCTATTTCCACCTTTTGCTTCCTGCTTGTCAAAACAGGTGTTTTTTTCGAGACATAAAACAAGGAAACACCATTGAAAACGAGTCCGAGGACGGCGACGACGGAACATTGGATGACATTCGAGAGGGCGTTGCTGATCTGGAACACATCAGAAATTAGATAATTTGAACTTTTTAAATAAGAGAAACGGGAATTTGGAAATCCATCAAATTTTTCATAAATTATTAGATTGTGATAATAAATATGCATCATGGACTAATATTTTATCACTAAAAATGATTATTGTGTTTTCTTTTTCATCCTAAACTTTAAAAAATAACAAATAAAAGTACTTTTTAGCTAAATATATCTGTGTAATTTTCCCCTAAATTTCCTCCTCACCTCGACTCCGTTGATTTTGAAAATCGCCGTTATGGCATAAGACGGGATTCTCGGATCGTTAAAATGAACAATGGATGTCTTGCTGAATATCAGTTGCCAGGTGGAACACAGTCCCGCGAAGAAAGCAGCAATTAATCCGCAGTTTAAATACCTATTCCACCACTAAAGTGATTATTATAATTTTCTCCACAAAACTGTCTTACTGTAGAATACTTGTGAGGCCAAATGATCGCTGTCATCCTGTTGAATGATGTCAGAACTACCAAGTACCCTCGGACCGCGGGGAGATAGTACATGAGGAACTCGATGAGGGCCAGAGGGTAGGTCCTGGACAGCTTCTTGAAGGCGTCTCCGAATTCGGGACAAAGGGGGACTTTGAAAAAAAAGTAAAAAAGGATGGCACATGAAATGTCCTGGAATTTTTTAAATAAATTAATTTTAAAAAGTTTTTCGAATTTTGTCGGACTTTTTCATTATTTGAAGATTTAGTTTAAAATTGTTTATTTTTCGCGAAGCTTTTTTGAATTTTTCTTTTTTGCAAAAAGATTAAGATTATTTTCTCAAAAATCTAAAATAAAGGAATTTAATTAAACCCCGTTTCAGACCTACGATTCAAAAGTCACAAGGGTAATAATTCGATTTTCAGAAAATTATTCCTTCAGATTTTTTACACTCTCAAAGTGAAACGCTTTATATTATTTCAATATAAAATTTCCACACTATTTAAAAATCCCTTATCTTAAAGTGAAATTTTAAAAAATAGATGAAAAAACTTACGACAAAACCCATAACAACGGCTATTTTAAAAAAGGGAGAACTAAATTGTTTTTGTCTCGGATTGATCAAGATTCCTAGGATGATTAAATAAAACACCAAAAAAGGCAATTCGTAAAAAGTGTAGATGACAAGTAACCAAACCGGTATCATGCTTCTGCTAATATCACTGAAATAATTTTTATTGAAAGATTTGCTTAGAAATTAAGAATAACAAGGACAGTACTATTATAATATTACACTACTGTAAAAAGGAGAACTTTATCGGGAAAATATTTTTTAATTAATTTTAAAGTAGTTTAGTGTCATTTTTTATTTCACAAGGTGCCGATTTCGACATTCGCGCGCCCAATCAGCGATTTGAAAATTACCACATTATTTTGTAATAATTTATACGTAATCAATAAGTAGAAAATGATCATATTATTTCATGGTAATTTTAAAGCGATTATATTATTTTATAATTTAAACACGATCGGTTATTCGATAAATATTATGTAAAATTACTTGTTATACTAAATTACAGGTCTTGTAATTTGCAGTTTATACTAAAGATTTTCCTGATGAACTGTTAGGACAATTTTCTTCCTCAAGTTAAGAATGAATAAAAATAGAATTTAATGAAATTTCTCAATGATGCAGATAAACAGGTGAAAACTAAAATAAACATGAAACATTTTCAAAGACAAATAAAACATCTGAAAAATGGATAGAATTAACCAAATTTGGATGTGAAAAGTTTTCCCTTAGGCAACGGACTAAACCAAAGATGTTCCAATTTGACTTTTAGACTCGAGGTTTAGACTATGTAGATGGAAAATGAGTTTTTTTTCTAAAGAAAAAAGAATATTTGTTTTTTAGTCAAATAAAGGAAAAGGAAATATTTGGAGGAAAACTACTCTTCAAATCACTTAAATTTAATCAATGGTAAATTTTTATAAATTTCTAAACTCAACTTAAAAGGGATCTTTTTATTAAAAATAAAAAATAATGAGATTTAAAACGATATTTAAAGGAAATTTCTAAGCAACCTTTTGAAGAGGTTTAAAACGATTTTTAAAGAAAATTTAACATTTAAGGATTTCCTCTCATGTTGCGAAGTGGTTTCGATTCTTGGCTTCCTGTTTCAAAATTCATTTGGAATTCTGGAACAGAGAAGTTTTTTCTTCTTTCTGAAAAATTAATTTCTAATTCTATAGATTTTTTGAGTTATAACCGACATGAAAAAACTATGTGGACCAAAAAAATTAAAATATACTAATATTTTCAGTTATTTTATTACAAAAAAATCGATTTTTCAAGGATGTATTCAAAGATAACTTTTATTTTTGTTTCCTATTCGCTCTACGGGAGTAGTTTGGATTTTAAAAATATTTACTTTTAAATTGTTTTTTATCTTTTCGATGACCAAGTTACAAATCATATTTTTGATAATCAAAGTATAAACTTTACTTTTTTTGGAAACTGAAATTTATTTCAAAAATTACAACGATATTTCATAATGTAACTTTCTTAATTCGTTCCAGGAACTAAGAATCAGAAAATAATTCAAATCTATAATTTCAAATAATATGCAATTATTTTCCATTTTTGGAATTGAACTTAAAAATAATCACTTGACCACTGAATGTGTCCCTGACACTGTCTTTATTCCAGTAGATTGGATTGTTGAACTTTGGACGATGATGATCCTGGTGGTTGCTGAGGTATTGAAGAATATCGTCCTTGCTTGTTTGCAGAGTGCAAGGATAATATAGGGTCTTGACAAAGTTACGAAATCTCCCAACCAAGGAACCACCAAGTACAAGGTGTCGAAAATAGGATTATATAAATCGTTTCTAAGGACAAAGGTGTAAACCCAAGCTTGATGGATACCCCAAATCATCTCGAAGAAAAAATCCCACAAGGCGATGAAAAAGAGACTCGTCTGAGTTCTGGAAACTTTCTTCGTTTTCGCCATCATCTTTTTTCTCAACAAATACAATGACGTCAGATTCAGTATCAGGGAAGCCAGTCCAGTAACGCAAGCTTGGACAGCTCCGTTGAAAGAACTGTCTACTTGATAGAGGGTGAAGGATATTGTAAGGACGAAGCTGTCGTTGGAATCCGAGTTGAAGGGCAAGATCAAGGGAGAGCCGAAGAGGACGTGGTAAGATCCGGGGATCCCGAGGAGAAAACAGAGGACGAGAACCGGGACAAGCCAGAGAGACCAATACTGAAAATTCGGTCTTCAAAAGTTTTTGGAAATTATTGCTTAAAATCTTCGAAAATAAATAATCTTTAAAATTTGATTTTCCGTGTCGGGATATTTGTACAATTAAATCACAATAAAAAGTTAATTGTCTTTGATATTTTTAATGGGGAAAATTCCTTTATGACATTCTTGACGAACATTGGTACCCCGTCTGTAATTCAACTTACATAATCATGTTTGTGAGGAAACATTAACGCTGTCAATCTATTTGCTGCATTAGCCACCAACAAATATTCCCTCGTGTAGTTAAAGTAGTAAACGAAGAAAACACAAATATTGACCCAATATCCCGGTGTTGCTTTCCAGTACAAATCAGCAAAAAAAATACACAACGGCATTTTCAAATCCGGATACGAAAAAATATAACCACAAATATCAGTAAATCCTATGGCCGTGCTGATTTTGAAAAATGCTCCTTGAAAAAAATTCTTTTTCGAAGGCCATTGAAAACGCACTATGATTACCGTATAGAGGATTACTGTAGGGACCCCATAGATCACCATAAGAACAAAACACCATCCCGGGAACATTCTTTCTCAATAACTGAAAGGGAAAAAACTGCCAGTCGAAAATGGCAGGTGTGAGAGAAACCTAATCATTATCAAAAATTCATTTACAAAGAATTCCAACTATGACTCTAGGCAAAAAAATGTCTAGCAAAATTGCAAATGTTTCCTTCAAAGCATCTACCATCCGGGACTGTAATAACCTGTCGATGGCTCTTGACGTTCGAGTTCGCTTCTAAGATGACGGAAATTAAAAGGAGCATCATTATCATCATCTGATCCGATCCATCCTCTTCCGATGATTCCTTGAGTACTTCTTCCACGAAATAGATCGTATTCTCCCCAATCACCGTTAAAGCTGAAGCTGCTATTGTTGCAACGATATCGGTCGTCACTTTTAGAATACAAATTGCGATTACGGGATTCCTCATCTTGACGAAGAAAATCACTGTCTTTGAAATGAAAATCATCACTCCGACGACATCGATCCTCTTCTTGACGATAGAAAGGATCATCACGTCGACAGAACACGTCATTGTGGTGATAACGATCATCATCACGGTCAGCGTCGGAAAAATGGTCCCAGCAACGACGTCCAAAATCATAATCACGGCTCTGTCTGCTGCTGTCGTTAGAACACTTGTGTTGATCACGGTCATCAATAGAACGACGGCTTGAAAAGCGGAAATCGTCATCAAAGTCAGGAATTGAACCACTGTGACGATAACCAGAATCTTGACCGAAGCTTCGAGGAAAGTCGCAAGTTCCTTCATGGGCAAAATTATGAGAAAAGCCCCAGTCATCAGTCTCATCATAACGGTAACGATTTCCAAGTTCGGCAGGTCTTTCACATTCATAGAAATCACTTTCGACGTCCCATTCCCATTCGTTATTATTCAGCGACAAATCATCTATGGCTGAAGTCCGAACAATATTGCTACTCAGGAACTTTGGTGGCTCGATGGGAGTTACTTTTGGGTAACTGTGAGGAACTGAATTGTCAACAACTGTCGAAAGCAGATCTTGGATTGGAGATTTGGAAACTTTCACATCCTGAGCAGCAGAAGGAATGATCGTAGTCAAAGGCTTCATGTTTGATTTGGCAGCGGTACTGAAACTCATTCCACGACGACGGCTCGACTCAGCAACTTGCCAGTTTTCCTCTGACAGTGGAGGAAATTCTGTGACACTCGAAACATTGGGTTTTTCTTTTTTGTTCTCTTTCTCATCGGAAACGGGAGCGTAACCAATGGGATACTTTGGAATCGTCGGTTGACTTGGTTTGTAATTAAGAGAACTAGCTGGAGGTTCATCGTTGAAGTCGATACATTCCGACTGAAATCGAAAAGTTGATAAACTCAAGCAAGTTCAGAAAACTCACAACAGAACGAGTTCCAAGAGCCGGAAGAGTACGTTTTTTGTTCGCTTTCCGTTTTTTCTCTTCCCCTGCATGGAGTTGTTTCTGAGCTTTGTCCCAAGCATCTTCATCACGAACAACAACACCATTATTGCATTTACATCGCATATGTCTGAAGAATATAGATTACTCTATCTAGGACCAAAAGTGAATCATACTTTTCGATCAAAGACATGCCTTTCTTGTCCCAGAGGTTGTTTCGCATCTGCTGCGCCGTCCACCTTGATGTTCTGTGTGCTGCAAATGGCTCTTCTGGATCAGGAAGTGAAACAAATTACTTACGCAAGTGTTGGAGGATCGTCATCATCTTTTCTTCCAACATGCGGAAGCAGTCCATGTGGATAGGCTTCGACTGCAGTTGACAGTTATTATACGAACACTTCATCTTCACCGAGGTTTCAGGTCCTTCTATGACGGGATTGCCAGGATGTTTGCAATCGACAAGTGGAACAGGACATATGATTCTCCCCTGTTCATCGGTAAGACCACCTTTGTTGTTGCTGGTTCGGGGGACTTCCTTGGCGGATTCGCTGTTGCAGCGACGGTTGAGACGCTTCACTTTGATTTTTTCCTTCATCTTTTAGATTCAAGCACAAGGATAATGCTAAATGAGATATGTAAATCAAATTCACCGACTTTTCCAAAGAATAAAAGGAATGAGGAAAAAAGAAAACGGTAATTTCTAGGAGAGAATTAATATCAATCGAAGTCAAGGACTTTAAACAGATCCTTGTCAGAGCAAATGGACAAAAGTTCATATATGGACCTAGAGGGATAAGTGGGGTAAAAGTGAGTGAAAACGGCCAAAAGCGAAATTACGAAATCTTACGCGCACATTTGCTCGGATCCAGAGAGTCCCGCCAATACAGAAAATCGTTTCGAGATGCAAAAAAATCAGCCAGTTTTCCCATTCAAATTTTAAAATACAAAGCCCACGATTACCTTTTCGCCGATTCACAAGCCATTTCCCTTTACTATCGTCCATTTGACGGCTTTGATTTCCCCAAAAAAGAAAGGTCGCGCAAAGAAGCCACGAAAAACTTCTTTCTTCGAATTTATCTGGTATTTCCAAAATATATAAAATTAGAAAAAGCAGAACTGATCTGATACAGATGGCTCAGTCGATTGAAAAAATAATGCTTGTTTTCTCTAGCAAAGGAAGGAAAATAATCTGCGAAGACGATCTGGAAAAGTGTACAGTTTGGACTTTTGGCAATCTTTGCCTTTTTTCCTTCGAATTAAAAAGGGCAGCTAGCATATGAAAAGTCAGAATTAAAATTAAAAAGGAGAAACTCATTTCAACTTCATTTTGAAATAATAACTGTTTCAACAAGTCCAGTGATGAACAGATAAGCTGATGTCGAAATCAGTATTTCCAAACTTTGTCGATCTGATGGAAAGTGTGATTCTTAAGTAACAAATTTACCTCCAATTTTGAGTTCTTATAATTAATTCTATGATGATTCTAGAATCTCCCGGAGCCCAGTAGAAAGCCCTGAGATTTTCGAGTTTCAGGGAAATTTCTCGAGTCCAAGGAAAATGTGTCATCTGACTTCGAGTTCCAGAAACTTCCAACAAATCCCATCTCATTTCGAAACAATTTCGCAATAACCTGTTTTTACTTTCATGATCGATTTCTCAAGAATGATTATCCATAATTTATTTCCACGAGCAAGTGACTAGTTGCCATTGTTACATACAAGAATGATAATCTTAATTTCTTCAGGTTACGAAAGTTAAAAATTAGGGAATGCAGTTTTGGCACAATACTGCTTTGGCCACTTGAGACATTTACCCATAAAAATTATTTCTCGAACTTTACAAACTGAAAGCTTCTGGGGACATATCTGAATTCAAGAATCAAGTGAACGAGGCTATCTGAAGAGCAAGAAGACTATTAATACCATAAAATTCAATGAAATGGATGATGCTGAATCTGTTTCGCGAAGAGCATCTATTGACCTTTCCGTAAGAAGATACGACTCTTTCTCGTAACCAGTATCTCCTATGTATGCCGGCGTTCCATGTAATACCAATTCCCACTTTGTCAATTCCGCGTCTAAAGAATTATCTATATATCAAAACGATTTTTCTAGTAATCTCACCATCCCAGCCATCATTATCAATTTCCAATTGCCAGAGGCCTTGAGCAGGTTCTCCCCAGTTGTGGGTTGTCATGAAAGCCCAATCCGTGAATCCACTTCTCGCGTTATCTCTCGACCTTTTTGCGAGTAATGTAGATCTAGTACCTGCAAAAACAAAATATCAATATATCAACAAACTCCAGGACTTACCCTTAGGCGAAATAAGGAAAATTTCAATATCACCTCTCTTTGGGGCTCTCAGGGTCACTATTGCTTGCACGTGTTCCAGCCAATTTACTTGTTTTCTCGGTTCAGAAGCACACCCATCGGAAAACAACTGTAAATGCAATCTACTTCCATGAGGAACAGTTTTGTAAGCCTTTGGGTAACTAGTTACACATTTATTTGCTGGAGGCACTGATTTCCACTTTGTTGCTAACCTAACCATTGCTCCAGCATCCAGTAGACCGTACCCAAACGAATGACTGACGTTTCGTCCAACCCCATTTGTTTTCCAGTCTCCTGCTTTCAAATGAACTGGCTTAGAGGTCCTTACGACAACATGCTGGAGATCTCTCCAAGACAAATTAGGATTAGCTTCTAAGGTCAATGCAGCGATCCCAGCAGCCAAGGGAGCACTTGCGGATGTTCCTGTATGAGTCTTCGTACAAGAATGATGAAGATCTGTCGTCACAATCATTTTCTCTCCAGAAGCTCCGGAAGAATAAGCAGTAGCCAAAGTTGAACTACACGCTTCAGAATACCAAGGGATATTCCCTTTCTCTGTTGCTGACGAAATCGACAATGTGTAAATAGAATTAGTGTAACCATCACAGTTACAAGAATCGGCGTCTTTGCCACCGTTGCCTGAAGCCCAGATAAATATGGAACCTCTCCCATTTCTCCCCTGAAATTCAGACATTAATTTTATAGATTAAACTGTATACAATATGTTTACAGACCCATAAACAAAGAAAGACTTTTCACAAAATTCAAAACGGTAAAGAAAATCACGTATCATCAATTTGAATGGTAATTTCCCATACAGAAATTTCTCGAAATACAAGTCTCTCCTTATCCCCATCATTCCCCAATATTTCACTCGGAAAACTTACATAAGTGATTCCTCTTTCAAAGGCATGTTTCGTCAGTGTCGCCGGTCCATCCACAGTCCTTCCATCGTCGTCAGGACCCCAACTAGCTGAGTAAATATCAATATGCTTTTGGCTATGACTTAAACTGGCAGCTTCTACCGCATCAGTCACATCGCCATCTAGCATTCTGATTCCTCCAATTTTAGAATTATACGCAATCCCAACTACACACATGGAGTTGTTCATCACGCTAGCGACTTCTCCAGCGCATCTGGTTCCATGTCTGTTTTCATCAGAGTAATCATATCTCGGAGAAGGATCATCATCTCTGTCGTTGACATCAAAGGAAGCCTTTGGATCATAGTTCGGGGAAATATCTGGATGGGTATGTTCCAGTCCATCGTCGAGGATAGTGATCACTATTCCTCTCCCGGTGTAGCCCAGTTGCCAGGCTTCCTTCACATTGTGATCCATTTCCCCTTCGAATTGTTCTGATCTATGCTAAAAATGGAAACCCACAAGTCCAAGATCGCTCTAGATGATGACACTCACCAAGTACCACATGTCTGCCCAGAGAGGGTCGTTGGGAGGAGTAAATGGCTTCAACTTCAAAGGCTTTCCATCCATATCGTAGTCCTCTTCGATCATATTATTGATCATGCTTAAATCTCTCGAGTTCCATCTGGCTTCCTTCTTGATTCTTCTGAAGTCTCTTTTCACTCTCCTCCTGACCACTTGCTGTTCCATATTCAATACATGTCCATCCGAAGACATGATTCTGTCTAGTGACCTTCTTGCTTTCCGTGGAGACTTTGAATGAACATTATTACGGACGAATAAAAAGTAATTATCATCAGGGATTATCTGAAAGAGTATTTATGTATGGAAATACTATGGAAGAAAGTGTTTGAACTCACTCTGCCTTTGTTGACGAACCCGTATTTGGCAGCGAGCAAATCAGCTTCCCTGTCATCGTTACTGTCGATTTTTACTGACCATTCATTTTTGTAGTATTTCCGATATGATGGAGGCGAATCGTCTTCGAATTCTTGTGCTATCGTTGTACTCAACCCGACTAAACAAAGAGTCAATAGAAATAAAAATCTCCCATATAAATATCTCCTTGGATTTTTCATTTCATATCTTTTTCTACTGGAATTTGACAGGGTAGATATAGACTCGCTTCGTTCTGTCAACTCGTTTCTGTAAGATGGATTTAGAACAATTTGGATATATAAAACCTCACTTAAACTTTGAAGGAAATCCATGATTATCTTTCGATCCATCTCTTGCTCCACTTTCTGAAAAAAGAATGATTAATAGTTCATAACCGAGATAAAAAGAAGGTTCTCCGTCAATAGAGTTCTCGAGGGAGAAATTAGTAAAAGTCCTTTCAACGTTCGTTCTGAACGCCAAAAAAGGAAAGGGGAAAATGAATAATGATAGTGTTCTCTGAAAGTTCAAAAGAGCCATGCGTTCATCAAAAATATAGCCAGCTGAGAAAATTCAATAGACCTTAATCTGTACTATGTTTGGTCTACTTGGAGTATCCGAAATGATTAAAATTCGTAATTGTTAATATTGATGCAACAATTTCAGAAACTATTCAAGGAGCAATTACGCGCTTTTTTGAACACTGAGATTATTCCAGTAAATCGAACAGAACTCTTGGATAATTGCTGGGAAGGAAGATGGATTGTTTTTTAAGTCCTCATCTCAATCTTTGTAAATTGGAAGAAAAAGTGAGTTTGGATACTGTTTGCAAAAGTCACTTGCACTTTCCAGACAATATCTGAGATTTCTTTAAAAACAATCTCACTTCCAGAAATACTCAAATTGCTTGCAACAATTTAAATATCCTTTAATTCAGAAACGAAGCTCACCATCTTCAACTCCAGAAGTCCCCTGTCCGACATCGCTGTCATCTAGTCCGTAAAAATAATTCAGGGACACGCATCCTTGTTGAACCATTCGAGGACAGAAATAATGAAGGTCCTCAGTAAAAAGGATTTGCCAAAGAAATCTGGAAACAACACAGTTAATTAATAATAATTATAAAAAATAATAGTCGAAATCGATCCGTGAATCCGCGCAAGGTGCCGAGTCCCGAACGAGGTGGAATGGATTGTTTGGTTCCGGCGCGAGAGGGAAGACACACAAGAACGTCTCGGCTCGACCCGATAAATCTCCAGCTGTTTCGAGTGCGCGGCAAATAACAAAATTTTCACAAAAAAACTCAATGAGTTAAGCATACAAAGCTTTTAAATATATTACAATAGCTATTTTAAATAAAAATTGATGGAAAGGATGAAAGAAATAAAACTATAAAGCTCAGAGAAAAAACCTTATCAGTGTTTCCACCTCGTGAAAATTCCTCGTTCTTGAAAACTGTTAAAATCTGGTTGATCGCCTTATGTAGGGGCCATGGGGGAGGAGGTCGGGAATCAACAAGAATTAGAGAGGATTTACAAGGCGAATTGGGAAAGGTCAAAGTTTCTGAGGACAAAATTCAGAGTTCGGGGGGATTTGAATTTCACCTTTGGGAAAGTATTTTGTAAATAAAAATATACAATGCAATAGAAAATCCAAAAATATCAGATGTAGGTGGGGAAGGCTAGTTCGAAACTCAGTTGTCAAAATCGAGAAGCAATGTTGAATTTCAAAAATTTTCGTTTTCTGTTAAAACAGATTAATTTGCAAATGAAAACTTTACATTTTGAAGAAATAGACCATTCAATTTAGTCACAATATGAATATCAAATCTACGTTTTTGAAATTGTTTTCTAATTACTAGGTATTTTCAAAGCCATTTTTATATTTAGTGAATCCATGGAAATTTATCAAGTCTAATTTCTATCTAAAAAACAACCGAAAACTATTTGCAAATTATCCAAGAGCATTAAAAATAACTATTATTCGTGTCAGGACTGGAATTGAATAGCTTGGTCTGTTTTTCAAATTTTCAGAATTTTTCTATTTCGAACGCCAATTCTTCAAACCCAAAAATCCGAGGAAATTTAATTTCCATATCG
Source organism: Halicephalobus sp. NKZ332 (assembly GCA_009761265.1). NCBI lineage: Eukaryota > Metazoa > Nematoda > Chromadorea > Rhabditida > Panagrolaimidae > Halicephalobus > Halicephalobus sp. NKZ332. The sequence continues at coordinate 55,377 of VOSG01000031.1, read as the reverse complement.
TTATTTTCTATGAAAGTGACAAAATACATATTCAAAAGTGAAAATAAAAAATAAACTGAATCAATAAAAAAGTTTTCAAATTGATCTTCAGTCAAGGCCAATCATGTCCCTGGTCACGTCATTTCTCTTCAATTTTATTCGAAAATAATAAAAAAAGAAAATTGATTTTCTAAAAAAAATTTTCGAATGATTTCTTAGAAATATCTTTTTCAGATTACTTACAAGAAATTTAGTTTTCAAAAGATAAACCTCGAAAAATATTTCCTTGGATTATTTACAAGTAATTTACTCTTGAGGAATAAACTCCTAAAGGTTTTTGAATTGTTTCCTGAAATAATATTTTCAAAAAACGATTTCTTAAAAAATTCATTGAGTCACAGCGATCCATGAATAAAGTATAGTCTTAATTCTTATGAAAAAAACAATTTTCACAACCATACAACCCATACATCAAGTAAAGAAAATCCTATTTCCACCAAAACAAAGCCGAAGGGTTTAAAAAAACAGAACATTCTTCATCGACAGAGTCAACGAGATTAGCGGATTTTAGTCCAAACACTTTGAGGAACCAAGATTCCCCAAAGACTTTCTTCATTGTCTAAGAGGCTGAAGAAATTGAATCTTTGTCAGATTTCTTCCAAAAAAGGCAAATAGTCGGACATGGGGTCTATTACTTTTTATTTATAAAGGAACAGAATAAATAGGGGATAGTGAGGTCAAGAATTCTAAAAAAATAAATGTAAATTTCTCCTACGTAGAAGTTTAAAAAAGTACAAAAAATTAAAAAACTTAATTATGGATGAGTGCCCACGTAAGATAATCAGTATAGGAAAATTCAGAAATAAAAACGTCAAGTTCATAAGAATTAAGAATCTCGATCTTAATTAAAACGTTAAAGTCGGAAATAAATTACTTTTTTGGAAGAAAACCTATTAAAAATAAAAACGTAGTTGATTTAGGAATACGAAAACAAATTAAGTCGGAGTTAATCGTCCGAAATTCAACTTAAAATTTTTCTATTGAATAAATTTAAATAATTTTCCTACCAAAAAATCTAGGTATTTTTAGAGTTAAACTTAGAGTTTTCATTAAGTAAATTTAAATGTCGTTCTTCTTTACTAAATGCGTTTAAGAACTTTTTCTTTCATCGAATACATTTAGGCATTTTTCTTTTTTATTAAAATTCGCGAAATTAGTGATTAATGAGTCTGTAAACCAGTTACAGCTTTATATTCGACGAATTTTAATGTAATTTTCATATTAGAAACCACATTAAGGGTTCTCTGAATAAGGTTTCAATTAATTATGGCCGGTTTATACGGATTTCCATTAAAAGAACGTCGGTCAGACGATACAAAAAATGTACACATGTAAACTTTCCATTCATGATCACATAGGAACCTTCCAAAGTTAAACACCTTTTACATGCTTTCGAGCGGAAACTGAACACACTAAATTTTTGGAATTAATCAAATAACTTCCTTCTTTTAAGACATTCTTTGGAAATTTAATGAAAAATAGTGAAAGTTGGACTTCGAACAAAGAATTTTATCTCAAAATGAAGTTAATAATTTTTCGAAAAATATTATAGACTAGACTCACGCGAGGATATTTCCTAAGGTTGAATCCCAATATCCATTCGCGTGCCCCCGAATAAAAAACAAGACTCGACTTTCCCACTCGGGTAACAAACAAAGAAATCTAATAATCCATTCAGCGTCAACCAAAATTCCGCTACTCTAAAAATGTCCAATAAAATAAAATTCTCTTTCATCCAGAAAGACTGACAAATTTCCGTTGACTCGATTATATCCAAGGTTGGACTCAAATTTAATAAAGTTTCAAATGTAAAAATTCAAAATTCAACTGGTGTTCCATTTTTTAGAAAAAAATAGAAAGTGGAAAATCTATTATTCATAAATCAACCGAAATTATCCTTTTCAGAAACCGGAAATTTAGTAAAAACGAACGCGGATCTTAACGTACTTTCTTAAAATCTTTGAGATCCTTAAAAAAGAGACAAAGGACAATTTATGGACGGAGAAGGATAATGCAATTTTTCAGAAGTGTCACAAAAACGATATTTAGTTCAAATTTTAAATTCGAAAATTGCGCGCAATTATGTTTGTTGGGAACAACGGAAAGGTTCAGTTGAGACTCTGGAACTCAGATTTTGGAAAAATGACAAAATACCATAATTTGTGGAAAACAAAGAAGTAGGCCGAAAATTTTCGGCCATCCTTGGCAACGCCCCTTGAACTGCTTGCCAGACATTCCGTTCCGCGCGTCCCGAGTGGAAAAACTGGCTCGTCCAAAGACGCTTTTGAAGTTTTCGAAGGACTTCCGCAATTCTGTTCTTCCTTGATTTTAATATTTGAAATCCCCGTTTTTAATCATGTGGTCTATGGTGGATAAGAAGCGAAAGAAAGAAAAAAAACGAAATGATATATTTTTGACAATAGACTTGAAAAATTTCCGCGGGAAACGTTATCCCATCATTGACTTCAAGGAAGTCGTTACGGCAGAAAGGAAAAAAGCAGTGAGTTTATATATGGAATTTCTTTTTTATTGGATTCTATTTAGCTCGGGAGAATGGACGACACAGACGACGAAGAAGATGAGAGGTTCATGAACACAGATGCTTTAGAAGCTTATCGAAGATTCCAGCGTCATGTAAGCTCCTTTTCTTCCAAATTTGTTCTAATTCGACTGATTTCAGGAAAAAAAGAACAAAAGACCCGAAAAAATGAGAAACGTTGCGGATTTTGTGGACCTTGGAATGGGATATGATCTGGACGACGAATTCATCGATGATTCTGAAGTGGTACGATAAGATGGAAAGTTTCCATATTTCTATGAAACATTTTCAGGGAAAGACATACAATCCTTTGACAATGATTCCCAAAAAGAAAGGGTTTTATATAAATCAAGGTCCCATTGAGTTTGAAACTGTTGAAGATCAAGAAGAAGATGTAGGTTTTTTGTTGAAATCTCTTGTAAAGAAAAAACTAAAAAATATGACACGAAATCATTTATTTTCCGAAGTATGAACTGTGGTTTTTTTTAATTTATGAAAGATTCAAGAAAAGTGGGTTTATTGTGCGATATATTTGTTTTAAAAAAAGGAAAAATGTTGAATAGGATTTTTTAAATCGTAACAAATTTTGAGAAAATTCGGATACTATATTGAAAAAGTAGATTTACTATGCTATATTGTATTGTGAAATTTTTAGATCGAGGAATCGGAAGAGGAACAACCACCCGTGGCTCCGTTGAAAAGACCTTGGGACTCCGCCAGGACAGGGGAGCGAGCTCCGGCGATACCCGGGCTCAGCAGAGCCCCTCCGATACCAGGGTTGGAGAAAAAGAAACCAAAGAAGGATACTCAAACAGAAAAGCCCGTGGGATAAAGCACAAATTATACAGTTTTTTATTGTACGGGTCTGTGAGATAAACTTCGAAATTTTTTATAAATACTGAAACCAAACAAATGAAACTTTCGATTTTAAAAAATTTTCAAAACTAAAGTGTTCCCAGACTTGAGAAAAGAACTTGAAAAAAGTGTGAAAATGAGTCAAGAGGCCCCGAGTGACCGCGAGGAAAATGCAAGTTTGATGTCTGCAAAATTTTCGGGCCTTGAGAAGGCAGGGAAATCTTGAGATAAATCAAATTACTTATTTTTCAATCTACCCATCTTTGCTAATAGAGGGTTGGGGAAATTGGGGGGTACTGGGACACGAGTTAGATGCCCGTCATGTTCACATGATGGCGAGGTCTGTTTTGGTAAATTAAAATTTAAAATAAGAATATATTATGACATTCTTGCAAAAGCTTTGCCGAGATTCAAAATAAGAAAAAGCTATGGTGTTTTTGTAAAATTTTTACTAAAAATTTAGAAGTTTGGAACATTTTTTGGATTTTTGGTGCAGATAATTTTATGGAGCTCTCGACGAAAATTTAAAATAATGTGTCTAGAAATCTTTTGGAGAACAATCCAAATGTCCGAATTTCCACATTTTCAATTCTGAATTTGAATTCATATAAAATTCATTTCAATCTTTTCCTCCAAAATTTGCGACACGCAATCTGACTCAAGATATCCTACAAAAAATTTAAAACGTACAAATTCTGATTTATAGTTTTTTCTAAAAGATGAGATATGCCAAAACAACGAAAAAGGACATCTCGGCAAAAGCCCTGGAGGCTCGATAGAGCATCTGGTTTCCTAAGCTCTCCAATAAATCCAAATCGAAACAACTTGAGATTCAAAGTGGCCGCCGAATATTGGTTTATGCAATCGAGTGACCGCTGTGATGGCGGCAACAAAGGGGGAGGGCTTGGGGAATTTTGTAAACAAAACAAAAAACGGCAATCCTGAAGAAGAAAAAGTATTCAAGTGGCGATAGATTATTCAACGACATAGGATTCTAGAAGAAATTATGAGATGCTAGTTGCCCCAAGGACCAACTTGATAGTGTCCATAGAGAACAATTTCCACAATATAGCGGAGAACATTGAAAAAATTAACTTGGATATTGTCCAATATGAATATTTTTACAGCAGAATAGACACTATCCATGAGGAGAAATGTCAAAATGCCAAGGAAAATTACTTTTGCAGTATAGTAGACATTATTCTTGAGGAAAAAGTAATTTTGGGAATTTTTAATTGTCGGAAATTATCTAAAATTACTCCTATTTAACTTATTAAAAACTGGAGAACAGAAAATATTCCGCCGAGTTTTCATTTATTTCCATAAAGTAGTATTTAAAAAAAAGTTGAGATTGCAGAAATTTCACAGAAAAAAATGTTCTTGGATGACTAGACAACCCTAAAAATAATTCCGAAAGGAAAATAACTTCCCATAAAATCTGGGTTCAATTTCCTTCTATGAATCACAGATGATGTAACGTTATTTTCAACCAGATTTGTGATCGAAACCACACTCTTTAAGATTTCGAAATACTTTAAAAACTAACAATGAATCATTCTTTCAAAAAATCAAACTTAATATGATGGTCAAAAATTGGTTTGTTCTAGTTTGATGACCTTCGGAAGAATAGTTGGGACATTTTTTGGATTCAATAGATGATCGTTGACCTAGCTAGAAATGAGATCGGTCAAATATTGGATGCGAAAAAAGTTATTGACGAAAAACCAATCGGCGAGAGGATTGACACATTGAGGAGTTTTCCGGGAGAGTTAATGACTTTCAGGAAAATTTAATCAGCAGAAACCCAAAAGAAACAAAGTTTTTATCTTCAAAGCTAATTTTTAAATTTTTCAAGTAAATTGTGGATTTTTAAAATAAATATAATAATTCCTTAAATAACAATAATGGACTGGCGAAAATCAGAACTATCCTGTGCCACGAGACTTCATAAATGACCACTTGACAGAACAAAAACAAAAGTAATATTCTGTTTATTATTGAAAAACAAAGTTGACTGGAATTGAGACAACGCTAGAAATTCAATACCTTTTGCAGAGAGACGGCATCACTCGGGTCGGATAATTTTCAGAAAATTGAACCATTATAAAAATCAGAAATGGACATTTTTACGAAATTCACTCAAGAAGATCTTTCAAAGCTTTCTTTCTCAAACATGAAAAATAAAAACTGAAATTTTTTTAATGCGAATCTTTTGAACTTTTGGGGTCTTGATCCTGGATTATCGTCTCAGAAGCTTCAATTGTATTTTAGGGTATTCGAACCAGACTTGGATCAAAGGTTGGAACAGAAAATTATCGGTGTTGAGGGCTTGACAAGATTTACAAAAAGCGCAAATACAAACAAACCCAGAGTACTAGTAACCTTTTGTCTTTCGTCTTAATCAGGATCGTTAAACAAGATCAACGCGGTCAGAACAAGTAGGTTTACTTTTGACAGTACCGAAAACAAGTGGAGAATATAATCGTGACAGGATCGAAAATAAGAAAATTAGCGATTACTGGATCTTGAGAGGAAATAAAGCATTAAAATTACTTTTCTATAAAATTCAGAAATTATTTTCATAGGAAATATTCCGTACTGAAATTAAGGAAATGAGACTTTCGCGTTAGGACTTATTTTAGTTGACATCTTCTCCCATGTGGAAATTTGTTAAAAATTCTTTTCTAATCCTTCTTCCAGTATCGTGGATTTCCATCTATACAGCCTTATAAAATCCAATTAAAATTATTAATATCGGGCAGAAGTGGCTTTGGGAAATCCCCAAAGAGCCGCAAAAGACCAATATCCAGCCCCATATTGGTGTTTCTCCCTTGTTCGAAAATGTCTCAAATCTAATCCGACCCGAGTATGTCCAAACTTAAATTAAACTTTTGCGCAGTACTTACTTGAAATTTAAAAACTTCGAAAAAGACAAATTTGGTCAAGCGGAAACTTGTTAACTTTTATTTTTATTTGTATTAAAGTTCCCACTAAACATCGAAATTAAAAAACTCAACCGGAAGTACAACTAGAACAACGAAAAAGTTTTCCAAAGAACAAAAAGAGCCGCTAGGAGATTTGCTCACGTTTGAGTGGACTTTTTGGCAGCGGAAAATCGGGCAAAGCTCCCATAAGAGGTTCTCGACAAAAGAACCCCGAGTTATTCGAGTGTCCATACAGAAATGTCCGAAAGAATAATCACCGTTTAGCTGTTTTTAGAGTGAAATTGGAATGCATGGCGTCTCAGGGGAACGAAATTAATTGCAATTGACAAGTGGAAAGCAACTGTTAAGTAAGTCAGAGAGTTTTATCCAGACGAAGCCAATGAGGATCATGGGGGAGGGAAATCGAAACGATGAAAAAAATCCCATATGGGAACAAGGATGTGAGGAAAATAGAAAGTTTTGAAACCAAGGATTTTCCAGGTAAAAAAGTTAATTTTCACATATGGAAAATAAACGATTAGTCTTATCCTTTCGGGCTTAAACTTTTTATTTCCATACATAAGGAAAGAATAAAATTAATTCTTATTCCTCATACAGAATCCATTCTCTTTAAGTATGAAATTTTATATTTCTATTTTTGATCTTATGTGGATTCGTCCAACCATATTTCTCACATTCTCGACTTCAGTTTTAAAATTCGCTGTCACCTAAGCCCTGGAATGGAGAAAATGCAAATACCAAAGATGCATTTCAAAACCATATATGGACAAAACAAATCAAACAGTCCGGAAACGCGAAAGGAAGGTCGACGAAGTGGTTCGAGAACCAGCTGTCTGGAAACCAAAACAAGCGAAACTGGTCAGCTGCCGACGAAAGATGAAAGATGAAGTGAGGATAAGCTAATCGTGGCCAATTAAATCAAATTGCAATTGGGATTAGTGGGCAAACAAATGACAATCATATTTTAGTTTTATTTCGTAAAGTAAATTAAAGAAACAACACATACAAAGACTGAAGAAAAAGAGGCAATTTTCACATATATTAAAATACTTAAGTTTATAAGGTATTATTTTTTGTTCATAAATAGGAATTTAACACAGTGGAGTCGATTGTATGTGAAAGACTACTTTGGATTTGTAAGTGCATAGGACTTTAGTATTTTAACATGTTATAAAGTATACACATAAGCCATTCTTTTCTTAGACAGATAGTTCCTTTCCGAACAAAGCCAAATATTCCTTTTCCACTCGAACGTTTGAGCTGAATAAAGTCCACTAATGGATTCACGGAAAGAAATTTATTTCAAATTCAGGAACTCGGAAATCCAGTAATTTGGACCTAATACATTGAGAAGAAATAAAAATAAAAATACAAATAAAAGAACCTTTGCAAGATTCAATACGAAGAGCTTCCGTCCATTGACAGCGACTTTTTAATCGGACAATAAAATGGTCGCGGTTTTTTACGAAGCAAAACAAAAGCTGACAGGAAGATCGGACAATGAGATCAAAATGAATAAAAAATGAACTCCACCTTAGCGAGGTCAAAGACGGAGAAACAGTTATATATGGCAAGACTGATAAGACGAGTAGGAAAGTGTAAACAAGTGTGATCAAGATTTGTGGTTAAGAAATTTCAAAAAATCCCAAAACAGTCCTTGACAAAAGATAAAAAATGCCAATTTGTTTTTCGCATTTTTTGGCAACGAGAACATTTGGCCAGAGAGGATCTCGATTTCAGTGTAAAGAAGATCCGCGAGCTGTTGATCAAATTTCCTCGATTTTTATTTCTTTTTTTATTGATTGCCTCCCTTACTATCCTCTAAGATGTCTTCAGGAGGGGCTAATCTCGTGGATTGTCTGAAAATGAGAGTTCAAAGGGCGAGAATAGCGGTGGAACGGAAAGATGACGAATTGGAATACGTGAAGCAGCTTTACTTCGCAGAAAGACAGAAAAGAGAAGATGTAAGTTTTCATTTCGATTAGTATATGAATATTTATGGTGTTTCTGTAGGCAGAAGCAGAGATCGACGCTTTAAAATACGTTATCAGTCTGGTGGAGGAAGACTTAAAAAAAGCTCAAGAGAAAATTAAACACCTTTCTGGAAAATCTTAAAAGTTAATTCCCCCATTACTTCACATTCCGTATTTCCAAATTTATAAAGCAAGAATCAACACCGAAAATTCAATTATCATTGTCGGCTGCTTCTGATTGGAATCTTCGGACTCGCCAAATACCCTGAGGGAATGCAGTGGTCCTTCACACGTTCTCTAAGGGAAAGTGAATCGAAGTGGATCTAGAAATTAAGACTCACTTCGGACCGTTAGTGAAGTATGAATGAATTTCATGGTTCGTGTTCGACCAATTGAAACCTGTTTCGAACCATCCGATACGGTACCCCGACTTTAAGACAACTATTCTTTGAACTTGATCAAAAGTACTTCACCGACAATATGAAGATGCTGTGAAATTTTAAACCTAAACAAAACTTTAGTACTAGACGTGGTCCGTCTTTGTCTGCACTAATCCATTTCTATTGGTTATAAAACTTTATCTTTTATGAAATAAAATGAATAAAACTCAACAAAATGTCAGAGCGGAACTTGTCACTCTTCCATAGGTTCTTCACCTGGCGTGTAATTAACTGGAATAGCATTCGATCCGGTGGCACTACCTCTCTTGAGGGCTTTGACCTTTCTCGTCTGGACCCGGTTGACATCTTGCTTGCCCAAGTGGATACGTGCGTGGGTTGTTCCGAAGACATCTTGGGTGACGTTCCTCTTCGGTTTGATTCTGAGTTGAGCAGGAACCCTCGTCGCTGTCTTGTAGAGACTGTCACTGGCGACTTGTTTCCTGTCGAGCACGAAGTCGATGGAAGGTCCGCATTCGACGAGTTCAACACGAGGTGTTTTGGTAGCGGATTTCTTCAACAGAGTTTTGTAGACACGGAACAGCAGTTTGTTCTCGACAGCAGTGAAGCTAATGATAGTTTCAAGTCCTTGAAGACGGATTTGAGGCACTTTCGGACCTCTGAACCAGTCAACCATCAAGTTTCCGAGTCGTTTCATCTCTTCGTCTGATTCAAATAACGTACCTTGAAGAACGAGACACGGCTTGCACCCATAGAGAGGTGCTGGTTGCTGAAAGAAGTGAAACTGATATGTGAACCGAATGGAGTAAACCTACTTTGAAGTGAGATGTCGGGACGTAGCTTGTCACTCTCATCTCGAACATGTCTAGCAGTTGATGATCGTACATTCTGCCGAAAGTCAATGTATTTGGTCTCTTTTTCTGGTTGCTTCCAAACATAAACAGAGAACTGTCGTACTTCCTTGCAAATCCTTCGACAGCAGTGACGTCTTCGAAAAGATGGTACGGATGAGGCCTAAAACCGAATTCCATATATCAATTGCAGTTTAGATAAAAACTCACCACTTCATATGCATTGCTAGAGGTTTTTTCAAGTTGTAGAAGTATTCCATAACTTCTCTCAAGACTGGAGTCGTCTTGTTTCCGCGGATAATCAGAGACTTCTTGTCATTTTCGCGGATCTTTGGAGCTCTTTTGATAAGGACCTTCTTTCCTCGACGAGTTGTTGCAGGTTTGCCGGATGTTCCGACAACTCTCATTTTGAAAAAGAAAACAACAAAAAAGAAACAACGAAAGAAAAGGAAGAATATTCGAAGAAGAAAAGGAAACAGGGAAAAAGAGCGGAAACTTTGTCTATTGGCAATAGAAACCTTTCGCCAGAGTCGTGGCCTTAAGAAATATAGTTTTCGCAACAATAATGGGAATTCAGTAATATAGAAGTGTAGTAATCTTTGGTATTCTCCAAATACCTTCAAATTAGTGCGAAAATATCTATGAGCAAATGACCCGAGATAGCAAATTTATTTAAGAAATGTAGAAACCAGTAAATTGTATTTTTGTGGCTCGTTGATTTCTCGTTTATTTTTCCTCACAATCTATTTGTGTTTAATTAAAATGGCTTCTAATGAGTTATCCATTATTCCCTATAATGAATCAAAGAGGGAAGGAGAATATGAAGTTTACTATAAATATAACAGTGACGTTAATATTAAAGAATACATAAAGCAGGAGGAACGGATTGATAAAGCTCGAAGGAATGTTCTAGAAGAAAAGAACAAAAAACGTGATGCGAGAGAAAGGATGAATCTGAAGACTATCTACGTTCCAAGGACTAAACCGAGTTTCTGGAGAACATGACTGATGATGAACTTTTTGGAGAAGAGATGAATAAAATGAATGAACTGGAGGAAATGTATTACTGTCCCCAAGAAGGTCCTGAACTCGAAGAATCATTGAAGCTTCTGGAAGCCATGGGAGACAAGAAAAAGTACAAAGTCAACTGCAGAAAAGAGAATAAAATGAAAGACCTCCTGTCAAGATATCGTAGCTGGGAGCTGCTGGAGGATTTACAAATACCAAGTGATCTTGTGTGCGGCAATCGACACAAGGTTGAAATTCCATGGCCCGATTTCAGATATCCGACTAAACCAATATACGCAAAGAAGAAGAGAAGATGTCCTGATGAACCTCTAACATCCATGTCTCCTCCACCTTCTTAAAAATTAGTTTATTCATTAAATTCGAACTCAATTTCAACAAATTCATTTATTTTTGTGGAAAATAGTTTATAAAATTCAATAAATTGATATCCAAAATTGAAGATGTCTCTAAAATGAAATTCCCTGAGATTGTTCATAAAAAGATTACTACTAAACACCGAGTATCCCTGGAATAGTTATGAATTGATTGAAATATTTGATCTAGACTAATTCCTGATATGAAAAATGCCAGATTCCTGGATAACACAAATACAGTAAGTATTCAGGGAATTGGATTAATCAAATCTTTCATCTGAGATTATCTCAAACATAAGAAGCAAGAAACATTCATTTCAATAAGTATAAGAACAACAAGGATAAAAGTTTTGACTGTGTTAGAAACAGTATTCGATTTCTAAGGTGGACTGAATTAGCAAAAACTATAGAAACCCAAACTATAAATTAATTGTAATTAAATACTCTTCAATTATTCTGTCTAAATATTTCGATTTATTTAAGTTTTCGCTATTCATTTGATGACAAACATTTCATATGTTGCCATCTCTTTTGCTTGATCTTAAATAATCCTCTAACAGACACAAGAGACCGTTCACCGCTTGAAAAGGATTTCGCTCAGTTCGCGTCGGAACCGATTCCAATTGTTTCTTCAGCATCAACTTTTTGTTTAACTTTTGTCCTTATCCGATGACAACTCCTTCTACGACCAAATCCATAACTCAGAAACCTCATTCGGTGGAGAAGGATGCTTTCCCGATCCCGAACTGGGCAGGAATGCCTCCTCATGGCGCTCATTTGGATTGCATCAAGGGAGATAAACTTGTTCAGGTTTGTTTCGTCTTTTCATATATGAACTATACCCTTTTCATATTATAGAAGCTCTTTGTGGATGAGCTGACTCATTACTACTTCGGAAGGAATGTCGAAGTTTGCGAAATTCCAGTGGAACACGCGTCTTGTTCACGGGTCCATGCAATCCTGATCTATCACAAGTTTCTCAATCGCTTTGCCCTTGTGGATCTTGGTAGTTGTGAGTTTATTTCATTTTTATATGCTTTCATATATGAATGGTGGTTTCAGCTCATTTTACATATGTTTCCGGAGCCAAAATCCAGGCATTGACGCCTGTTTTCCTCGACGTAGGAACTAAATTTTACTTTGGAGCTTCCACAAGAAGGTTTATCGTTCGGGAAAAGTATGAAGCCAAAGTGGAAAAGGAGGAAGAACCGAAGGAAGGTGAAAAGAAGGAGTCTGTACCGAAACCCATATTGCCGGAGGACGAAGAAGAACTCGATGTGGGTGTCTTTTGGTGATTCTTATATGGACTTTCGTTTTCAGCACTTGACTGAGTACAATACTGCTCAGAACCGAAGAATACCGCTGATCGAACAAACTCCGGAAGAAGCAAGGAAGAAAAAGAAGCCGCGAGCACGGATTTCTTTTGCTCCAGAAGAACTTGTAATTGATTTGGGTTTGTTCCGTTTATTTTCAAACACTTGGACTCATTCCATTAATTTCAGATGCTCCGTCTGTCGGAAGATTCCAGAACCTTGTACAAACAACTGTCATCCCGAGGAAGAGGAAACTGGACGAAACTGTTCACGACTTCCCCAGCATTGCCTCTAGGCCCAAGGTCTCTCTCCGGAAGCTCCAAGACCTCGATAACGACGACCAAGAAGAAGACACATTCAGTTCCATTCTTGGGGTCAAGATGAACGCTGCCCCTGACCTGGACCAACTCGACTCTACAGGCGGGCTTTCCCAGGAAGAACACCACCACAAAAAGTACGTGAAAGAAGTCTGGCCGGGCAGGAAACCCATTCCTCACACTGAATAACTTGTCTGTTTTCTAAGAGGGGGTGGCTATTTGATAAATTGAAAAGGCAAAGGATTAGAGGGAGCGTGCATCGGTTGCCGCGGTGACACTAGTAAATTCGGGGATATAGAAGACATGACGAGATAATGTGTATCTAAAAAATAATTACAATTCTGAAATCATGGATAGAAGAAGGCGGCTTCTGGAATTGGAGCTGATTCGGAAGGAGAGGATAGAGAGGATGCTGGTAAGTGATTTGTTCGTGATACGGGTTTTAATTAGGTTTTGAATTTTATTTATTAATGGCGGTATTAGTTTTCCGCTTGGATGCAAGTGGCTTTTTGCTCATTAATATGCATGCTTTGGGGCTCGTTGTAATACTTGTTGAAGATGTAGAGATTTTTTGCCGGATGTTTTTTGGAGATAAAACCAGTCTTAATTTCCTGGATAAAAGTCTTTAGTGTATTGATATTTTTATTTTGACAATGTTTGTTCGATTCCGGAGCAAATTTCAGAGAGAAAATGGAATCACGCCAGAAGACCTTATTTTGGATTCAGATGACGATGTCTTTAATAATCAAGGACCTTCCACGTCTGATGCTCATATTAGTAACCAGAATCCTATATCCGAGGCTCAGACCGTGGATTTGGATCAGTCGAGACAGAAAATTAAACAAAAAAGGAAAAAAACTCTCGTCAGAAGAGGTGAAACGTTGAGTGAATCGAGTAGTTCTCCTGAAACGAAATCCAGACCGAAAACGAGACCTCTGACGGGGTTTCGTCCCAGGACCGCGAAGAAGAAATCGGACGGCGAAGATTTGGAGAAAACTGTGGAGTCTATAATTGCCTCTGTCCAGAACCCGACGATGGAAACTGTGGATGAGACAGAACCTCCAGAAATCCAGAAGCCACCTCCTTTGAGAGCACTGGTTTTCTCTCCTCCAGAATCCTTCGAAGTCGAACAAAACCATCCGACGATCGTGGTGGAAGAACCCAGTCAGTCAAATTCAATCATAGAGGAAGTGGAAAAAAGAAATCTCAACGACGACAGCATCGATATCACTCCCCTTACTCCGAGAGAACAGTTGGATATTTTGCTAGATATTGACAGAAGTGCAGAAAAAACAAAGGCTTCCGAAGATGATGAAGAACCTGCGAAGGTCGTTGAAAAAGAAGAAAAAATATTTACTTCTGGAGCTTCTATCGAGATCGTGGAGCCTTCTGACGAGAGTCTGCCTCCGACTCCGAGGGCTACGAGTAGTTTTTTACAAGTGTATGTTTTTGGAGGAAATTAGAAATTTTAAATTCTTCGAATATTTTCCTGAGAATTTGAAAGATGTTTAAAAAGAAACGGACTCGTTTTAAAGTTCATATTTATAGAATCCATAGAAACAACTTTGGATGTTATTTGGGGATTAATCAAAATAGTTTTCTTCGGAGAATATTAAAAATTAATGCTATTAAACTCAATAAATAAATGTCAGAATAGTATCTGGATGACAATTTCCTGTTACTTTCTGGACATTATCCAAAATCAATCTCATTAAATTCAGGAAGTGTATGCAAAAATGAGATTAATGGGAACAGTTTTTAATTACTTTTTGGGAAGTATTCAAGAACCCAATATTAAGATAAAACCTCTTAAAATCAATTTCAGACCCTCAGAAGGAACTTCGGGCCGGACTTCTTCTTTGGAAGCCTCCAGTGACGAGATGGAAAGGGACCGATCTGCTCTTCAATCTCGACTCTCGTTCATAGTCAGGGAAAAACTGCACCATTTTGCTTCTGATCTTCGTCGAAGGACTTCGGAAGTCCTCGAGGACATCACCCAGGAAGACAATGAAGACCTCTCCGACAATGTCTCGGAAGCAGAGTCATCCTTGGCGGAGATAGACAAACATGCTTCTCTGATGTCCTTGATCGGTCTGAAAGATGTTCCGGATGAAGAGGAAGAGTCTGCCAGGAAGTGTATTCCTGGTTGCATTGATCCGTTCAGTAGATACTACCTCTTCTGGCTCGGCATCGTTGTTTTGGCGTTTTTCTACAACGCTTTCTGTATTCCTCTAAGATGCACTTTTCCCTACCAATCTGATGACAACCTAATTTATTGGTTGATTATGGATTATTTCTGTGACTTTATTTATGTGATCGATATGATGATCATCAAGCCGAGGTTGATCTTCATCCGGGGAGGAATTACGATTGTAAGTCTTTTAGAAGGAAATTACTCCGAAAAATAGAATATTTAAAATTCATATAAGAAATTAAAGTTCTTTATATCGATATTTCCTTTTCATAGAGCATTGGATTTTGGTAAACTTTCAGAAAACAATTTTTTTAAATTTTATGTTCCAAATTCCCAAGAGTCCTGGAGTTATTTTTAAAAATATTCGTCATGAGATTTAGTTTCATTTAAACCTCATTTTTTATTTATATTTTTATGCGAACAATTTTGTTTCTCTTCGTTACGAATTGAAGCTGAATATATTTTTCATTTCGAAGTACTTTCTATCCACATATTCCAAATTATTCGATTTATTTCAGAAAGATCGAAAAGAGTTAGCCAAACATTATTTCGTTTCGAAACAATTCAAAGTAGACATAGCCTGTGTCCTTCCCTTCGACCTGGGATACTTCTTCGTAGGACCCATAGCGGCCTTGAGGGTCCTCCGTCTGCTCAAAATAGTCGCTTTTTGGGAGTTCTTCGATCTTCTGGACAGTTCATTCTCCAATCCATATCTGATTAGGATAACGAGGACGTTCTGTTACATGATTTATCTTATTCATTGCAATGCTTGCGTGTACTATATGCTGTCCGCATGGCAAGCTTTCGGACAAATTGCTTACAACTACAGGGGCCAGTGGTACTTGAACAAGTGGGTGTACAACAACCAAGGTTCGTCGTTCAAAGACTAATTAAGAAATGATTTTTAACTTTTTTGGAAAAAATGTTTCAGGCAATGCTTACATCAGATGCTTCTACTTTATGGCAGCAATATCAACTTCCACAGGCAACAACCCTCCCCCTACGAACGTCATCGAATATGGCTATATGATTTTTTCCTGGATGATGGGTGTCTTCGTCTTCGCCTTGCTTCTCGGTCAGATTAGGGACATCGTCTACAATGCCAACAAAAATGCAGAGGAATTCAGGTCCATCATGGACAAAGCGTTGGGAGAATGTAAGCGGCTAGAACTGCCTCCAGCTGTCGTCGAAAAAGTCCGAGCTTGGTTTATATACACCTGGGAACAACAAAAAACTTTGGGTAAGCTATTTAAAATCGCATGCAATTAATTCTATCAAATTAGAAACAAGATAAATTGCCTTTTCTAAAATTAATAATTTAAATATTTTCTCTGTATATTGAGGACAAAAAGCAAATTATTTAAGAAAAAATTATTTTGTATTTCAGATGAGAAGAAATTAGTGGACAAACTTCCATTGAAGTTACAAACAGATTTGGCTCTTTCTGTCCATTACAACACCTTGAGCAAGGTCCAGATGTTCCAGGATGCAGACAGAGCCCTCCTCAGAGAGCTGGTACTCAAACTTCGACCGGTGATTTTCCTTCCAGGAGAGATGGTCTGTCGGAAAGGAGACGTGGGAAAGGAGATGTACATAGTGAACCAAGGGATCTTGGAAGTCGTCTCGGATACCGGGGATAAAGTTTTCGCGACTCTCAGCGAAGGAACTGTTTTCGGTGAAATCAGTCTTTTGGCCATCGGCGGAAACAACAGGAGAACAGCGAACATCAGATCCAAAGGATATTCCACTTTGTTCGTGCTCTCAAAAGAGGACTTGAACGACGTCATCAAAGATTATCCAGAAGCTCAACAAAGCTTGAAGAAAAAAGCAAAGTGAGTTTTGGCACGTTCGGGGAGACACATCACAGACCAGGGGATTCCGAAGGTTCTAAAGTTTCAGAGTGTAGTTTCGTAATCTTTTTCTAGATTTTTATATGAGCAAAATAATTCAGTCTCGAGGAATCTTTTACAGCACTGGAATGAGGTCACATAATGTTACATTGAATTCTGAAATTATTTGAAATTAACTGAATATCAATTTCTAAATTTTCTTCATTTGCTGACTTCTTTTTCAGGCAAATGCTCAAGAAAGACCAAACCAAAGTAGTCAGAACCAAAAAAGAAATTCATGAGGAGCTCTCGAAAAAATGCACCGTTTCCACAACAATCCCGACCCCGAAGATGCTTGAAGCGGTGGCGAAACTGCTGCCCCAGGGCTCTCCTGTAGCGAAGGAACTGAACTCAATGATTTTCATGGAACACCGACCTCCTCCGCTGAAACGATGGAGCACCATTCCGGATGACTTTTCTGACGCTTCAGATTCCGAATTCACTCGGAGATTATTGACGGACAAAAAGAAATCCAAATCACTTGATGGAGAGGAATTCCCAGGGGCACAGTAGATGCAGAAAAAAATAAGAGAATTGATTACTTGTTCGAAATTTTATTTAATAAAAATCATGTTTTGACATTCGGTACACAAAGTTGGCATGTTAAGGGACAGAAATCATTGGCATTTTGTCTCGTTGCCAGGTTTAGGCAAGGCGATGTTCCTGAATTCCTGGCAGCACAAAGAGTATTGAATTTCTGCTTATCCGTAGTGTCAAAGCATTTGCTACCTAAAAATCACAACTAGTAGAGAAATTATCAGACACTTCAGAAATTAGTTTATATTTTTCTCTATCCTTCCCCCACTTCTATTCCTTTTCTCCCTTCCCCATCCTCTATTTCAATGAGCCAAATTCATTTCTGTTGACTTACTATCGCAATTGCAGCAGGATCTCTTGCAACGCATGAGCATCATTCCTGGCTTCTTTTCACAAAGACCTTCCGAGGCCATTTTCGGACATTCCTGAAAACTATGTGATTTTCGCAATCTGAAAACTCAACCAACATTTAATTCGTCCAAGCAATTTTCTGCAGAAAAATGTGAACATCGGCTTCCTGATTTTTGACCAGATTCCACTGTATTCGGATACATCTTGAATGAACTTCTTTCATTCACATCGTTGATATCGTTGCCTCCCAGTTGGTTCTGAAATTCGAAATGGAATCCTGCAGGGATTTTCTTCATCCCAGTCCTCGTGGTGAAATCTTCGAAATTTTTGAATGGAGTTGCCAGGTACCGGATTCTGGAAACCAGAGGAAGTGGGTGATTCCCTACAGTATTCCCATTGTAGCGTCCATCATTCATGAATTCGCTTTGGTAATTTAGTTCTTTTGTTTTGAAAGACTTCAAAGGACCTATGTCGGGTTTTTTGAAATCCGAGCCAGAGCAGTTGTAGAGGACTCTGATTTTAGACACGTCGACAGGACTCAATGCGATCCGTTGTCCCATTTCAGAGACTCTCGCCCTGTAAAACTTTCTAGTTAATTTGAATTCCAAAAGTAACTACCCCTTGATCTTCGGGATGATTGTCGAGGATCTTTTGTCCACGGCGAAAGCATTTTGCTCATAGTGCATGATGGAATAAAGATCGTAAGGTCCGATTTCGTCGACGAGTTCCTTGGCACGCTTGTCGAACTGGCGGATCCTGTCTAGAAAAATTGCTTTCAAATTCGAAGAATTTAATAAACAATACTAATTAACCGAATTCGAGTTTCGAAACTCACGTTTTTGGATGTTGCTCGCATTCAAAAAAATATACGCATCCCTGTCGAACCTCGAATGCTCATGGAAAAATCCCAAAGCATGAGTCAACTCATGGACGATGATCCCTTTCCTCCAACATTCATCTCCCAAACTCAGCTCTTGGCCGAGGTTCGCTAACTCTGGCTGCATCCCGACATAAGACCAACATCCGTCTCCTCTGATGATCTTCACGAAACTTTTGTCTTTTTTCGTTTTGGGACGGAAACGGACACAGGTCTTCGAGTGGAATTCATCCAGGGCTCCGTAGAATTCCGTCAGAAATCGGTTGTCGAACTTGGCGGGATCAAGATAGTAGGGGACGACTCCGCCCGACCACTGGACGGATTTGTCTGGTTTCTCGAACTCGAATCCGTTGGAGTACTCGATTTTCCTGATGTCATCGTCGGTCAGGTAATCCAGTTCCGCATCCTCCCCGAAAAACTCTGCATAAACTTTGGTGTTGTACTCGAGGATCTCCGGATGAACAATGTTAGAGGTAGTCCGAGTAAAAAATAAAAAATTCAATAAAATGGAAATACTAATAACGTCAAACATGGCCTGGTCGATTGAAGAATCTAATGGCTTGACCAGTTCAAAACACGGTCCAACTGTTCAAATAAAAGATAAGTCCACCGATGTCCATTGGGGTTGATCAGGCTGACCGTCACCCAAAAATCCAAAATTTACTTTTGCTCAGTGATTAAGCTTTTCAACATCGGCAAGAATCTGCCCCGAAAGATGTAAAAATCGATCATCGCGAGCCGTCTGGCTGGAAGTAATTTGTTTTCCCCCTTTCTGCATTTTTGTGGAAACCAACGTGCGCTCCCCGGCCAGACGACCAGAGAAAAAGTTTCTCCTTGATTTGTGTAAAATAGATTTTCTTCTTGAAGAAATTGATCTTACATGCATAAATAAAAATTACCTCGTTGAACTTTGGTAATATTATGTTTATTGGAAACGACCTGGCCGCACTCATTTTTACTGTCAGTTAGGAACTAATAATTCGAATGGGGTTGTTCCGCAAAATTGTCTGTGCTCTTGTAGGTGCAGAATTTATTTTATAAGTGTTAAACTACCTGAGTTTAAGGTATCAAAAATTTGGAGTATTTTTTATAAAAATAACAATATTAATGAAAATTAAAATCAAGAAGGAAAATATTTTATATAAGCGATCATGAAAGTTACAAAATGATTATTGATGTGCTGTTCGTTGCAAAAAACCCATGAAGTAGGAGAAAAGAAATCAGGACAATATAAATCTATATAAAAATATGAAGAAATTGGTCCCAGAGGTCACGGAAAGAATTGATTTAATCCTGAGATTAAAAATTAAATGATATTAAGATGTATTTTGATGTCTTATCCATGGTCCTAAATACGGGAAATCAATGGTTAATAATTTCATAAAACCTCACTATTTATTTCGTTCTTTAAAAGATTATATCTAAAATTTGAGATGAACAATTTTGAAAAAGGAGCACTTTCGAATGGATAAATGGTTCGGACACGTTACTGTACACCACGAGGTATTATCTTCATATCAATCTATAGATTCTTTAAAGTGGGAATTATGAACTAAAATTTGTTTGCAAATTACAAGGTAACATTGTAATTATTTTTTAGGAATTTCCTGAAATTTTTAGCAGTCCCTAAAAAACTTCGAATTTCAATAATCACGACATTCCAAACTTTGTTAATTGTTTTCTAATGACAGACTGAAACATTTTGTGTTTTGAAAGCATTTTATGATTATTGAAATAAAAATTTATTGGGAAATCATAAGCAGGTGATATTTACAAGGAGAAGAAATGAAATGATGACGCCACACGAGACAACCAACATGAATGTCGTCTACTTTAATTACAGAAAACATTAACATGACTTTTACTAGTTTAAACACAGAATGAGACTGAGTGCATATTAATTTCTATTAGAAAGAACTATTCACAATGTGTATAGCTACTTTCGAAGCAGAGGATTAGACATGTTGTCTTACTCTAGAGGAATTGTTTTCACTTCTTCAAGAGTTCTTATTTTGTTTTTACAACCTTCACAAATGATCAATCGCTGAATTGCTTTCTTTGAACGGATACTCATTAATGGAAGGAACCATGCGCCGACGAGGAAGCTGATGTCCATCACGATAAACTGGACCTTGAGAGCAAAGGAAAACATGAAGTGTTTCTTCGGGAACAAGAACACCGTTTGGGAAAAACGCAATATAATTTGAATATATATTACTGTAGCTGACCTAGAGGCAAAAATGAGTGGCTTGTGTCCCAAAAAGTAATAGGTTGAAGAAAAACAATCTTAGATCAGAGGAAAAAATGATCCACAATCCTACTCCAGCTCTCTTATTCATTTTTCTTCAGAAACCAACAGACGTAAATATTTACTATGAGACTCAATGTCGTGGTGATAATCAAGTTCTCAGCGATTAGGAGAGGAATCTTTATCCAAGGAATCAAATCACGATCTGTCACTACCCAGTAGAACCCAGTATCATCTGGGAGGAATCCACAGGGATGATTTTGGCATTGAAAATCCAGGCTTCCCTGAAGATATGATTTGATAAAGGATTTTTTGGGTCATGAGGAAAAAGTGAAAAAATCGATTTATATAAAACTTCTTTGAAAAAACATTCGGTAACGAAAATTTAATTCCAATTGTTTCTTTTGTGATTGTAAAAATAGTTACTGATCTCTAGAAAGGAGTTCAACTCACCAAGTAATCCCAGCTGCAATGATGTAGATCAACGGTCAAAGGATGTCAATAGGTTTATTGTTCATGTCAAAGGCCTGCGAGAATTAGGACAGTCCCAATAAACATTTATTTTAGTTTGCTTAAAAGTCCAAGAGTTCTTTCCGAGAGATTCAGTTTTCGATTTCTGGGAAACTCGAAAAACATCTGGTGATAAAAGGTAAATGTCTCATGGAAAGAAGAATACAAATAACATGGATTTTATCAATACTTCCATAAAGTCATCACACAACTTTTTGAAAATATTTATCAATGAAGATTGACTGTTCTAAAAATGGTTATTGTAGGGGGAGCTGTTTGGACCCGTTTCTTCGGTCCAGAAACATTGCTGCTTAACTTTTTGAGGAAGTGGATCTTATTATCGAATACCCTGCAGAAGATGAGTCGGAAGATGGCTTTTCTCAAAGGACTGCTTGTCAGGAGGATGAACCAGGCACTGGCGAGGCAGTTGATGTCCATCACTACGAACTGTATTTTGACCGTGAAGGAATAAATAGCACGTTCTTTTGGAGAGAACAAGAAAATCATCTGAAAGAGTCACTATATAATTTAAGCATAGATTACTATGACGAACCTGGAGGAAAAACTGAGTAGCTTGTGTCAGAAAGATCAACAAGTTGAAAGAAAATAATCTCACGTCGGAAGAAGAAATAGAAAATCCGGTGTTTTTCTTGGTCGTCTTCCTTTTCAGGAGGAACCAACAAACATACAGATTCATCATGAAGCTCCACGAAGCAGTGATGATCACGTTCCCAGCAATGAGGAGGGGTACTTTGATCCAAGGGATCACATTAGGATCAGTGATTCCCCAATTGAACCCGGAATCTATCTGGAGAGGATCCACAGGAGTGATTTTAACCTTGAAGACCCATGCTTCCCTGGAAAGAATCCCATAAAATGTTTATTAGTCAAAGTGATCCAAAAATGAAAATTGTTTTAAATACAAAATGAGAACAGATTTTCCTCGAGCAAAATACTTTAAATTTTAAAGAATTAGATACAAATAAGGAAGGAATTTTTAGAAAGTAGTCCGACTCACCAAGTAATCCCAGCTGCAATGATGTAAACAACAATCAAGATGATTTTGCACCATCTTCTCCAAAATTCGACATGCTTCGCTCCCAAATAAAACACAGTAAATCTGTTGAAGCAGATACAAAAGTCCAACATGGCCTGAGCTGCTCCGGCAATATATGTGATAAAAGTTGGTAAAGTGATGAAGAATCCGGAGTCCGAAAAACTAGAGAAAAAAGAAGCGAAAATGGGAACTTTGGTGGCTCTGTAGGTGAGGAAGTAAAAAATCTCGCAAAATATGTTGTTGATGGCACTGCAGACGAAAATCGTGAAAAAAGATCCGGTAAATTTTGTATTGCTTCGATAGCATATCATTATTATCAACTCCATGACATACAGAATCAACGATGGGATAATGTAGATCAATGGCAATAGGACTTCAAGTGTTGTGTTGCCCATGCTGTAAGTGAGAGTGAGTTCTGTGTTATGAGGATACTGAAAACCTGCTCTCTCTTTCTGAATCTTTCTATCCATCGCCACGAGAACGTCACGCCCAGGAGGTAAATATTAACTAGGAGAGAGGTTGTTATGAGTTAAAGTAATTCTTATAAAAAGAAGAATAAAAACGGTGAAAAATAAACAAGAAATGACATGTGTATCTGGTCTTGGATAAGAAGATCCGTTGCCGAGTAAGTAGGATATACTGTAATTCTAACAAGAAAAGATACGTAAAAAATACTCTAAAATAGCTTTTAACAAATGAACCCGGAAAATTATTTTCCTTGGATAAAAATCAAGTTCCTTTTTTGTAACAGGAAGACAAAAAGATTTCTTTTTACACAATTACAAAAAACTTTAGTTACTTAATAACTTCCGATAAATTTAAAATAATACTCTACAAACAATATCTGTTCATAGTTTACACCATACGAACTGAAAGATTTAACCAATCGGATTAATACAAAGGAAAATGAAATTACAAGACTCGAGGTAGACCAAACATTGAAATAAATTTCCTTCAAGTCCAAATTTTAAATACATTGTGTCCGAAAAAAGTAACATTTAATTTTTCTGAGTACTAGAAATAACCAATGTTTCGTTTCTTTGAATCGTTTTTCAAAGTAGCGTCACGTATTACATGAGTTGTGATCTTACTGTAGTATTAAGCATACTAGTTAGAGTGTATAGTTCGACCCTGTTGTAGCTCCTACTTTGTGTCCTAATATTATTACTATTATTTATTTAAAATAAACTGAACTTATCTCTTCGGTAGTTTCTACTATAATAATGTAGTATTTATTTTAATGTTTCATTTTTTAAATTCTTCTGGAAGCTTTTGACTACGTATTTTCATCCGTAACCGATTAATAATAACCTTCATCCAAATCGAGAAAATAAAAGCACGAAAGTAGTAGAGTTTTTAACAAGAGTAATTAAACTCCTTGGTTCTGATGGTATTATTAATGTTGAACCTTTGCAGAATCTAACAGAGAATTCTCAAAATCTGTGCTATTCTCAATATTTCCTTTCTCATTACTTTTCAGAAACAGCATACCGAAGCTAGTTTCGAAATCACAATAATTGTTGCTATCCATATTATGTACAAGATAATTAGAAAAATACAGAGGATATCCTAATAGTAGAAGAAGTAATAATACCGAATATGGAATATTATACTTGAAATTTTAAATTTTTCTACATTTACATTCACTGAGTCAAACGACAAAATCAGGTAAAATTGTCTCGAAGTCTCTATTTTTCACTCGAAAATAATTCAAAAAAATTAAAAATTAAAAACACGCATGGTCGTTAACATGTTGAAGTATACATGGCACTAGAAATTACTTTTGAAAAAAAGAAACATTTTCTATTTTTCAGAAAATTAAACATTGCTTTTTTGTCATACTGTAAAATAATACCTTTCTCTACCGATTCCTCGAAACATATAGTTAAAGTTCTTTGAATTAAAAACTATCGTAGTATCTGTATGAAATAAAAGTACAGTGGAAATGGGATTTGGGAAGATATATCCCCCATATATAAATGGCGATTAACTTTATGTTTACAATAATAATGAGATTTTCTTCAACTTCCCCGGAGACCTTACATTTTCTTCAACGAGAGAGGAAATACACAAAAAAGTAAAAAATAACAACATCGACGTCCGATATTAAGAGATTAGTGGAAAAACGAAAAGTATTCACCGCTGGATCGAGGTTATTTTTTGTACAAAAATAATATTTTTAAAGATCAAGTTGAAATTTATTTATTCTTCTTCCTTGAACTTTGAACCATCTTTATCATATTTTGAGTAATTTTTTGTTCACCTTTGAGAGATAATAGTCAGTAACGGTGTAAATTCTAATGTTCTCACCTTATATTTAGAATCTTGAAATGCAGGCGAGCCTAATAATATCTTGTATGAATACACTTTAAAAACCATTCAAGGAGGAACTGGCTTTTTTTGACACAAGACAAAAGTACTCTCAGGTCCAGATAAAAAGTATCTACTATTAACAGGACCCTAGAATCCGAATCTGATGTCAGAATCAGGAGTTGATCTCTGGATTATAGAGATCTGGAATCTTGGGTTTTGAATATCCGGGCCCTGTATATCTGTTATATGAAATCCAACTCTCAATTCAGGCTCCACAGTCGGAATCTACAGGTCTTGTTACTTCCTTGTAAGTACTTTTATTTTTCTGCCAGGCCTTTGTAGAAAAAAGTCAAAGCTATGTAGAATGACTCTTAATCGAAGTGAACCTCATCATGATTATATAGTAAACACTATCTTACAGGATACCAAGAGTTCGAATCTTAAACATGGCATTGAAGAGCTACTGTCTAATGTAGATAGTGTTGGAGGCAATAAGTTAACCTGTTGCATCTTTTTCTGAAAGTAATTGAAATACACAACTTTAGTGTGCTTTACAACCGATGTATTAATATCTCTTTATATTTCAAGGTAATTAAGTTGTGAAATTTCTCATTCAGTATTTCATACACAGACGAAGTAATTCTTAGAACACTACGTCTTTTAATTTACAGTATCTCAAAGTCTATAAAAACTGCTGTCGTTATTTTCCCTAATATCAGCTTAATTAATCAAGTCTACCACAACAGCGTCCACAACCAAAGGTCATTAGGAGGTGAATGTCAAATTTCTGTCCTCGAGAAAAAGAAATACTTATGTTTTGACCCACATTGTAATAATGGAAAAAAGTAAACTTGATAAAATTAAAACTGGACCGGAACAAATGGAAAACTCTAAATAAATTCGGAATTTCTCTGAGGAATTTTTTATTTTATTAACTAATTCGACCATTTTCTTTCTGGAGCTCCTATTGATAGAGGATACAAATCTTTCCAGAACAAATGTTACAAAATATGTCCACAGAATGTGCATTGTCGGAAGAACTGGTAAATCGAGACCAGTGTAAGGTTGAAGATTTCTAGAAGGAAGACCCCCAAAAACGGAGTTGATCAAGGTGAAGAAATATATTTCTCAGTTCAGTCCATATATAACCATCTATTCGATCATACTTGCATCTTTTTCTATTTTTTAAAACGCATTGTGAGATGTCCTGGAAAGTTCTAGGAATTTACACTTAGATAAACTCTATAGGAAACGATTTCTGATTTCTATTACTGCTTCGAATTCATAAATTCTTGTGTTTTGCAAAATGACCGTTTTTTGGACTCTTGATATAAAAACATACTCGCAAATTACCGGAATTTCATCAATTCCTCTGAGAGAAGAGTTAATTTCTATTTTACAAACACCGACGCGCTTCTACGAACGCACTAGGTGTGCATGTAAATAAGAAAAGTTGCGCAAGTCTTAAAACAGATTGCTTCTGAATTCATGACCTAGATTAGGATAATCTCGACGAAAATTTCTATTCCTCCGTGAATCCCGAGGCATCGCGTCTGTGGTGTAATGGTCAGCATGGATGCCTTCCAAGCATTCGACGGGGGTTCGATTCCCCCCAGACGCATACTTTTTTTTCAGTATCCCTTTTTGGATATACTGGGATAATGAAAGTATAATGAGCGCAAAGATCGGGATTAATTCACATCATTTCTGTCAATAAAATTTCTAAGAAATCATCAGGAAGCGTGACTTTTTATCATGTGTCTAAATGGTACTTGAGTATCGCAATAAAAAATTTTTTTGCACAAACCAAGAACAAGTTATGAAATCGTCCCAATATGAATTCCTAAAGGTTTCCGATGGAGATTATAAAATTTGGCATTCCTGTCGCTCTGCAGGATCCTTAAAGTGCTTAAGAACTTTAGAAGTTGAAATCGAAGAAGTAGCGTCGTCATTCATCAAAAGCAAGGAATAGAATATATTCGGGAAACTAATCGATCACTTATCAAGAACTAGATTTTGTATCTAGTAATATTTTCAGAATTCACCGACTAAATGTTTTGGTGCAAAGTAGTCCTACTCACTACTGTTTTTTTAATGATATCATAAAGTGATTGATTGATAACTCCGCACTACCGAAGAAGTAGAAAACTTCAATAAAAGACTTGTTCTTTGTTTTTATTAATTTGTGCGAGTTCCTCTTCCCTGTGTAGGTGCTGAAAAAATGGAGAATGGATATATCGACAAAAAGGAATCCGTTTTTGAAATTGAACAAGAGAGGAGCAGAGATGGAAATCCTTCGAAAAAAATTAAAGGGATATCGTAAGTTTTGAATAATGGTGTTATATTTATATTTTATCCTTTAAATTGAGTGGTGTTTTAGCTATTGGGGGGCATTCGCCAACTTTTTCCGAACTCTGCTCGGACCAGGGTGTCTGGCCCTTCCGGTGGCTTTCAAGGATGCCGGATGGTTGGTCTCCCTCATCATCATCCCAATCTTCGGCTTTCTGAATGCTCACTGTATGACCATTCTAGTCAAAGCCTCTCAATATCTCTCCAGGAAAAAGGGACAAGGTCCCTTGGAACTAAACGAGGTCGCTTTCGACGCTTGTTCAAACAGTTTTCCTTCCTTGAAAAAATACGGAAATATTTTGAGGTGGATTAACTTTCTGAAATCATTGTAAACCCTGGTTTGTAGACACACTGTAAACGCATGTACCATCGGGTTGCAGATAGGGATCACCAGTGTATATTATGTTTTTGTTTCTGTCCACTCGAAGGAGATCGTTGAGAAATACACCGATATCAGATTATCCGATACAGTATACATGCTGCTCATGTTCGTTCCCTTCGTTTTGGTGAATTCCCTGAGGACTCTGAAAGTGATTGCTTTCCTGAGCGGATTGGGGGGCATTTTAATGTGTGTATCTCTGATCGGCATCTTTCAGGTGAGTCAATATAGATTGATTTTCATTTCCAGGACCCAGGTGAATGCATATTTAACAAAGAGACATATATAGATTCTGAAATATAATTTGTTTTAGGTGTTTGATTTGGATTAGCATTTCAATCAAATTTTACTTTGTTTACAGATTTCTTTGTTTTTATGACATAAGAATCAATACTGATGTTTTTCAAAGATCCTGGAAAAGCCCGAATTCGCTATGAAACGAAGCTTTTTGATTCTTCCAGCTTAATTCTAAATGTTCGTTTTCAGTTTCTACTTCGTCAACCCCATTTATCCTTCTCCGACCTCATTCCCATCAACACCTTCAATGGAATCGTGACGGCTTCGGGAGCTATCATCTATGCCTATGAAGGTCAAGCGGTTATTCTGCCTCTGGAGAACAAAATCAAAAAACCTCACCAAATGCTCGGATTTTCCGGCATCATCTCGACTGGGATTTCGTCCGTTACGGTGTTCTATATTATCAACGGATTCTTGGGGTACATAACTTACGGGGACAAAGTCGAAGGAAGCATTGCTCTAAATCTCCCCGATGACCCGGTGTACTCCACTTTGAAAGGGTTGTTGATCATCGTCGTTTTCACTGGATTCGCTCTTCAGCAATACGTCGTCATAGAATTGACACTCCCGACGGTTAAGAATTTTGTGCTAGAAAGCTTCGAAGAACAAGGCTCTAAAATTCTGAATTTCGTCATTGAAGTGATCTACAGAGCCTTTTTGGTCTTGGTTTGTATGGTCATAGCCATTACAGTGCCTAACTTGGAGGAGATCATTCCCCTCGTCGGGATCACTTGCGGAATGATGATTGCCCTTGTTTTCCCTCCTATTATCGACACTCTGATTTTCCTACCGAAGTTGGTGAAAAAGTTTAAAAAGTGCCCAGAACAAGAAAATTTTAGTTTCAAAATGAAGATCTTTCTTATGTTAATTAAAAATTCGTTTTTAGTTTTTTTAGGGATTTTCGGACTTGTAACAGGAGTACGGGCATGCTTATTGAATTTGATGAAAAAAAAATAATAATAATATTTTAAATTCATTTTTGAAAGATTGTAAAATAACATTTTTGAGTTTGTGGAAAATTCAGGAACTTCCGAATTAAAAATAAAGAAATTAAAAAAACTATCTCGATACAGATTTCTAAGATTATAGTTAAAATCAAATTTTCGAAATTATATATAAACATAAAAGTACAAAAGTTTTTGTCAAAGTTACTGGATTGTTTAAAAAATCTTTCGATGAACTTAATTTCCGTTAAATTTGAACAAAAGAAATCCATGCAAGATTGTTCATCCTCGGAAACTCGAGGAAAGCGCATTTGGCCACTCCGATCAGCAGGCAACAAATTTTTTGACCAGTTCTCCTCGACAACCTCGTCATTGCCGCAGGGCCAGACAAGTCAACTGATCTCGTTCCAAAGAATTTTTAATTTATCGATTTTCTCCGTCAAAAATGAGACGAGATATGAGGATTCCTTCTGAGGTAATCTTCTTAAGCTTGATTTTGATTAACCTTGTTTATTGTAGGTTGAGGAGGAGGATGAAAACGTGTTTTACGATGAAGACGAGAACATCACTCCAGGGGTCCAAGATGTCAACGAGACCCCCTCTCCCATCCTCAGACCCCTTAACGAAGAATCCGAGGAGCAGCAAGAAGACAGAAAGGAAAAGTTCATGTACTATGCGAAAATGATTCTTCCTCATGTTGGATTGGTGGTGTTGTTGATTTTGTATTTATTTGTAGGCGCAACGTATTTCTATTACGTCGAATCTGCTTTCGAACTGGAGTCGAAAGAAAGAGAACTGAGGACGATTTTCCAGTTAAGAGATAACTTCCATGAAAATATTTGGAACTTAACTCATTCCACCGATAACGTAATCTCGAGAGAAAGCTTCAACGGGATCGGTCAGGAGTACTTCGAGAGACTCGTCGAAAATATTTTCATCTCCTACCGTAACCAGTTTATTACAGAAAGACATCTTCTGAACAGGACGAAGGGAGACGAGAGATTGTGGACCTATCCAAACAGCGTCTTTTTCGCCACAGCCGTGGTGTCTACGATTGGGTACGGTAATTTGGTTCCTGTAACAACCCAGGGCAGGATAGGCTGTATAGTCTTCGCTCTCCTGGGGATCCCCCTCCTTCTCGTGACGATCGCCGATATAGGAAAATTTTTGTCAGAGTTTTTGAGTTTCCTCTACAGAACATACCGAGTTTTCAAGAGAAAAGTAAGTTTTGAAGAGAGAGATTACAAAGTTACTGCAATTTTAGACTTTCCTTGTTGGTCAACGAACACGCAGATTCTCGACAAGATACAGAGATAATTCCACGAGTCAAAGTGACGATTGCTCTTCCCCCACGAAAGCCGGGAGTGTGAATCTAGACGATATAGACGACGACTCTAATAACGGAGCCGACATTGATGAGCTTCGGATCCCTGTGATTATGGTGTTGTTGGTTTTATTGGCTTATACGGCTATCGGTGGATTTTTGTTCAAGGCTTGGGAAGGGTGGTCGTACTTTGAAGCTTTTTACTTTTGGTGAGTTGAGGAACGAGTCGAGTTTTAAGTTTCATAATCTTTTTTCTTTTAAAAAACGTTTAATTTTAAAGGAAAATAATCAGAAATGATTACTGGAAAAAATCAATATATAAATTTTTAATTTTCTTCGAATTTGCGCATATAGACATTCCTAATTCAAATCTAAGATGTAGTATCTTCCGTGGAGAGATCCTAATGACTCTCTTCCAGCTTCACCACGATGGCAACGGTCGGCTTCGGTGACTTGGTCCCCACGGAGTCCATGTATACTTTCCTGACGATGGTCTACATCATCTTCGGTCTTTCGTTGGCAACCATGTGTATCGATCTCGCCGGCACAGAATACTTGCAGAAAATTCACTATTTGGGGAAGAAGATGGACGACGCCAAAGGAGCCGTGCTTAGTGGATTGGAAGTTGGGGAGCACTTGTTCAAACACAATGGAGTCGGATTGATCAAGACTGCTGGAGGGAAGTTTTTGCACATCCGGTTGTCAAACAAGCAGCTGGAAGAATTGATGTTGAACCCGGAGAAACACAGAGACATCCTGAGAGAACCCCTGAGTACCGCTGTCCAGAGACTGGCAGATGAGCACAACATCAAAGTGAGTTTATTTTTTAAATAATTACAGACGAGATACAGAAAGTCCAATAGTAATTATAACTGGACAATTGCAAATTATTCGGACAAAGCGTGCTTTTGTTCATTTTCTCTCGTTGCATGCACAGGACTCCTTGGAGAGCGTTATTTCCATAGCTCTTTAGAATTATTCAAACTCATACGAACGAGAATTCCTTCTATTTAAATTACTGAGGTAAAAGATGTTCTCTTCGGTTATTATTTACCTAAGTTTGAGGTACGAACTCGTTTCTCCTTTTGAGGTTTCCTCGAAGGGTAAAGGCTGAAATTTTGGAATGCTCTGTTCCTAACAGAGTCGAAGATGTTTTCTAAGAAATATTTTTTCCCGATTGCTCTTGTTTTCGGATTATACTGTGTTGGACTTTTCCAGATCCTCCCCGACGACATTGCCGAGAGTGAGGGTTACATCCTCAAAAATCGAGATGTTAATAAACCAAACAAAAAGAGATTCGGCGTCATCAACCAATACAACATCCAACGAATCCTGATTCCCGGAAAAAACCAGACATCGCCCTTGTTGCCTTTCGTTTTGAAAGAATCCAACATTTGAAAATATCAATTACTGCAAAACCACGGTCTTTGAAAGAGATACTAAATAAAAGATATTACATTTTTTCGTGATGAAACAAACATTTTAAAAATTAGATATTGAAGAAAACTTTGTGCCGATACAGATGAAAGTTGATCCTAGATAAAGAAAAAAGAAGCAAAGATGTAGGAACTATCTCTATTTTGATCTTCATTTTAATAACTCAAAATATATCTTTGATGCATAGGGTAGTCAGAAGGTCCGGTTTTAGAAGAAATAAAACTGGTCATTCCTAAGGGGATTGTCTTCCTCATGATTTTTTGATAAGATGATGAAATATCATACAAGGTTCCGGAATTCCTCAGCACTCATCGACTGATTCTTGTACCCTATAAAAATAAAGCTGGATATTTCGATCCGGATAGGAATTCGTAAGATTTATTCCGAGACAGTTATTGTGAATTTTATGGTATTTTTAGCAATAGCAATGCAATTTCAAATTTTTTAGATATGCATGAAAATAAAACTCAGTTTTTTAACCTCCGCTGGAAAATTTTAAACTTTCTGGGATGATTTCCTGAGTTTGTTATCTCTTTATTTTTTATACTTTTTAGATATTTAGATTTTGAATCTCAAAAATCGTAGTAAGGAGATTTTGGTCCCTGATTTGTACCGTCACGACTGCGAAACGTGGGAGGAAGAAACTTTTGTGTGAGAGATATCATCGAACATTAACAAGATTGAAAATACTGCGAATTGTCCCAGAAAATAAGAGAGCCTTCGTCGTTCTCAGTGAAACAACTCACTGACAAATTCCCTTAGAAGGAATTCAAGTGAGGTCTCGCAATCTGATTATTCAGCTACAGAATCCAAAGCTCTAGAAAAGGGAATCCATGAGACGGAACTCCTGGAAGGTTTTAGAACAAAAGTTTATCGAGAATCATCTTTAGGAAAAATGAATAAGAATTAATAAAATTTTAATTACTTCTCATTTCCTTGGAAATATAAGAAATAAGAACCAAAGATCAATAAACTATAGAAGGTAGAGGAACTCCTCGGGCTATTTCTGATATATCAAGCGAGATCTAAGATAACACGAAGAATAAAATTTAAAGGAAGTAGTTTCACCTCTCTCAAGCCTTTTACATATCGTACTAGACCTTGATGTTTTAGAAGATTGGATTCAAAGACCATATTCCATTTTTTCAGGACCTTCTAGAACAAAAAACAATCAACAAATCCTATAATGTGTCATAGAAATTATACTCTTTTAACCATCACATTATTGTAAAAGAAGGAATGAACCTTGTTAGGAAAATATTTTATAATCGATTTCGAAATTTATGTTCAATGAGTGATTTGAAAATTAACACAAAACTTCTTGCTTTTAAGTCTATTTTTCGATTTATAATTTGTCTTGCCACTTCCCTGACGATGAATCATATATCTTCAATAAAAATAAAAAGAAAGATTAAATTTAATAAATCTAGGGTAGAAAATCAATTTTTTTAAAATGGGTGATTAGAATTTCAAGAAAAAGATAAGGGGGCATCCCTGTTCGTTTTGTGGAAATAGTTATACGGAATTTAGGAGTGCAGCCGCTTCGACAAAAACGAGAATAAATGTTTACTCTTCTTCAACTAGTGATTTAAAAAAATTGAGTGATGTGTTCGTAGTAGGACCTACCTCTGAACAAAAATTGGCATTCGTCGCCTTTCCCAAAAATGATTTTGGAGCATTAAATTGAATGGTATTTTCGTGATGAAATCCCTTTTTTGTTCTTTCAAGATTTTAATTATCTTAGCGTTTTAAAATTAATTCGGCTTTTTTCAAAAATTTGATGAAACGTCAAAATTAATTCTCCTTTCGGCGAATTGGTTTTATGTCAAAGTTTATACTTTCGTCAAGTTTCCTCATCCCGAAAAGTACTCGATGAAAGTAGATAAAATTCGGAATAAATATCTGAGAAGCCATAGAAAGTCCCTCGTCTCATTTAAAATGGCTCGAGATCAATTATTTCCTCGGAAGAATAACTTGTAATTCCCGTGGAAATAATAGTTATTTCTCAAGTTACGTGTCAATTCTGAATTAGAAAGGTTCATGGATTACTCGAGGAATAAGAAAGATACGAAATCACTATCCTCGTATTTCCTGCTTTTTGAAATATGGGTTTTTCGGTATAAAACGCAGAATTTATTTTCCTTCCTCTAGAAAATTTTTCAACCAGACTATATTCAGATTTTTTTAAATCTTAACGTAAAATCTCGTGGAATTTATTTAATCATTAATCTTTATAATTTTCTCAAAATAAAGTAGGTAAGAACTTTTGACTGCAGTCGTACCACGGTCAGTTTCTTGAGAATTACGTGGTTTACAGAATGTGTCTCCCTCCTTTGAAGTCTTCCAGGATACCGTATGTATCCTTAAAATAAATTTTCTTTGTCCCGTTTTTTAACAATAACCGCTTTTCTTAGTTGCAAAGAATATGATAAAATTTCTGATTCCAAAGAGCAAAATATGATTGATCGGCATCTCGATTTTCCTTGAAAATCTCCCTCATTAATTATAATAATTGTTTCTACATTCTTGTTCTATGTGCTTTGATTATTCTCAGTCGATTACGCATATGGAAAGTCAAATTCCATACATTTCCGGAACCATAATGGACTGATTGTCTTGATTAGGATTTTCGCGTGAACCCCACGTGGACTTCGCGATAGAAAAGGAGTCTATTATTGTACTTTAGTCTTTGATCAGCTCATTTCAAATTGTTTCAGTTCTTTGTTATCAATCGGGAACTATAAAGAACATTGAGGCTAAGATAGAGAGATTATGTATAAAGAATTAGAGTACGAATGTTATCCCGAAACTACCCTAGTTTTCTGGAGTATTTCTTTGTTGAAGTAATACTGTAAAATGTGGTTTTTGGGATTCTTTGGTTGTTCTTTGGACAGTTTTTGGGCAGATAGTAAAATTAGGAATCTAAACTGGCATAAACGACGTCTGAACAAACAGACGAAAAACCGGAAATACAACCAGAACTCTGTGCTCTGGTCTTTGGATCCAAGTTGCTCGGTGTCCTTCTTTCTGACTCATCCAGAACATATTCCCCATAAATTCCTTTTATGGAGTCTATAAAATATAGTTTTCGTTTTTTTAGAATTCATTCTTTTCCAAAAATTGAATAATCATTTTCGAAAAAATATTGGTTACAAAATGAAATAGTCATTAATCGGACAGAAGCACACAAACTGATGAATGATATATAGTGTGTCAATGTATCGATGCACCAATATATCAGTGTATCGGTGTGTTGAAACGACTTCGATGTGTCGAAAATAGTAATTGATGTATTACACTACTGTATTGATGAATGAAAATTAGGACATCGATGAATGAATAATATATTCGATCCATCGGAAACATCAACACATAGTGTTTTGCATTACAATCGAAGCATTTTAAACAAAAAATGATTAAGTTTTATTCAAACCTTTTTAAAAAAGATCATGAACTTTTAATCAAAGTTGTAAAAATAGGGGAAAATACAGTAAAAATAACAGATCGGGGGCGGAAGATAAAGATTTTAGGGCACTATTCTATATGTCAGGGACGAATTCTCATTTAAAGGACTCAGATCGATTTCCTTAAAAAGTAGAAACTCTTTTGAAAGAGCTTTAAAGAAATTTCTAGAATACTGTACGATGTGTGCCAGTGTATTTTGTTTCTGAAACTTTTTCGATGACATTAATGATCATTCTGATAATTCCTGTCATTGAAAAATCAACTTTAAGTAGCTTTGGAAAAAAGAAACATTTTCCCCAAGTATATTTTGATGATTTTTTATATTCTGGTATAGCCTTTGTTTATATAGTTTTTGTTTTTCATTTATTTTTGAGGAATTTTTTATGGAGACTTGTGATTTTTCTAAGAATAGAAGTTAAAAAGATCAAACTTTAATGAGAACTAAACCTTAAATAACCTCAGTCATACAGGTCTCGAGTAGAAAATGCTCTTTAAAAATAAAAAAGATAATTTTTAGCTTTTACTTTCTATTGTTTAATTCTCGAAATGATCATTGATGCTATGGTTAATTTTCCAGATATTTTTGTCATCGGAAAAAACCCCCAGTTCACATGATCTTTTGAGATAGACAGGAAGCTGATCAAGTTTAAAAACAAAAAATTCGATTCATGACGTTTCTCAGAAAAAAGGTCGATCTAAAATGAGTTTCGTTTTTTCCATCTTTAAAAATTCTGAGATATTAAAATTGGTGTGTCTTACTCTCTGATTGCGCAAATTGTAGCTGGAGTGATTAACCGGTGACGGCAGCAAGGGTTGCCAAGTTCCGTAATTAAGTAATATGGCGTGGGGAGATTCGAAACTCGAGGCTGCAGAAAGAAATTAACTTTCAAGTTGTTAATGTTAATTAAAAACTGAATTTTTAAGTTCCTTGGAAATAGCACTGTATCTGAATTAATATGATACAATTCTTTGAAAGCGAAGTTTCTCGAAAATTTCATATGGTCATATCGTGAATGTCACGTATTGTACTCAAATTAATGTCATTTTGTGAGGTAGGATAACCTTCCAAAGGTCTAGTAGGAGCTGAGTCCAAATACAATTTAACGTGTTTGGATTAGTATATTATTTACAAAATCGAAATCACTGAAAATCTGGTGAGACTAAACTGTAAATAAAAGTAATTGTGCCAGGAATTAACGTATTTTCCAAATTCGAAGAACTTAATTCAATAAAGTTAAATTTTAAACGCCATCTTTCACAGATTTGAACTTTCTTTTAATCACATTGTATTTTTCAAATTTAATCTGAAAGACAAAATAAATCAAGTCTGTGTTTTTCTTCATTAATTTTTTCAGTTTGTAGGTCCATTTATTTAAGACGAAGATAATCCTTTGATTTAAATTGGTATTTTCTCGAGAAAGTATAGCCACTAGACTTGTTTGATTTGACTGTACTTTGTCGACTTTTTAGATTACGATTCCTCAACTACAATCAAACATTTACTTTAAGACGCAATCTGAGATGAAGATTCCGATCGGGGATTGTGTTTTGGACTCTTGACCGGTCCTAAAGCATCGTAGAGAAGGAATGTCCTTTTCTTCTTTATTTCATTTGAATCAAGGTGTTGAAATATGAAAGCGAACTTGTTGACCTTTAGTAGATTTCATAAGTAACTGTTGAAGGGAAATTTTTCCTAGCTTTTGTAAATTTCATTTTTAAGTTTTTGTATCCGATTACTAAGAAATTATTTTCAATTGTAATCCTTAAAAATTGACTTTGTATAGGTTTCACAAGTCTAACTATCAAAGGTTTTCTCCAACTTATTCTCTAAAAAGATTTTTGATATTTTCTGAAAATGATCCTCATAACTTTAGTGTCTAGAAAATTCATAAATTTGACCATTAAAAGTCATTTTTTATTTTTGGAAAGAATTTTCGTAAATCTGATTACGGGAGAGTTTTCACAAGTTTGATCATCATAGAAGTTTGACGTCAAGCAAATTCTCCAAGAGTTCATTGATCAGATAAACTTTAATCGCACTTTTAAGTTATTTCCTTGCTATGAATATTTAAAAAAACAAACTAAAATAAAATTTTTCCTCAACTCTCCTTGCATGGATTTTCTATATAAATATGAGTCAGGTTTCATTTCCTCTTCTTTACTTGCAGCGATCCAAAGGAACTTGCAGTTTTACAATATTTACTTTCTCTACTTGGTTAACCGTTGACCACTCTCGTGCGCGATCGGCCAAGTGAGGTCACGTGAATTGCCCAAAACAGAAAACTCAGAAAATTCATAAAACGCAGAAAACCTAGAAAAGTCACAAAAATCAAATAACTCAGTTTTGTACAAAATTCGAATTGTGAAGAACGTGTCGGATCCTCGAAAAACGTTTTTGTGCATTGCTCTTTGATTCTTTTCGATTGACAATGGATCTTGTCCTGATCTACTTGGACTCTGCCGTATTGTTATTGTACTATTGTTCTGTACAATCAAAATGCAAAATTGGTCAATTCACCAAAATACGAAGAAATCGGAAATTTCCAAAAAACAAAACGGATGACCAACGATTTTGCTGTTTTTATTTTTCGATTTTTTACGATTTCTAATTGAAGAGAAGTTTTCCAAATATCATGTATAAAACTTTCCGGAATTTTTTTGTAGAAAATTGAACTAATTGAATGTCTAATTTATCTGGATTTGCTTATTGGACTCCGTGAACCCTTTCGAGCGATAGATTAATCTGAGAAGTACTTTTTGTGTCGCAAAATTGTGTATAAGTGCAAGATTGTCTTAAAAGTACGTACCGATCGAGTTTTGAGTGTCACCAAACTTTGTTCTTGCAATTCAAAATCTAAAGAGGAACAAGATTTCTATGTTCAAAGCAAATCCGAGTTTGCGCGAAAAATTTTGCTCTCACTATTTTAATGGGAGCAAAACGCAAAGCAGAGGGAGTAAAGATTCTGAGAAGTACCGTAATAAAATTTTTGTTTTTTAAGTGGGGAATTGGTTTTCACAGACTTTTGGTGATTTAAAAATGCGACTTTCTGGCGTTGTGTGCTTGGCGTTGTTGTACGTGAATTTTGTAATTTCCACTGTTTCGTAATGCGAGTTATTTCGTAATTTCCTTTCTTATTTTTACGATGGCTATCTTTTCTACCTTGGAAATCGATGTCTATAAGCTGAGTCACCAACACTTTGCTAAGCAGGTAGTTGCATATTGAGTAATTTTCCATATCTGACATTTTAGTCAACAATTCCCCATGCTGATGTACGTCTTCTTTCCACGGCAGTGTCTAATTCTTGTATCATTTACGATAACCACTTTGTGTACGATGAGTTTTCTACGGCGAATCTGATAAGTGTAGAGTTCCACAAATCTGTCCATGCTGTTTCTCTGACTGTCAAGAAAATTTTAGTGAGTTTTTCCTCGTTTTTTATATATCAATCCTCTTCTTATAATCATCAGTGTCCTTCCAGACCTTTGTCAGATTCGAGTGTCTTAAATTGTACTTAAAATTCGGTTCTGAAACGGCGGCTCTCAGGTGTTACGATATGCTTGCGAAACATGTCCATAAGTTCAAAGACTTCCACTCTTGACTAATAGTTGAATACTCATGGTTGGTAGGTGTAACTGTTGGATTTTTAATTTTGTTGTGTCTGAAGAATGTTGACGACACCAATTCAATAATGACATTGGGAATCCAAAACTGGACCTGTTCTGATCCACTTTGCTGGGTACTGTACTTTGCGCACTTTGCATTCCTTTGCTTGCAAACCGGCATTGTTTTTCGATTTCTTAATTGCCTTTGATTTTAATTAATTTGGGAAAAACTTGGTTGTCGGAAGTTGCTCAGATATCGTGATTTTAATTGACGGTCGATTGACTTTTATTCGAATCTTTGAGCGCTTCGCCTACGGCGATGGATTCCGATATTATTATTCCTTAACTCTCAAGTTCTCGCGTAGTCATTTCGGAGACGATGATCTTGGTTTTGTTCCAAACAAGTGGGTCGAATAACCAAAAGTCTTTTATGATTTGTCTCGAAACTTGTAGAATAAAACGTGTTGTTTTTGTAGACAACTCTTATAGAAAACAGGACACATTGGTTTCCGGTCCCACTTTCGATTAGCGTTGTTTTTATTCCCAAAATCAAAGCACTGATTCTACTTGGTCCAAATCGAATTCACGTATGTTAATGAAAAACAATTTCGGAAGAGATCAAAGTTTTTATTCTTTGCTTTTCACGTGTCATGTCTTCTTTTGTTTCAAAGTGGGCGAAACGGGACACAGAAGAATTCCACATATGAGGCATCCCTGCAGGTTTTTGAAAGACGCTGATTTCTGTTCTCTTTGGTTCTGCGCACTTCCGTACCCGTCGCCATCGCTCCCGCGAATAGCATGTGACAAAAATGGAAACACCCGAAATGATCTAGCATGGTCAGATGACGTCACAGAATATGATCAACGGGATTTTCCATCACCGAGAGGGGAGACGGAAGATTAAAGGTCAAGAGACTAGAGTACTTCCTTCGAGAACTTTGTTTTTATCCCGATTCGAAAAATCAAAGATTGTTTTGTCTTAGGATCTCCCCGACGGTGGTCACGGGAAGATACTATTCTTTGCTCTTTTTCATTATCAAGTTGCCCAGAGACCAAAGTCTCCTAAACCAAGAGACTTGATAACTTGCAATGTGATGTTCACATGCGTCAAGGAAACTTCCACAAGATCCGAGAATATTCAGACTTCCATGTGATCCCAAAGTCCATTTATTTCGAAACTCTTATTCAAAAATGCGCAGAAAAAAGTCTGGAATGTGATTAAGAGCACAGATTGACCGGATTCTGCAACGAGCAAAAAGAACTTTAGCGCTGTCGCCGATTTTTGCAGTTTTGGTCTGGTCTTTCATCAGAGAGACCAGACCACGTTAAAGAAATCGGAATGCTCCAATCTGTTTTGAGATGAGGAAGCGCGAACTGAACAAGAATTTTGAAAATCAGTCTTAATCCTAATGAATCTTTAAAACGCTCCACTTTTACGGGAATAGAATAGAATTAGATCTATAACAGACAACTATGCGTACTTATCTGTTTCATCAGTATCCATTTCTCGAATGCAATGGAAGATATTTTGTTAGAATTTGAGAATTCAAAGTTGTGTTTTGAACTTTATTGACCGGTCACTCAGTGCATATCCTTGATTTCAAAATTGGCCCATTGCCGCGCGTACTATGAATCTTGACCTTCGCACCAGTCTGCGATGGCGCCTGGTTTGTTTTGTAGAAATTGCCTTGATTTTTAAACTAAAGATCAATTTTACTCTTCACGTGTTTATGCGACATTTTTCCGTTATCAGTTGTCATTGACAGATTTTTTCATTATATCAAAACAGAGTGATCTCTATGTCCTTGGCAATTTTCCAACTTGTTTTCATTTTATTATTCTTTTCATTTAGTTCTAATCGTTTGTTTACTACTGTTGATAGTACGAAAATTGATAATATTGCAGGTTCTGCAAGAATCAGATGTCTGTCATGGGTTAGACTCCAGAATTGGGTTCATTTATGATTTTAAAAAAATCGAGAATGACAACCTGGAGGACAAAGATCATTGCTAATGCTTTATTAATAGTTTACTTAATTCCCTCTGCGACAATTCTACCACGGTTGCAACGATAGTTTCAGCTTATTTTTACTTCGGAAATCGTCACTTTAATGATTATCCAGGACCGAAAACGTCAAACTCGGATGACTAACGGTTGACGATAATTAAAAAAATAACTGAAATTTCCACTAAAATCGTTTTAATGTGATCCCAAGAGGAATGAGATAGAAGCGAAACGTTCTTTGTGCCTTGACCTTTTTCAAAATTCTCCAATCTCTGTCGAAATCTTTATAATAATATTTGAAAGTGCTTGTTTTGTCCTCGTGTTTTTGAGGAATCCGGCCAGACGGGGACCTTTCTGGAGCCGACAAGTACAATCGTCCTTTTTTGTTTTTCAATATCTTTGATCAGAAATCAACTTGTTGAGTTAGTTCCTCGATATTTCCTCTTACCCATTCTTCATCTTTTGCAGAAAGAAAAAATTTGATTCGTTTTTGCACTTTATTCATTTCCGGGGCTAAAGTATTACGAAAGCCTTCTTACTTGTGGGGGATCAACTATTGACAGAGAGAAGCTTAGCGCTGTCCTAGATTTGAGTCACACGATTGCGCGGGAGTCCAAGGAAAAGGTATTGTTAATGATCTTTGCACTCATTTGTTTATCAATAGATACTGTAGCTCATGTGATATTTTGCAGGATTTATCCTTAACAAGGGAATTAACGTTATTTAAGCCGGAAATTTCGAGATAAATTCGACGTAATTCCTGTTTGGAATATAATATAGTTTTCTTGAACTTTCTTCCGGATCGCGATAATTCATAAGATTTTTGTCTGTATTTTTTAAATTTCTTTACGAAATTAATTTGAAAATTATAAATAATGTAGAAACAAAGTTAATTTTAACAAACTACGAAAATTAATAGAATTGACGTAGGAAATCAATATTTTTAAAATATTCGAAAGTTCGGGACGGATAAGATTTGTCCCTTTCGGATATACAATGTGTAAAATTTGTACCTGATTTATATCCCAGGAAAATAGTAAGATTAGAGGGGATTTTAGATAAATACAAGTTACAAAATTCCCCGTTGTTTATTTTAAAAGTTCTATTTCGAGTTTTCTTCCGTAAATTTTTCAAGTAATGATCTCTTTAAATTGTTTCAAAATGAGGTCCAAGTGACATTTAAACCGCTGCAAAATTAAGGTGACATCATTTTGCTTCATCCTCGGTCAAAAGATCAACTTTAGCTCAAACAATTTGCGAAATAAGGAATGTTTACAACCTATACTGAATAAAGGAATCACGAGACGCCTTATTTGTATGATACAATTATGAATTTGTTTCTTCTTTGGATAATTGTGATTCATTCTTTCGAAAGACTAATTTACGCGACCTTTGGTGTTAGCTACGAAATTACGGTGCTTTCATCGACTTTGTCCCCTGGATTAGCTGGGTATTATGTTGATTTGATGTGTGTAGGAATAGGATTTCTCGAGCGGAGGCGAGTTCATCAATGGGAGTCCATGGACTTTGGTCTTCCTCGTGAGACTAGCCGAGTTATTGCGTCAGACTCGTAAAAGTAATGAAACTGAAAGGAATAAACCTAATTCCTTAATTTCTGGTCCGCCGCAGGTGATAATCCAATATATTACTTTACTTCGAATTTACTATTTTTAACGAATTTTTCTGGGATTTTTTATGTAATTGGTTTCTTTGAGTTTTTTAATGTGATATAGATATGTGAAGAATCAGAAAAATGTTCAGAAACTATGGTTGCTTCGGCGACAGTGGAACCATACGTTCTGGGAACAAGATTGAGCAACTTTGTTCCTTTAATTGCTCTATTTTTTATGGATTCGGAAAATTAAGTGTCCTGAACGATGAATTTTGCCTTTTTCGTCCCAAGGCTTGAGTTTTTCTCCGAATCTATGAAAATTTAATTCCTCTAGTGGTGTTGATCAGCAGTTAATATGACCTTTAATTTGAAAAAGCTATTTCTGTCAACTTTGTTTCCTTTCTTAGCACTCTTTAATTGAACTACTGCAAAAATACTTTTTTAAATTTGTCAGCTGGAGCATTTTTAGAAAGACCTTTGAACGTGATGTTGACTAAAGATCCAAAAAAAGAAACTCCCTCGCGGACTGGTCCAAATTGGCTCGCCTCCATGGCAGGCTTAAAGGCCAAGTTGTTTTCCAGGACACTTCCTGGAAAGCGACTCATGGCATTTTCGAATTTGCAAAAGCCCCTCCCGAGCGTGGGTCAACTCGAAAAAGTACGACCAGAGAATAATCTTTCTCGGATTTCTTTGCGGATTCTGTCCTTCTGGTCATTGTGAAATTCAAGTATAAAGTCAGCTCGATTGTTGGAGGAGATCCAATTTCTATTGTAAAACATGGATTAAAAACGTCGAATGACGAGTTTAAATATTCATAATGATGTTCGAGACGAACGTTTTGGAGAGGTCTTCTAATGACAAAAAGGAAGTTCTCCGAAATAGATATTTTTCGGCATCTTGAACAGTATGATGAATATTTAGAGTCCGAATTTCTGCCATGTCGTCATTTTACCACTTTGCGAAATCAGAATCTTCAAACTTTCGTGAAAGCCCAAAATTATCCGAAACAGGAGATTCCGAAAATTCATATCGAGACAATGTCGCAAACATATTTCTGAATTTAAATTATTTTGAGACGAATAATTGGGATAAAAGACTGGAGATTCTGGAAAATCATTTCGACGCGAATTCCCCGAGTGTTTTATTCCGATTTTGTTTTCGGAAAGAACGTCTGAAATTCAAGATTTTAGAAGGTCATGTCGAGACAATTCCGCATTATCTTTCATTCTTTTCTTTTATAATAGTATGATTTAAAGGTCATCTAGACGTCTATTTCAGTCCGACGTCCTCAGGCGATCTCTGGTGTTCATTTTTCCGTAAAAGTTAATTTGCAATTTCAATTATTCATTAGTCATTTCCGCATCAAAAAAGCTTCGTTGTAAAAATTGTATAAAATCTTTACAGTAAATATAGTTTTGGATTCCTGTTGTCAAGCTACTCACCTTCGCTTTACTTGATCTCCAAGGACTTTGTTTTGCAATGCTCACTGCAGCTTTTTAAATTTAGAAAACACGGCTGGTCACTCGAAAGTCTTTGGCACTATATTTCGAGACTGAAAGCCGCTGGCATTTCCGCCAAACGGACTTAGTAAAAACAATTTTTGCCGCTTGTTTTTTCGTAGCCTAAGTTTCTTCGAGACTAGTACGTGTAGCAATGCTTAATAGTCATATTTCTATAACTAAAAATTCATGTTATTCTTGACCTTTTTGTGTACTTTGCCCAACTGTCAAGTAGGCTTTGGTCTGAGTCAAGTTTCACTCTCGAACTATTTCCTTTTCTAAAATGATCCATCATATTTGTAAGAGCAAAGTCATTCAATATTGGTCTCGACGTCGATGATTTTATTTTTTTCGATAATCTTTAAAAAAATTTTTAATATCTAACAAGTACGAAAGACAGGCTATTCAAAAATTCTTTAAATTTCAAAACTAGCAAAATCAAAACCAGCACTCATGTCTGGACTAAAGTTGGGTAATTCTATGTGATCTTTAGTTTTTAAAACTGTTATGTCTTCTCTACATAATTAAAATACGAATAGTAAAGTTGAATTCGAAATCAAGTTTCCCAAAAATTGGAAGATGAATTAGTTGACCTTCAATTCATCATTCTCTAAAAATTCAAAAATTGGTCAAACCTCCGCCTAGTTCTTTTGGTCTCGTC
Organism: Halicephalobus sp. NKZ332; assembly: GCA_009761265.1. Lineage (NCBI taxonomy): Eukaryota > Metazoa > Nematoda > Chromadorea > Rhabditida > Panagrolaimidae > Halicephalobus > Halicephalobus sp. NKZ332. The sequence goes on along the minus strand of VOSG01000031.1, from coordinate 11,214 downwards.
ATAGTTTTCTGCAAAAAAATTAAAAATAAAAAAATTCGAGAGGCGGTTCCCTTTTCCCACATTTTTTGATTTTTATAGAGATGGAATTTAAATCAAAACTTAATTTTTATGTACTCGAAATTCGAATCAAAGTTGAATTAAGGTTGAAAAGAAAAAACAGTGATTCATTTCGAATTTTGTCTTTTGCTGACTTCCGATCGAATGGAATTTAGTTGATGTCGAAATATTTTTAAAGAAAAGATCGGAAGTGGTTGGATTTTTGGTGGGTGAGATGAAGGACGTTCGAGAAGTAAGTTAAGCAATTTTGTAAAGAACTACTGTAAACTGTGACATAGGATTGCAAAAACATTTTCATTTTGATTTCCAAAAATATAATAATCACTACAGAAAATAATTGTTTTCGATTTCCACAGGAAATCAGATAAGAAATTTCCAAAAAAACTTTTCGTCTAGAGTGAAAAATACAATGAATTTTAAGTATTGGCGAAATTGTATTTTTATTTTTCATTTTCTATTCTCTATTCAATTAATCATTCTCCAATCCCTTAATTACCTTCCACCTCATATATTACTCAACAATTTCCTTGACTATGAATCTTTGAAGGCGTGTCCGGGAAGCCTTCCAAAAACGGCCTTTAGTTCCCTTTGGCTGGTCGCCCAGGCCAGTGTTCTTTTGAAGAACACAAATTTGTTGGTTTTTGATCGACGCTGCCCCCAGTCGGTCTCTCTGACGCGAGCTTTGTTGACGAGAGCCCTCCCGCTTTAGAAAGACCGCCTTTCTCCTGAGCTCTGAGCTTTCTGATTTCATTCAGAAAAGTTTCCTGCTCTTTTTTGCTCCAAATTTTTTAAATAAAAATTAACTTTTTATGATAACGTGAATCGTGCTTTTTGTTTTCCAAGTTTTTATTTTTGGATTTAGATTAATGTCAGATTCGTCAACGACAGATCAAACGGGCATGGCCCAACTACTACTTCCCGGATCTTCTTTACTATTTCTACAAAATCAGATTCAAAACCAGAATTTTCGGAACCTTGATGAAATAATGCTAGCTGCTCAACATACCCAGCTTCTGAGGGGAAAAGAAGATATTTCCAGTCCCCCCAAGGCAAATTCCCCCTATTCTATTGATAATATTCTCCACTCGACCCAGAATGCCGCAAACATCCTCGCGGCGGCTCAACAACTTTCTCAACAACAAAATATTCAAAACTTTTCTAATTCGCAACCTTCATCGACTGCTGGATCCCCTCCCCCGATGCCAAATGGGAGCGGGGATGACGAGGGAAATGGAATCTGGTGAGTTTTGATCTTGAGAATTTTTCAACGTCATCGAACCGCCCGCGTTTTTGAGCAAAGTTTACAATTCTTTGTGAATCATAGGCCCGGTTTTCTTTAGCCTCTCCCAGTTCCGATTTGGTTTGAGTAGTAAGTCTATCCATGACTAAAGGCCTCAGCGATATTATGAAATAGACTATGATCAAATTTTGCAAAAAAATGTTCTACAAAAATGTTTACATTCGTTGGAATGATTTTTCTAAATGGATTTTTGGATAAGCTAAAACCATGGAGATTTGGCAAGTTTCCAAAAACATCAAGGCATCAAAGTTCGAGATCCATCTGGAGAGAATAAATCCTTAGTCGAATAACGTGTGTTTTGTTTTATTGCATTTTTTGAAAAAGAAGAGAAATGAGAGTGTACTCGAGCCTAGGCAGCTTGCCAAACTCGCGTCATTGCCTCTGGCAAGGAACACGAGTGGGAGGCGATCTCGGTTTTTGATTAGCTCCAGCTGACTCAAGATGAAATTCCAATTTTTATGGATTACACTTCCTTCGTCAGCATTTAGGGGGTGGTAAACAGCCAGAGTTCGTGATGAGACCGAAAATCACAAAATTGAGAAATCTCGAAGGAAAAATAATTTTGAAATCGAGTCTCGCAAAGAAAAGGCTATTTTTATAAACCTGCGTCAGGATACAAATGATTCACTACATTTCTGAAATTTTTGCGGATTACTGTAGAACTTCCGGAATTGATTTTCGTTGTGGAACCAGTTTCGGTTTTTGCCCTAATTACCGTAACCTTTGATTTCCCGACAAGATCAACTTTCGCTTGAAGATCAAACTTTTTTGCACTTTGGTTTCTGATTGGACGTCGTTACCTCAAACTATAGTAGAATTTTAATCATTATTTCATATTTATACAAATACCTCACGCTTTTGGTCTTTTTTTCGACGGACTGATTTTTCGTGATTCATTTTCGTTCTTTGTCCCTTTTTGGACTCGTTACACTTGTTTTCAAAAGTTTTTGGTTCTAAATTAAAAACGCAATTCCTGTTGACGAACAAGAACATTAATCCTCCGCTCCTCTTCTGGCGAAAAATATAATTAACTGATGAAAGGAAATTTAAATAGAATACGGTAATTTGCAAATTTTTGCAAAAGTACTTGATCTTGACTTGTGAAAGTGCGCAAAACACGCTTCTACTTGGAGTAGAATTTTTTCCTTTGTTGTTGGTTCTTGATCTTGACGATCCTGTAGTGACTAAAATGTAAAGCACGTCAACAAAATTGTTTGTTTTCAAAGGGAAAAGGTTAAATTTTTCAATCAAGTGGGAAGTATGTTCTTTTGTCGAATAACTTTCTGCAAAAAGATTGGGTTTTGGAGAAGGATCAAAGTACATGGGTCTCGAGACGAAAAAATTTAAAAAACATCGAACAAGGAAAATTTTGTTTTTTTATCAACACGAGATATTTGTTCTCGTGATGAAATTGAAAATGATACTTTTATTTCGAAAGAATTCAAAAGTTAAAAATATATTTAAATTTAGAATTATTTCGTTTTTTAGTTCCGTCTGCAACGACGAGGCTTCCGGAAGACACTATGGAGTCACGGCCTGTTTCGGATGTAAGGGGTTCTTCCGAAGAACCGTTCGAGCAAACAAGGTCTACAATTGTCGATACGAGGAGAGATGCCAAATCGACAAAGCCGGACGAAACGTCTGCAGAAGCTGCAGGTTCCGGAAATGTCTCGAAGTCGGGATGGAGCCCGATGCTATCCGTCCTGACCGTGACAAGACTGGAAGACAAAAAAACCCCAGAAGATCTCACAACTCCTTAAGTTTGTCTGAACCCCAATCCAGAACAGTCTCCAACGCAGGTCTCCACTCCGACCTCCCGAACATCGACAGGGATGACCGATCAAGTGCTTCTACTTCTAGTGCAAATGCAATCGATATTCTTCTTCCAAAACCCGTGGATCCAGATATGGAGCGACAGGCAGCAGAAAGGGACTTGGTTTTGACCACGTTGAGAGAGATCGAGAAAATCTGCAGCTCTTTGAGGGACGTGGATTCAAAGATCGCCAAGGTGGATTGCAGAGACTTGTGTGACGTCATCACCAATCCAGCACTAGTCGCTGCTCACACTCCGGTAAGTCCGAAGGGGAACTGAAGCGGGGATATTAGGAGAAGTTAAGGTGGGGAAATTAGGAACAAGCAAAGGGGGAATATTAAATGCAGAATCAGCATCAAAAAATTCAAACTTTTTTAAACATTATGACTCAACTTTTTCGATGTCATCTTCACCTCAGCTTACTGTAGTTTTGCAAATTTCGCAATCTTGTTGTGAAATTGAATATGTTTTAGCTACAGTAACTTTAAGGATTTTTCGGAGCTTTTTACTTTATTATCTTTTTGGAAAAGTCTTCCTATTATTAATTTTGCAAACATAATCGAATTTACTCTTGTGGGTGTACGAAGAAAAGGGTTAGTCTGACCTCTAGAATGAATAATGAAATACCCCCGGAATGACGCCAGACCCTCGACAGTAGACGCCTTCCTAGAAAATTTATTTTTTTTGAAATTTATTTTTTGTTCTTTGCTCTATTCTTCCTGGAGGAAAGTGGCCTCGATCTCGAGTCAACGAAGTCATATGTTTTTTCCAACTTGGTCCTCAAAAATAAAACAACGTACTTACGTCAAGAGTGTATTCCGATTTTGAATTTTATTATATTGACCACCAAAAAGGCATCTATAATAACAAAAAAAAACAAGTTTAATTTTAAAAAATTGGAATTCAGAAAGATCTGACTTCATGTTTAGAATATTCCTATGGAACAGATTTGATATCAAAATTTAACCCGGAAATAAAATCAATTTCGACAAGTCCAAGTTTGTGCATTTTTCTTAGGATTTTTGCAATGACGCAAAAAGCTGGCGTGCTTTAGACCACGTAGGCGAAAAAACGGACTTTGGTCTTCGTCAGAAAAAAGCACAAAGAACAGGGAACAAAAAAATCATTAAAACATAAAAACTCAGGCATTATTTTTTAAATAAAAATTACGTAAATTGAAGTTTGGCTTTTAAGATGAAAGTTTTGAGTAGCTTTTGGTAATTGGTAAATTTCAGCTCGATTATGGCGCCACTAAGGAAATGAAATGCTACGAAGATTACGCCGACGGCATGAGGAGACTCGTCGTCTTGGCCATCGATTACGCTAACACAATGAAGCCGATCGCCGACATGAATCCCTCCGAGAAGGTTCGTGCTTTAACGCTAATTTTAACGTAAATTGTAAACTCGACTTTGATTCAAATGTGTCCTTGAAGTTAATTTTTAAACCTACATTTCAAATCTATCTTGAAAACTACCTCTTAAATTATCTTTAGAGTCAAATCGGACTCAAACTCTGAAACCTCTATGGTATTCTTCTGGGGATACTGTAATTAACTTTTAAATCTTTTTCGAGTCCATGAAACTAATTTCAATTCTCCAGATTATTATCCGATGATTAGAATCCAAAAAAATTCTGATTTATGAATCTTTGACATTAAAAATTCATGTTTGCCATTTTTCAAGATTTTTCCTGAGGGATCTTTTAGTTTTAAAATTTAAAAGGTCAAGCACTCCATAGGGTATTTGATTTGTTTTCGACAATTCAATCAACTCTGTCAGTGCTCGATTGTTTTTCGGGAAGACATGTTAATTCAGACTACTCACGCGACAGTTTTAAGCTCGGCAGACTTGTTTACTTCAACGACTTTTGCTCTTCGAGAAAAAATTGAAAAGCGAATTTTGAACTTTTTTGTTTTAGTTTCTTTGGGCCAAGCAGGAAACTTGTGTCCCTGGAGGACCAATTCGGGAAGTGAGTCAAGGAAAAGTTGTTTTCGATTCCGAGAAAAATGAGGAACTTTAAATTGGAAATTAAATTGTGGTTTTTAAAGGAAATTTTTGTGCAAAAAGGCATTGAAAAGAGTTACTTCAAGTATGAAAAATTCCGGAATTTTATGACGAAAGAACCTTGGCATTTTAGAAACTTTTATTTTTAGAATTTTATGAAAATACTGAGCTTTAGATTTTTGTAGTTTTTTATATTTTTATTCAATGCGGGTTTTCATATAGACTTCACAAAATTGGATAATTTTGGAAATTTGCAAAAAAATTTCGTACAGGAAATTCCGCCATTTCTCAATTTTCATTATGAAAAATAATCACTTCCTATTTCAATACCCTCAGTTTGTAGTCCTGATAAACTTTCAAGGTCACATTTGAAAAAGTTAAAATCTAAAGGTCACCATTGTTTGAAGGAAAATCCCGGGAATAAACAATGGTTCTTCTGACGTAAAAGACTCATGACCATTTTGGATAGGATTTCGCCACCGCAATGACGTGTTTTTTTCAGATTGCCTTGTTGAGGTCTTTTGTCTCCAGCTTTTGTGTTTTTGTGACGATTTACCAAAGTATCCAAGAACACGATAACTTCGACAGACTGCTTCTTCCAAATGGAGTTTTTGTCGGAGAAAATTCAGAGTCAAAGCTTTTCACAGAGCATTTGAGTGGAAAATTAGCGAAGACTGTGGAAGCAAGGATAGAAGCAGTAAGATCAGCGATGATGGAAATGCTTCAGAAGTCAATGAAAAATTTGGACATTTCTCCAACGGAGTTTGTGTGTCTCAAGGCGATTATTGCCCTAGATTCTCACGCGGGCCAGATCTCGGCCCAGACAAGTCAGACGTTGGCGGTGGCAAGAGAATCCGTCCAGAATGCACTGTACAACCATCTTAGTCAAAATATGAGCCAGCCCGAAGCTGTGGCGAGATTCGGGAAGCTGCTGATGCTTTTGAGCAACATTTCGGTAAGTTTCGAAATGAAGATATTTAAATAAAGAGAAATTGCTCTTAATAATCACCAAAAGTGGATTTCCAAGTACTCATTGAAAATGATTTTAATTTTTCAGAAAATCGGCGCTCTCATCACGAACATCATGCAGATCGGAAGAGAGTTCGACCAGCCCTGTCAGACCTCGGTGAATTCCCAATCCTCTTTCGTGACGAGACTCTTCACGAACGACGAAACCCTCGTTTGTGCACTATGATACCTCTCACCATCGTCTTCCATGTACAGAAGCCTTGTACAGTGATGTACAAGAGCCTTGTATAATACTGTGCGGAAGTTCCGTCAGTATTGTGCAGAAGCCTTGTGCAGTGCATTTTGCTCATTTTTTGCCGTGCTTAATTATTTGATTCACTACAATATTCCCCTGTTTTTCGCTTTTCCCCGGTGACACTCAAAGAGCGTTGAGACGTGTATTTTGTTCTTCTTTCAGAAATGCAAAACTGACTAAAGCAATTTTGATTCTCCCAAAAATTAATTTGTATTAATATAGTTCCAAAATAGAAATGTCCATAAAAGTTAACATTGTAATTTCGTTTGAAATTGTTAATTTTGTTCATAAAAACTTGAATTCTACAAAGTTGGATACTGTGATGACAGATATGCATTGATAGGATGAAAAACAAGAATTATTTGGGTTCAAAAATCGTGAAGAATTTTCGAGAGAAATTTTAAAAATTGATCTCGTACGGAATTTTTATTTGGAAAAATTTCCAGGAATTTCCTGCAAGACCCAGAATTTTTTAAATTCGAAATTTTTTAATTGGCATTTTTAATCGTTGGTTTTCCTTCATCAAGTACTCCATCCACGGACGTGGATAAATATTCCTCTTGAGGGGGCAAAGGATTTTATCCGGATTTTTTGGCTTTTTAGAATTTTTAAATTAATGCAAAAAATCTTTTCTTTGACATTTTAAAGGAATTTCTTCAAATTAGTTTTATATGAAATTATTTAAAAAGGGGTTTTCAAAATATATTACAAGATAAAAATTCTAAAATCGATGCTTGCGAAATAATCACCTTTGTCCGACATCTGATTCCAAATAAAAGAGGAATGCACTCATAATGACGTACCAATTGTTATTTTAACACGTTATATGCGTTGATATAGTGTATCAGTACATTACTTCCCACGGGATGATATCCAAATAGCGATATATTAATTCTTCCAATACGGGGTGTATATTAACGTAATGTATTAATATACAATTTCTCCTATATTTATATCCTAATAGCGTCATTTCAATTGTTATTTCCAACACATTGGATGCATGAGAGATGTTTTGGTGCACTGATACAATTATATAGTATACTCCAATTATTGCGCACATGACTCCAATCTTGAATTTCTCGAATTAATCATTGTTCAGTAATGAACACGTGTTCCAATCTCGAAATAACCTCAATTAAACATCGTCTATTCGCTTCGGGGAACAGATGGAGTTGACTAATTTGTCTGGTCTCCAAACTTTTACGAGGAACTTCCAAAAAAGGAAAACACGCGCTTTGATAAATAATTTTTAGTTTTCCGAGTTCAATTACGAGAGCTATTTTGGACAGCTGGATGAGTAGCGAAGTCTAAATTCGGACTTGTATTTGTAGCTTAGGAAATTCCGAGTAGAGCCAAATTAAAAGACTAATGGACAAACAACATTTGTCCAAATGGGAAAAACTAAATTTTAAGAAGTTGAACAATCGGGAGGGAAATTTGTAAAATGAAGTTTTTAAAAATTGCTTTTTACAAATTATTTTCTATAATCAAGGAATAATGAGTCACGGGAGTTATAAAAAGGCGAGAACGAAGGTCGCGATTGAAGTTGGTAAACAGTCATTTGGCCAATGGAATTATTAATCGTTAGGGAAAGAAGAAAATATAGATCAGAATTGGACAGAAAACAAAGTTCAGAAGGATTTTGAAAAACTAAAGATGAATCATTAGGAGCATAATGATGGCCTTTGGAAATGATGAGGTCGAAGTTAATAATCAAAAACCACCAGCTCTGAAGAAAAGTGCTCTAAACTTGGAAGCTATTTGTCTCGACAGTGCTTCCGAAGAATATTTCATCCTTCGGAATCGTGTAATTGACCGATGATGAAATTTTATTTGTTAAATAAAACACTCTTTTTTGGGGTCATATTGATCTTAATGGAAAAAATAAAATCATCAAGAAACGATGACAAATAACGAGGGAAATTCACCTCATCTCTAAAAAATTGAAAATATTATTCTTGCATTCTCGAAATGAATATCAAAACCGTTTTGATCTTCCTAACATTGAACTTTTGAAGAAGGAAATGTATTGGATCTACTACTATAAACCTTGTTTTTTACTTTAAGCCTTTAGATATCGAAATAATCCGACACAACGAATCAGACTTCAACCGGGGATTTATTTGGAATACAATCAACGCGAGCACAGTGTCTGATTTCGTTAACTACATTAATGTTGTTTTTATGGTTTTCGAAATTTAATCTTTTTGATGGAGTTCTACGTTCCTTACAAAATCACCGGAGGATATTTGTCAATTCACGGAAGTGGTTGATATTTTTTACTTTTTTTAAACTAATTTTCTTCCGACTTTTACCGACACTAATAAAACAGTAAATTACTACTTTTCCGGTGTACTTTCTTTCGTTTAGAGACCATTAATTATAGTTCCAATTCTCGAATTACCAGACACTTGTATAATGTCATATTTCCTTTAACTACTGTAATTATTCAAATTAAGATAGTAGTGTTAATTAAAAATGTTACAAAAAATTATCTATGAACTGAAAATATTGATATTTAGGGGATTTTGAAATGCTCAATCTATACTTTTTCAATTAAGATTTTATACAATATAGGGATTATATCAAGTTTTTAATTTACAAATTTAAATTTTTAGTGATCTTGAGATAAAAATGATCCAGACAAGTAATCAACAATCAATGTGTTTACGTCAATGAACTCGGACCGAAACTAAAAACTCAATTTTGTTCACCAGTTCTGGGAACAGGATAAATAAGTTTTCCTAATTATTATTGCTTTGATATTTCCAAAAATAACAATTTTCGAAAGGTCAACAACCACCGTCAACCTCCAAAATTGGGATCCCTAATCGGATGTTCCTTAAATGAGACCGGAAAGTAATAACAAGTAACAACAGCTTTAACCCCACTAATATCCAAATTAATCTGTTTTTCAGATAATCCGGACTTAAATCCTTGATTTGCGTCAATAGCGGTTATTTCCGGAATGAGATTTCGTTAATCTTCCCGGACAATTCGGAACTTCAACAAGGCTTGATCGAAGGCTGTAGTTCAGGATGACTTTTGACTTCCGGAAGGGGGCGAGCAATGTTTAATCTCATTGGTTTTCCTGATATCTCTCTGATGTCATCCCGGAAAGCCGGCTTATCTCGGTTTCAAACCAGATTAAGATGTTTAATTTATTTTGCAAAAATGAATTCCACGTGATTGATCCTTGACCTTTCAAAGGGGGAAGAAATTAATTTTAATTCGCAGGTGCTAATTGAAATTATTTCTAAGAAGAAATTATTCCAAAAATTAAGTTGAGCATAGAAGTTTGAGTCAAAATGATTTCATCAGAGGTTACAAGGCTGGAAATTTTTCTTGAGAAACATTACTTACGAAAATGAAATAAAAATTATTCTAAACATTGATTAATATTAATGAAATTTACGAATTTAATTGTGGTTTGTCGAGAGTTGTAAGGTAGAGAGATTTTTCTCGTGTAACATTACTTGTGGAAATAAAATAAAAATTAGTCGTTTTTGAACATGATATAGGGAAATATTCGAAATCAATTGTAGTTTTTTTCCAAAATTACAGACTTGCAAAATTTTCCCCAACAATATCATTTATAATTAAAATTGGAGTTGTTTTGAATATTAATTAGTGTTAACAAAATCTTCGACGTTAACTGATTTCGTCAAAAGTCGTAGAATTGAGGAATTTCCCTCAAGCAATAGCGATCTACATAAATATAATTTGGTTGCGGTTAAATTACAATTACTAATTGGTATTAACAAGATCTTCAAGAATTAACCATGGTTTCGTCGGAAGACGCAGAATTGAGGAATTTGTCTTTGGCTATGTTAATCTATGGAAATATGACTTGGTTAAAGTTATTTTCGAATGCTAATAAATATTAATAAAGTCTTCAGATTAATCGTGACTTTATGGAAAGTTTCAAAATTAAGAAATCCGCCTCGGAAGAGATCCGTTTTTAGAGATAAAATTCGATTGTAGTCACACACCAAACATTAACATTAACGCAAACCTCGAGACTGATTATGATTCAATAAAAGGTTGCAAAATTAAGTCATTTACCTTGAGGAATATTCGCCTACGAAACGAAATCTAATTATAGTTATCTTTTATTTTGAAAATTTAGCATTCAAATTACGATAACTCTGCAGAAGATCTACGTAAAAGATTCCTGACGTAGAAAAGTTTATTTTTAAACAGGATGAATGGAGCAAGTTTTTATGGAATTAAATCCCACAGAAAATGAACTTTATTCATAATGCTATTTTTTCTTTTTTTCAGTTCTTGTTCTTACAGTATCCTCCGGTTTTTTAAGAAGGAGGAGGTTGTAGTAGATTTTTTCTAAACAACAAATTACAAACTGTGAGCTCAGAGATTACGGTGGACGCAGGAAATGATGAAAATGAAAATGAACTTTAATGAAATTGATTCCATGAAAGGAAGCATTTACCACTTAATGAAAAGAGGCTGGAAACGGGGAAACATACTCGTGTGAATATCTGAATCTAGAAGTTTGGAAAATTTGTACAGTGATGAAAGAATACAAAATAAATCTCAATTTCCACAAAATTGTCCAGAGGGGATTAGAAAAAAATAAGTCTGTTTTGTGACATTGAAGAATTCGGTAGATTTTATTTTTAAATTCCAAAAAAAGAATTAGTTCTTGATGTTTTCGAACAGCTTTAAACTATTATTTACTGTGAGAAAATAGATTTGTTCACTTTCAAATACCGAATGAAATTAATAATTATGCAAATATTCAAAAGTTAGC
>VOSG01000030.1:154818-169723 GCA_009761265.1 Halicephalobus sp. NKZ332 | reverse complement strand
AGCGATAGGTGGGGAAACATGTGCTCCTAATCCACCACGTACTGATTGCAGTAGGGCTTTATATGAACTGAATTACTTCCACTGGTCGCATTTAAATACAGATTATAATTCTGATGTACTAAATGAATTCATCTCAGGCGGATGTATGGACCAGATAAAAAAGAGTCTGGGTTACCGTTTTGAATTAGTAAACGGAACCTTTGCTCGATCAGCTAATATCGGAGGCAGTTTTCCCTTAGCGTTGACAATAAGAAATTCAGGTTGGGCTGCTCCGTACAACGAAAGAAAAGTGTATCTGATTTTAAGAAATTTAGTAACAAACAAGGAATATTCAGTTGCATTGGTTTCCGATCCAAGATTTTGGACAAGTCAGGAAAAAACCACCATAAAGGAAAATATTAAGTTACCTGCAAATATAACTCAGGGAAGTTATAAACTGTATTTAAATTTACCGGATTCTAGTGCTAATTTGAAATCGCGTCCAGAATATTCTGTGAGAATGGCTAACAATAATCTTTGGGAACCCACTACAGGATACAACAACTTGAATTTTACAATGACTCTGGCTAATGCTTAACTTGGTATGTCAAAAAAGAAGTAGATTTTGATTTATCTCGTTGACTATTCATACACTCTATTCGTCAGCTAGTAAGATGTTTTTTAAAGTTTATAATCGTGCTTTTTATGAATAAAACTTCAATCATTCAACTTTGAAATTTACAAAACTTTTGTTTGTGTTATTAATGATTAACTATTAAATAAATTTGCTCAGTAGCTGTGTTACGAGTAAAGAATCCAATCCAAAAGGATCAAAGCAATAACACTTGTTTTTATTCTCATAGTAACATACCCAATGAGTACTATTATTTCTACTTATATCTAAACTTATGACTCCACATTCTTTATTATTAATTTTGTTTGGAAGAATAACTCTCACGAATAATTTGAAATTATTTATTTTTAATTCATTTGGTGTATTTATAATATCATAATTTATCAATGATTAGATTATGAATAAATATTATTTAGGTGAAAATGTTGAATTTTATTTGTCATTTATAATCAGCAAAAACTATGGAATAAGTAGTGGGGAAGTGGAGTGCACCAGATTCAAGATAATCAGAAATAGAGATAATTGCATTTTTTCATTAAAAATATGCTGGCAGATCGTAAAAGTACCACTGACTCCTCGGGAGGGAGAAAGTGGGTGTGCTAAAAATTATCAATATATGCTACTCAAAATCACTTCTTAATGTCTTCCCAATTTCCCCAATAATTGAGTTACACACTTTTTCCGACTGGATCTTGGAAAATTTCGCAATATTCCATGCATTAGATCCAACCAGTTCTTAAAGTTTCGCAGACCATTCGATTCAGTGCCTTAAAACCTACCAAACGCTATATTTGTTACCGTTGAGGAAGGTATTAGAAGAGCTTAAAGAGCAGTAGAAGATAAGCGGTCTAGGTGTCTCCTGAGTCGACAGTAGTTCAGTTGTTATTTTCATTTAGACTTGTGATCATGTGCTCCAATAAAGTGATTTCTAATCTTCTTGTCTTAAAATTTCTGTATTTATGGTTGACGTCGGTTTTCTGCGTGTTAATTGTACAAGTATCACATGATACAAACCAACAGCGTCCACAGCCATGTCGTATCGCACTAGTTACTATAGAAAATGAAGATCTGTAAATGAAGGTGTTCCTTGGAAATATAGACTGATACGCCCAATTTCTCTGAGAACAAGACTTTTTTGTTTGCTTTCCAAATACATTTAGGAGACAAAGAAAAATTATCTTCGGTCCTACTTACAATCGTCTTTCGTTTTGTTGAGATTTTGATTTTTATGAAATCTGCTTCCAATGCTCAATTTTTAGAAATATTTGAAATCTTCCCGAAATACCGAAAATTTATGAACTTTTTGAGTATTCCTAAAATTCTGTACTGAGCATTACCTTTAGAAATACGTAGAAATCAATGAAAAAATAAGTTCTACTTCTCGAAACATTAAATTGCACTTTTTTATATTTTCTTTGTTTTTTAATTCTCCATCAAATATACTCGTTCCTTCACATTTTTATCTTTAAAGAAATTGATGAAAATTGATAAGGCAAAAACTTAATCGATAAAAGTTCCTGTTATTCTATAAAAAAATAATTTTTGGAGGACGAACTATCAGAGCTGTTGATTTTTTGAAATTTGATATCCTCGATTTTTGGAGTGAACCAAAATAATTTCAAAATTCGATTCAAAAATCATTTTCAAAATTCATTTCGAAGATTTATTCCGAAAACTCAATTAGAAATTTTATTTGATATTTCTTAAGAGTTTGGCTCGAGAAATTTGGAGCCGTTAGCTCTGCAGAATATATTAGGTTTTTTCTCTCTCTTTCCTCATCGTCGTGGGTGGTCTCGAGCAGCAAAAATTCAATTTTTGCGGTTGCCATGGACGGCCGTAGAACAAAGTATAATTTTTTTCCCCTCTGATGATTTCATATTTTTTTGAAAACTTTATTTTTTATTACTTTTCTAATTCAGTAAATTTTTTTAGAAAATGAATCAAGAATCAGAAAATGAATGGAGACCAATGACGCTTTCCGAAATAAAATCTTCCACAGGTTTTCTTAAGATTTTTTGTTTTGAAAAAGTTATTGATTTCAGATAAAGTCGTCCGGATTTACACCGACGGCGTTTACGACCTTTTTCATCCAGGTCATATAGAGCAACTCCGTCAGGCCAAAGAGGCCTTCCCGAAGGTCCATCTCATCGTGGGAGTCTGTTCAGATTCAGAAACCCTCGAAGTGAAGAAATGCTTGCCGATCATGAACGAAGTCGAAAGAATGAACATGGTCAAGCAATGTAAATACGTGGATGAAGTTTATATTTGTCCTCCGTTCTTCCCGACGTTGGATTTTGTAGATTCCATCAAGGTTTCTTTGTTTTTATTTTTTTTTCGCAGGATTTTTTTCTAGGCGGACCTGGTTGCTCACGACGCCCTTCCTTACTGTAGTCCCGATTCCCCGGATTGCTACCATGTCTTCAAAGTCGTGGATCGGTTCCTGGAAACGACAAGGACTCCGGAAATCTCCACGACTTCTCTGTTGGACAGAATCCTGAATAACATTGAAAACATTCGGGAGCGCCAAGCCTTCAAATGTTCCGCTGAATAAAAAAATAATTTGATAATAATATGATAAAAAATGGAATTTATTTGTCTCAATTTATTTGAATCTAATCAACATCAGAAAATAAGGAAAGTAATGATTTTAAGATTTAAAAATTAGAGAACGAATATGGAATTCGGGTCCTTCAGTATCCTCCATGGTGATGGTGGTGGAAGGTACGGAAGTGAGGGAAGCCGAATTTGCGAGGGGCACAGCAGACACAGAGAGGGTTGCGGGGGGAGTGACGTCCACCATCGAAGTCGCGATCAGCACTGTAGTTAGTTCCAGGAGAAGAAGGAGTATCACGCTTGGATCTCTATAAAAGATTGCTTTAAAAAATCAATTTAAAAACTATTCTTACGTAAGGTCCGTTGCGGTCCTGGTTGTTCTGGTTACGGTCGATTTGGTCATCATCGACGACGAATCCAACGATGTCGCTTTGAGCGATGGAACGATCGCGACGAGCGGCGAGTCTGCAGCAGGTGGAGCAGGAGTCGTTGTCGTCGGAAGCGATGACGGAGCACTTCAGACGGTCGGCATTCTTCTTGTCGTTATCGTGTCCGTATCCCTTACCGTATCCACCATGGCCATGACCATGATCCTTTCCTCTGTATCCTTCATCACGCTCATTATCCTGTCCGTTGTTATTTCCATATCCATGATCGTTGTTGTCATCGTTGTTATCGTTGTTGGTGACGACGAGGATGGTGGCATCGAGATCACAGATGTAGTCGTCAATAATTGGGGGGTCATAAGATCCTCCGTGGTGTCCTCCATGATGGTGATGTCCGTGTCCGTAATACTGTCCGGCCGCAGTGAAGTTCTTGACAACTTCACCGGTTCCGTTTACAGTTGGGTTAGTATTAGCCTGCTGAAATTAATATCGTCAAAAATAAATTTTTCTAAATAACTTTCTTACCGAGAGGACTCCAACAACAAGGAGACTGACGACGATGGTCTTCAACATCCTGGAAAAAATTTAGGATAATTTTTTTTGTGGAAATTTTATAGAAATCACGAATGCCGTAATCTAGACAAACACGATAGTTCCAACTGTTCACTTTAGTTCTTTAGGGATAATGTAGGGATCACGAATACCGTAACCTAGACGGAAAATGACAGTTTTAAATGTTCATTTTAGTTCTTTGGGCCGTTTATATGGGAAGATTCCTTGCTTCAAGGCATGTCTTTGGGCGTGTCTCCATCGACAGGAAGCCGACCGGATTATCGAGATCTTTAGAAACTAAAAACAAATCTTCAAGAAAAAAATCAAAAAGGATCAAAGTTTTACTTTAAAATCTCATAAAAAAACTCAAGAAAACCACATTTTCGAAAAAGAAAAATTTTGAAATCTTAAGAAATTTATAAGATTAAAAATTTTAAAAGAAATATCGACGAAACTGTTAAAAAAATTAAAAAATTTCACGGAACTTCTTTTTTTTTTAGAAAAACAAATCTCGATAAAACTTCAAGCTTAAAAGTTTTTGTTTTTATTTTTTTTTTCGAAATCGTCCGATTGCATTTATCTCTTACATTTTTTATCGATAAAAAGCTCGTAGGAATTCATCTCCATCAACAATTCCGAGATTCTTCTTTTCGATTTTCATCGAATGTCTCCGCCTCGATTATGACCTTTTGCTCCCGATATAAAACAGTTCCAACAATACCCTGATTCCATATTGCTATCAAACCAGATTCATCCGTTATACTGTATCTTTTTGAATCGAAGTTTTAATTTCGGAAAATTTACCATACTGTATCTTTTTAGTAGAAACTTCGACTTTGCAAAATCTATTATACCGTAGTTTTTTTAATTGAAGTTTTAATTCTACGAAACGCGTCATATTGTTTTCAAATTAAGGTTTCAGAAAAGATGATCAAGGCCGCAATCCTCTGCCTTCTTCTCGCTTTCGTCGTTGCCGAAGAGACCGCTACCGGAGGCGCCGTAAGTTCATTTTTTATTGTTTCAAAACTGCTTTAATGCGATTCATTTTTTACTAAATCTCGGAAATTTCTATTTTAGAAGGACGCCGTTGGAAAGGGTTACGGTAACAACTATGGAGGCCACGATGGACACTATGGAGGTAACCATGGCGGCTATGGTCATCACGGACATCACGGTAATCACGGTCATTACCCTCCCTACGGACATCACCACCGCCACCACCGTCATGAAGAATTCGACAGTAAGTTCAATTTTTTTAATTTTAAAATTTTTTATTTTCTAAAAATCTTATTATTAATTATAAATTTTAGGCCACTACTGCTCTGTTCATGCTTCCTTCGCTTTGGCTTTGTCTCGTGATTGTAGGTTTTTTAAATTAAAAACTAAAAACTAAAGGATAAAATTTATAGCTAATAACGATGGAGGATATGGTAACAACTACAATGACAGATCCCGTCACTTCACTCGTCAATTCTGTCGTTACGCTGCTGCTCATAGCAAAACCTCCTGCTCTTTCTGTTGCCAAGTTGCTGCTCGTGCTGTTAACACCAGCCCTGTAAGTTTTTTAAATACTTTTAATTATTTTTATTTGGGATTTTTTTCTCAGGACGACATCACCTCTGCTATCTTCTCTTTCGACCCCACGAACCCCACTGCTTTCGGAGCTGGAGCCGATGAACAGAAGGACGAGGGACGCCAAGATGGACCTTACCGCCAGAAACGCGTAAGTTTTTGTATTAATGTAGAAAAATCAAATTATAACTAATATGGAAAATTAAATTATGATTATTATACAAAATTCGTTTCAGGATGCCGATGCTGGCCGTATCCGTCAATGCGTCTGCTGCGCTCCCAAGCACTAAACTCCCTGAACCCCGATGGTCCACTCATTTCAGATTCCCTAATGTTGCTCTTGTTTCTTAGTTTTAAACAATTTAATTCATTGAATTCACCGTTTGAATAAAGATTTATAAAAATTTCTCATTTCTTCATTTTGATATAAAAATGCAAGTTTTTAATTTTGAATTCAAATTTAAAACCCAAAATACAAAATTCTCAAAGGAAAGAGTCGTTGACACTGGAAGGGGTTGTGGACGAACTGGGATCCCGGATCTGGTGTCTTTTTTCTGTAACATGAACTCCGTTTTTTTTCGAGATTATGATCTCCGTTTCCGTCCCAAGATCGAAGAGATTTTCTGATGCTGCAAGATGTTTTTTTTATTCTATAAAAAATAAAGATATACCAGAATTCGGAATATTCGAGATCCCCAGGATATCCGGTCGACGGATATTGCTGGGATTTTCTACACATCGATCGGTCCCTGTGTGGCTCACGAAGCTTGTGTAAGTTTTCATCTTTGAAATCTCTGCTGGTCTCGAAACAAATCTCGGACAGAAGTTTCGAAACAGTAGTTGGCTAAAAAGTTTTTATTTTCCGTAAGTTTGAAATTTTTTCATTTTTAATAAGCTTGAAATTTTTGATTCCTAAGAGTTCAAAATAAAGATTAAAAATTCAAGATTCATGATTAATTGATGAACATACCGACACATGAAGCTCCTGAATCTGTCGCTGAAGGAGATGTAGACGAAAAAAGACATCGAGGCATTACAAAGTCCAAGAAAATGAGACACAGTTTGCCATGTACAAAGTTGAGGATTTTTGTTGACAATATTCGGTCCGAAAATACCTGCATAGACGAAAACTGGGACTGACGGAACCTCTGTAATTAACTGAAAACAAAAATAAACAAAAAAAGCAGAAATTGCGTCATACTTGCAAAACCGTAGTGATCAATGTGATCCTTGTCACACTTTTCTTCTCTGCGCTAAATCTGGAGGTTATTCTGATGTCAGAAGTTTTTATTAATAATCTCCACACAATGGAAGCCGTCATGAAGACCAGCAATGAGAGAGGAACAAGGATTGCCAGGAGGAGATTCGCTACTGTATGGATTCTTTCCGACAATTTCATCAGAAAGGCTAAAAAATTAATTTTAAGGAACTACAAAAGTACAAAATGAAATGTCAAAAACCATAAGAATAAGCTCCAGACGATAAATAAAATTAGAATTAAAAAATTACTTTCGGAAGCGACTATTTTGACGACGACGCTTTCACATTGTTTCTCCAGATGCACAGTTCTGTTAAGAGGATAAATAAGAGCCAAGATCATTCCAGCAACTATCATAATAAGGTAACTTCTGGAGACATTTTTCTTCGTGCAAACAGACTTCGATTGGCTTGGGAAAAAAATGTGGACGTAACATTCCCCTGTCATCAACACAGTCAACCTTAAATACATTAAATTAAAAGTTTCTAAATTAAAATTTTTTATAAAGTTCCCGAATTTCTAAATATAGAACCTTTAAAATTCCGAAATACTTACCACATGCTACAAAAACCGAACAAATTTACACAATAAGCTTGATAAGGCCAAAATTTCCAATAAAACTCGTCCGTTTCAGAACCCGGTTCCCAAAAATTAATAATCCTCAACGCCTGAGGCACTAGCAACATCATCATGAGGGTGTTCATCAACAATTTTGTACATAGCATTCTGATTGCTATATAGTATCGGATTTGGTCGGAGTTGTAGATGAAAAGATTCAGACAGTTCCCGATCAAAGCGAAAACGAAGACGACGAGGAATCCATATCCCATGAGGATCCTGTACAATACCCTTTCGTTGCAGGAAAAAACCTGGTTTTCTTGACATTTCTGTTGTTCTTCTTGCAGCTGATTAATTTTTGTTATAAGCAAAGCCAATGCAGTCCGATTAATCCCGAACTAAAATTAAGATTATTTCTTTAAATTAATACTTTCTTAAATTAAAATTAAAATTATTAATTTACCTCATCATTTCCCTTTCCGAAAGTCGAGACTTGAGAGATTTTTTCCATGGTAATTAGTACGAAGAAACACGTGTAGATTTTAAGGACAAGGAGCAACAGAACATACGCTAAGTAAATCCAGCAGTACACTAAATGAATCCAGTGGTTTTGATACTGAAAATCTACACTTCGAAGAAACTCAACAAGGACATATTTTCCCAGCACGCGGAACTCGAGCTTGTTTTGTTCAAAAATTTCAACAACTATTATTTATAGATTCTAATAAATGTTGTATAAATATACTAATAACACTTTTAAACGTTAATAAATAGTGTCTAAAACTATAAATAGATTTTACACAAAAAGTTTAACAAATATTATCCAAGAATACGAGTAAAGTTTATTTAAAGATGTTAAAACGAGGATATTTAAGAGTTCGATAAGTCGTATCCATAGACTTTAATAAATTTCATTTAGAGATCTCAACAGTTATTAATTTAAGACGGCAATAAATTCTACTTAAAACTTCCAATAGTATTACTTAAAAACGCCAATGAATTCTGCTTGGGAATTCCAATGAGTTCATTCGATAAAAGTCGAGAAAATGTTATTTAAAAATTCCAGTAGATATTATTTAACGAGTTCAGTGGATACCCACTCAAAAATATTAATAAATATTATATGGAGCTCCCAATATTACTATTTAGAAATCCTAGTAAATGTCATCTAAGAATTTTAGTAAATGTCATTTAAATTATGTTATGTATTTTATCTAAAATCATGGATAAATACTATCTAAAAAAGCAGATAAAAATTAATAAACTTTATTTTGAAATCTCAGTAAATCTCTTGGGTTCCAATAAACTTTATTTCCGACCTTTAAAAAACAGCTGACAATAAAAACCGATTCAGATGCCTCCAAAGAAACCAGGTCATGAAATTATCTTTTGGTTTTAATTAATACTCATGGGATTAAATAAAATAATTGTAGGATTTTTTAAATTAACAAGAAAATAAATGGTCTCGCTGATATTAGTTTATGCTAATGAAGCCTGCAAAGAGACTTCGGAACGGGTGTCAGAGGTCAAAGTCTGACCTCAGAAGCACCGACAATAAAGGAATTATTTTTGTTGACAATCTTCACGTAATCCTTATTATAAATCCATGTTAAAGTCTGTGTTAATAACTTATATCGTACCCTGTATTAAAAATCTATTTCAGAAGCACAGTTTGGAGAAAAATTCAGAAACTCGTGCCAAAAACATGTATTAACGGATTATTACAAATCTACATCAACAAGGTATCAAAATTCGTGTCAGAAATTCACGTAAAAGTCTATCTTAATAATTTATATAGAAATCAATGTTAAAAATTCATATTAAAGCCGATATCAATAATTTACATCAAAACTTATGCTAAAAACTCGTATCAGGATCTTTATCAAAAGTACGTACTAAAAGTGCACTAACAATGTATATTAAAGATTCATGCTGAAAATCTGTTAGTAACTTTTATCAATAATTCACGTCAAAATTTATTTCGAAAGTTGATGCCGACAATCCATATTAGAAATCCATGTTGGAAATCCATATAGTGACTCTACACGTAGACGTGATTCCCCCGAGGCATCCCTCTAGAGTCAGGGACGTTATTGAAGTTCTTAATCCTTTTCAGCCAAGGTAATCTTTTTCAATTCATATAGAAAATATTTTTTATCCTCTTTGTGATTCTGAATCACTTCACAAATTGTTATTTCGAAATCATTAATTGTAAAGTTTTTATCGTTTTCGATATGCAAGTTCATATTTAATTAACAAATAAATTTTTGAGCACTTCAAATTCAACGAAAAACCCTTATCGAAAAACCAGTAACAGCCAGAAAAAATTCTTTTGGAACGACCTAAAATTTAAAAATATGGTGTTACGGTAAAGCATCGAAAATCCTGATTCGACGATTCATCACAGAACGATGATTTTCATGACCTCCATCACTATGGCACTCAAGATTCCTGAAAAAATTACTTTAATTTCAAAAGAAATGCTAATTAACTTTTTTTCAAATTATTTTTTTAATTTCTTCTTTAAAATCATTTGTTCACTTCTTTGAATAAGTTAATTAAAAATTAAAAATCCTTACCAGCAACTGGGAGAGTAACAATCCAAGAAAGAGCGATATTCCTGAATGTATGCCACTGAACAGCAGAATTACCTGCTTGGATGAGTCCCACGGCAACTACACTTCCAATCTGAAAAATTATAAATCAGAAAACTAGACAAAACTCAAAATCAGGAAATTCAATAAAGATTTAAGATTAGGAAATCCGGTAAGAATTCAAAAACAAACTTTGCACTGTGTGGAGCTGATTGGAAGCCCAAGTTTACTCGCTCCCAGAACTGTCACTGCCGCTCCGAATTCAATTGCGAATCCACTAAAAAGATTTAAGAATAATATAAAATTTGGAATTCAAAAATTATGTAAATTCGAACCTTGGAGGTGTTATTTTGGTTAAATTTTCTCCTACAGTATAGATGACCCTGTGTCCCAAGATCCAGAGACCAACACACATTCCCGCGGCCCCGAAGATCAAGAGATAAACGGGAGTCTGGCCGGACTGGTTTACAGTACCCTCGTTGTAAATGGAGTAGAGGGACACAAGGGGAGCGATAGCGTTGCTGACGTCATTCCCTCCATGAGCGAATCCGGCAAAACAAGCAGTCAAGATTTGTAGGAAATCGAAGAGCTTCGAAGCTCTTTTGTCCTCAACGGAATCATGGTGCAAGAACCAGGAAATGAAAGATTTGGGTACTGTAATTTGCTAGATTATTATTGAATTCTTATTATTTCAATTTACCATTTTCTTTCTTTTCTAGACCTTTAGAAAGAATGGGAGGAGAAGGGGAGTGAGAAAAGTGTTTGTCGTTCAAGAGAGCTCTGGTGGATTCCGAGTGATTTCCGTTTATCGGCTGAGGAACACCTGTGTGCCCGTCTGACACAACTATCGGAACAGCTGTGGATTCATCAAGAGGAGTCGTTGCTAAAAAGAAAAACTTTCATCAACCAAAAAAATAAAAAAACTAACAGATAATCCATCGCTTTATTCTTTGGGAAGCGAAGAGATGAACTGCAAGTCCAACAAAAAGTCCGATTCCAGCACTGCAAAGAAGAACTTGGAGGAAACTCCACTTGTCGAATCCGAGATAAGAAGATCCATCGTAAACGATTGCAAAAATATTCACAGAAATACAAATAAAATACAAAACTGGAAGAAGAATGAGTCCACATCTAAGGGGATGTTGTCTTCTCAACACCGCATGAGAGATAAAAATATAGAAAATAATTGAAACGACACCGGAAAGAAGAGGAGAAAGAATCCAGGAAGCAACTGAAATAAATTAATTTTTAAGAAATAAAGTTAAATTGTTAAGATTTTAAAATTAAAAAGAGCAAACTTACAAATATTTGTAATTTTAGTCCAACGGATACCCTCGGTTCCTCGAAGAAGAAGAGAGTACCCTAGAGTGGCTCCGACGATACTATGGGTCGTTGAAACCGGCAACTTGAAAAACGTAGCGATCAAAAGCCAGGAACCGCATCCCGTGAGAACACTGATTTGACCCAACATCAACTCCTTCGCGCTATCGTTGTAAACAGATAAGTCTATGACTCCTTTCCTCATCGTGTCCGTGACTTTGTACCCTAGCAAAGCAGCTCCGAGGGATTCGAAGATGCTGGCAAGGATGTAGGCCGAATGGAGAGTCAAAACTTTGCTTCCGACGCTGGTTCCGAAAGAGTTCGCTGTATCATTTGCTCCGATTGCGAAGGCGAGTATAAAGGCGATGACAAAGCCCAGGATAACAGTCCAGAAGACATCTCCTTGAAA
This sequence comes from Halicephalobus sp. NKZ332, assembly GCA_009761265.1. Lineage (NCBI taxonomy): Eukaryota > Metazoa > Nematoda > Chromadorea > Rhabditida > Panagrolaimidae > Halicephalobus > Halicephalobus sp. NKZ332. The sequence goes on along the minus strand of VOSG01000030.1, from coordinate 157,908 downwards.
AGCAGCAAGATCCATAACCATCTTGACAAAAGCAAGAAAAATTGAACAAGCCGAAAGTTGGTATTCGAGCTTACGTTCCGCCGCTCAGGTTTACCTAAAACCAAAAAATTAAATTTGGAAAATAAAAATCAAATTCAAAAAGTTCAAGTTCGTATCCAAAAGTCAAAGCTTTTAACGTATGAAGATGATCATCAATCAAAGTCAAAAAGTCGCACATTTTTGTAAGAAAATATTTTGGGAATATCAACAGACAGGTGGAGATTCAAAAAAATGATCTTGACTAAATTCAGCGAAAAGGACCAGACATAAAATCGGTACAAACTTTAAAAGAAAGTTACCTAAATATTATTCTTGATAAATATCTAAAAAAATAAATATTCAGTAAAAGATTTTATTTCAAGAAAATGAAAAGTTTTTGATAAAAAGCACTGTAAAAATAAAAATTCTCTTGATAGAAGCGTTTAAAAATCTTGATCAAATTCGACGAAAAAGTTGTAAAAAAAATCCAGTGGGAGTTTTGTTTAGGAAATTTGAAGCACTATTTTCGACAAACAGTAATTCAAAAATCTAGATCAAAATTCAACGAAAAATAACGGCAGAAAAAACTTCAATATCGTTATCGAAATACAGTACTTCAAAAAATTCTGATTTAATTCAATAAATGAAAACCATGAAAATGCCCAAATATCGTTATCGAAATATAGTACTTCGAAAAGGGTCCTAATCAAATTCGATGGACAGAAACTAGACAAAGAAAATTCGAGTTTTTATTCAAGAAATATCTCGACGAAGTTGTCGCTATATAGTTCTTCAAGAAATGATTAAATTCGACAAAAGAACCAAACAAAGGAATTTATCTTTTACCTTAAAAAACCAATTTCACTACTATTTATATATATATAGAACCTTAAAAAAGTTTCTGAAATTAAATCTGGGGATAAAAACTGGACAAAGAAATTCAACAAAAAATGTTGCATATAGATGTGAATTTTCGACATCCTTATCTCTCCCGGAAAGGACTCGCCTTGTTTGAACAAGGCACGAGAAAAAATTTATCAAAAATGCCGAACAACAATGACTGAAGAAAACAGCTCCTAATCTAAAAGATCACTGATAACTCCAGAAGCAGTGAATTTATATAGAAGTGATGTAATGTATATAGCAAAATAAGAGTCCTGACGCCCACAGAAAAATAAAGTCCCGATATATAGAAAGGTAAAAAGTCCGGAAAGTATAGGAGAAAACAAAGATCTGATATATAGGAAAGCGAGAGTTTCGATATATGTAGGAAAAATTAAGCTCTGATTGCCACTAAAAGTAGAAAAAATGCAGACGGAAGAGATCCAACTGTTCGGCGAAAAGCAAATGACATTAGCAAATAGTCTGCACGTAACTAGAGAGATTTTGAACCTAGGACTTCCAGACGAAAAGTCCGAAGTTGTTGTTAGGATGAACGGGGAACAAAGAGGGTTCTTAGCGCCGGTTTGGGTGCCCCGCGAACTCGCAAAAAAGAGACGGCTTGAAAAGCAAATGTTCTCTAGACATTCTGCTAGTAAAACGCCCCGACAGAAAGCAACTGACTCAGATGTAGAACGCAGAGCCGCCGGCATCAGCAGCGCCATTCCTCGGTCTGTCGTTGAAATCTGCTTCCTTTGCAGCGAGAACTGACGGATGTTGCCCGAAAAAATTCCCGTTTCACTTTTACGAAATGAGATTTTAACTGTATTTGTTCTTCTCGACGGAACTGTTATTTTTAAATTTTTAAATTTTTAAGTTTTTAGAATTTGATTTTACATTTTCAAAAGGGAAAAGTAAAAAGTTAATTTTTGGTCGTTGCAGAACGGCTAGAAAAACAATTCGAGAGCACGAAAGCAAAACGAATGTTATTTCTTGAGCGATTACTTGTCATTGAAAAATTATAAGTCGTACCTGACATTTCGGAAAAAAGTAATGAATTGCATGAGGTCAATTTTTAAAGACGTCGAAATACTACGAAAGTTCAAAGTCTCTGGTTGCGTCACTCAAGGTCGAACTAATTGAAAAGCAGAGATCTTGAGATTTCGAAATCCCCAGCATGAGTCGGCGGATATCTCGAAATCCTCAAAATCAAATTGAAGGGTATTTCGACGTCCTCAAAGGTCTATGCTTATCAATATTTGGAAATGCTTGAAAATTTAAGTCGTCGGATATTTCGAAATCCCGAAATTTGAGTTGGTGGGTATTTCGAAATCCTCGGAAATTTACGTTAATACTTGAAAAGTCTCAAAAGTCTAATTTACTGGATTTCGAAATCCTCAAGTGCTTAGGTTATTAATGTTCTTAAATTTTAAAAATCTGAGTTGGTGAGTATTTCGAAATGCTTGGAACCTTGAGTTCGTAGACGTTTTGAGCACAGACAAACATTGTTATTTACAAGATCAAGACGTTCAAGTGCATTTTTTAAACACAAAAATCAATTCGAAACAAAACAGCTGATTCAAGATTTCGAAAAAATGATTTCATCGAGGAAAATATTTTCGAAACAGAATTTAAAATTAGTAATTGTTTACTATGGAATTTTGGTGTGAAATTTTACTATAGAATCATATTATGAAATTTGACAACGGAATCCTAGTCATGGGACCGAGTTTCGAAACAACGCGAACCTACTGTAATAATTTATGAATACTTCCGCAAAACGAAAATAGAACATCTGTGTCGTTCGTCTTGTAAGAGGGACTGTTCATTGAAATAGAATAACGTCATTTTCATCTATTTTAGAGTGGCCGTTAATTGAATACAACAATATTAGTTTCATCCATGCCACAATATCTCTTCGGTAGAATAAAATAGGATCATTTTCATCCTTTTCGAGTGATTCTTGGTTGAATCCAATAATATTTCCATGATTTATTTAAAAAAATAATTGTTCGGTTGGATATAACATCATCCACTTCATCAATTTTACAGAATGATTGTCCACGTGAATTAGATACCATTATGAGACACTGCCTGGATCAGCTTTTTTTCCGAGTAACTGCTCCTTTGATCAAGACCCTTCTTGGCTTCAGCTGAGAAAACATCCGAAATAATGTTTTCGACAATGTTATT
>VOSG01000030.1:142313-154544 GCA_009761265.1 Halicephalobus sp. NKZ332 | reverse complement strand
CTTTTTTATTATTATAATTAAAATAAAGTTTTCGAAAAATATAAAAATCGACTTTTTCGGGGACTAAGATTAGGTTGAAAAATCCCAAAATTAATAAAATCGATGGTTTTAAAAATTCAGTACATAAATGAAAGTTGTTTCGGAATTTATCAATTGATACAAATCCTGAATATTTTTGTGTTTTGTGAACATATTTGGCAGTTTATTTTTACAGTAGAATGCTACTTCGAAATTTATGAATTAACATAAGTAATAAAATTCTTTTCTATTTTTGTGAATATATTTGACATCAGTCTCTTTACGGTAGAATAATTCTTTCTTGTTTCTATCAGCAAAAATACTTATTCAAAATTCAGCAGAAATGTATGAAACTTTGTTCATCTTTCAAAGTATTCTTACCTAATTATTTTTTTAAATTTTCATAAGCAGGAAATTCCAGATCAACTGATTACGAAATCGCGCGAATTCATAAAAAATTTGAAAAAAAAAGAAAAAAATTAGAAAAGGATATTCTTTGAAAAAAATAGGGAAGAATATTCTTTGGAAAAAAGAAGAGGATATTTTTTTAGAACAAAATTAGTGAAGAATGTTTTCTGAAAAAAATTAGGAAAAAGGATTTTTGAAAAGATCAAGAGAAACGGACTTCGTTGCAGAAACTGCGGAAGCGAATAACAAAGATCGCTCTTTTGATTTTATATTTTTTAAATTGTCAACTTTTCCATTTTACATATAAAAGAATATGTGTAAAACTGAGCACTTTTAAAGATTATTTAATTTAGAGTTACATACAAATCTTCGATACTGAATACAATATATGTTTCAAAATATTTAGTTTTGGTTATCCAAATCTTTTCTGTTTGAATAACTTCAAAATACTTATCGAATGTTCTTATAAACTATAGAAACAAATTTGCTTGTAAATTATTAAATTATAGCTGTTTAGAATTTGTGTAAGGATATATCGAAAACTTCAGAAACTAGTAAATGAAATCTTTCGTATGTATTTTCATTAACCTTTCGATAAATAGCATTGAAAGTCACTCTATTAATAGGAGACAATGAATTTATTACATTAATATAAAACCAAACTAACAGCACCTGCCAATAGATGAATTTCGAAATAAATTTCCATTTTATGCTCAATTTTTACTTTTAATTTTAATAATTTCAATCCAAAAAATGAGCAATTTCTATGAATCAAAGCAGTTAATTTTTTCATAAATGTTTTTAAGTTCAATTTTAATCTGTTTTTGAAGGCCGTAGCTGGGTGTCAAACTTGTAAGCTCCACTTCGAGTGCATTGACTCCTTCCATAAACTTCCTGGATTCGTCGACGGAATCATCACCTACTCGATTTCCTTCGATCACAATAACTGCTACGTTTTGAGGATCAGCTGTGGGGAAGAACCCGGCATAAGTCCACATCCCGCTATTTCGATGTCGAATTTAAAAACAAGAGCAGTAATTCTTTTTAAAGAGAAAAATTTGCAGAAATTAATTTCCAGATTACTTGGGCAGCTGAACAAATAATGACGTGTAGGGAAGACGGGTCCTGGGTACCTGTAGGAGACGATGTTTTTTCCTGTGGAGTCATGAGGACTTTCAATGACCCTGCTCCTCCTCCTGCGAATCCCACTTGTAGATATCCGAACCCCACGATGCCCCCGGTACCGACAAAGATGTCTGAAATGAAAGCTACGACTTTCACGACAGTAACAACATCGACTTCTGGAGGATCTACTGTCACCACATCGAGTTCTGGAGGACCCACAATTACCACATCGAATCCTGCAGGATCCGTCGTCACCACTACAACGACTTCGGGACCTGACTCGGCCACTTTCACGATCGTCGGGAATCCCACTCCTGGAACTAGTTTCACGACCACTTCTTCGGCAGGAAATCCTACTGTATTTTCTGTTAACTCGGGTTCCCCCACGGTCATGACTGTTTTCTCGACGGACCCAAGTTCGTCGAAGGTGTCTGCAACCACTTTTACGACGCCAGCTAATTCAACGATGGGCTTTACGAGTGATGATATAAGTTCTTTGATTTCTAATTCGGCTCCAGAAACATCCTCAATCCCAACTTCTTCATTCTCACCTTCTTCTTCGACTGTAGATCCCCCTGCTAGTACCATCTACTCTTCGAAGAATCCATCAAGTGTGACCAAGAAAATCTCTTCTCCTGGAGGCGAGACAGAAATTACAGTAACCTCTTCGAGCAGTTCTCCTTCGAAGACTGTCTGGAGTACTAAAGTATGTCTTAAACTTTATATATTTCTTAATTATCTCTTTAGGAAAATACGAAATCAGGGACTGTAATGACAACTTTGACGGTGGAGACCGTACCTTCTTCAAATTGCGCCGAAGAGGGATCTGAGTGTACCGATACTGAATCCTGTAATGAAAAAGATGGTATTTGTGAGGGAAAACCAAGAGAAGAAAAATCTCCAGAAGAAAGTACTTGAAATTGCTCTGTGGGAAATCAGAAAAGAAATTACTTTTGAATGAAAATCATGTAGATATCCTATATAGACTTATGAGTTCTCCATCTTCACCTCGTCGTTGTCGAATTCATTGCTGTCAGATTTGATATCCTTATAAAAACGATGGAATCCTTCTAATTAAAATCCCGGTTTATTCCCAACTGCTGTTTTTCTACAAGATTATGAAATACATCAAGATCTCAATAGATAAAGGAGTTTGAAAAAGAGATTTCAAAATTAAATAGTTTTTATCGTCAAATTCGTCGATTTTGGATCAATTTGAGTCCCCGATTGGAAAAATAAATTCAAGTTACATATTTTGCGTTTCGAAACATGATAGTTTGTATAGAAGATTATCTCTCGAATTCCACACGCCATCTTGGCAAAAAGATCTGGATGTCACTCCTCGTTTAAGAACAAACCAAAATATAGATTTCGACGCGCCCGCTTGGCGAAAAGAGCCGGACGTTACTCTTCATTTATGAGCGCATCAAACCATGCATTTCCAAGACGGCCTTCAATGACTTGCTGAAATTTCGAAATTTTTAAATTCCGAGTTTCTTCGCTGATCGAAAATGGCTTCTGGGTTCCTCGATTTCCTTCACATGAATAAACATAAGGTGAATTCTATATATGAATTCTTGGATTTGATTATTTTTTAAATATAAAATTTCGAGATTTAATTGAATTTTGTTTTCCAGACTTTTCGGCCAAAGAAAAGATTTCCGGCGGGTACACTTCGATACAATCTCCACAAACAAGCACAAGCGACGTTGAACTCGGGTTTGAATCTGAAAGAGGCCGTCAAGTTACCTCCGAACGAGAACTTCGACGACTGGCTTGCAGTTCATAGTAAGATCAACAAATTACCATATTGTTAAATCCGTATGAATATTTTAGCTGTTGATTTTTTTAACAGAATCAACTTGCTATATGGGACGATCAGCGACGTCTGTACGAGAGAGAGCTGTCCAACGATGTCCGGCGGGTCTCGATATGAGTACCTGTGGCAAGATGGAGATAGGTACAAAAAACCAACGAAACTATCCGCCCCACAGTATATTAACGAGTTGATGGAATGGATCGAGGTCCGGATCAACAATGAAAATATTTTCCCTGTTAGTATTCGTAAGTATTAATTTTCCTTCAAGGAAACAGTTGTTTTTTCAGAAATTCCATTCCCCCCTGATTATAAACAAACTTGTAAGAAGATCCTGACTCGGCTCTTCCGTGTCTTTGTCCATGTGTATATCCACCATTTCGACAGACTGGTCTCCATCGGGGCTGAGCCCCACGCAAACACCCTCTACAAGCATTTTTACTATTTCGTAACAGAGCATAACCTTGTGTCTGCTAGGGAACTCGAGGCCTTGGTGAGTGATTTTTGGTCGAGTGATTCGAATTAAAGTGAGTTTTCAGAAAAACCTGACAGATAGACTCGTCAATGAAAAACAGCAATGACGGTTTATTAGTGATTTCCACCATTCCTAACACGAGCTACAAAATCCATGAATTATAGTGTACAATTTATTAACGCGTTTTAGACTGGCTAAAATGGAAATATCTACCCGATTTTTCTGAAAGTTTAGGCACAATTACACAACTATGGCGTATTCAATATGGAAAGCATGTTAGAAACGTCACTATTCTCTGGCCTGATGAACGCGGCGGCTTTGGCATCGAGTCTGGCGTTGTTGATGTTGTGATCGTCGAAATGACACTTGGCTCGACACATGTAAAGTTCGAATTTGCTGTCGTCGTTCTCGGCAATTTGTAATCCCTCTGTCGCGTAGGATATCGCAGAAGGAAGTTCGTTGTTTTTTCTTTTCACACTGGCCATTGCGATGAGGATCTGGATTTTGTAATGAATGAGTTGGGGTTTTATGGCAAGGACTTTTTGACGTTCGGAATTGTTGATGATCACGCTGGATCGGTTTGAATCGGGAATAAAGTTCTCCATCAACAATTCGTTACACTTTTCCAAGGCATATTCGAATCTTTGGATTGCTTCTCGTTGGTGTTTTCTCTTGATTAAGATCGCTGCATCGTCCAGTAATTTCCGAATCAAAACGAGGATGAGTTCGGGATCGGATTCAACGGCAACTTTCCAGGTCAATGTCCTCAATCTGGCCCCTCTCCTCAGGAAAATATCCACGGCCGGGTGGTTCTTGTTCCAGATAGCGATCTCCACGGCTCTCAAATCGGCGTCGTTTTTGTCTTCGAGAGATACTCCGAGAGTAAGAAGTTTGTCAATCAGGAACTTGTTCGTGTACTGAGCTAGCAGATGAATGAGACCGTTTCCAATGTTGTCTTTGACATGGATATCACATCCTTTATCCATCAATAGAATCGCAGTTGATGTATTTTTCTTCATTATCGCATGCATAATTGCTGTCTGACCCTTCTTATCTGGGATATCCATATCAGCACCTGAAAGTTTTACTTTTATCATGAGACTTTTCTCGAGAACTGATTTTTTTTCTAGTTTTGAATTCTGGTTGAAAGATGAATTGTCTTGTGAGTAAATTTATCAGATATTTACTCTTCTGGACCATCTGGTCATTTTAACTATGGGAAAATTTTGGCAATAATGAGTGTCCACTTTTGGCTAGTTTTCCTCACTTAGAACTGGAAATTAACCCATCTTTGTCTAATAACGAAATATATCCGTTTTCGTGGTCCGTTTTTCCTTTTCAATCTAGCAACAGGGAAATTTCTTTTGAATTTTCGTTTCCTATTTTTAATCTTTAAAAATTCGTTAAGATATAATTAAGAAAAGAAAAAATATCTTAGTGAACAAATAACTTTGATTAAATATTGTCTTTTGCAAAAACGGATGATATTAAAAAAAGCAAAGTGAGTTAAATATTTTTTGCATCTTTTTCATCCTTGAATTGTTCGTTATTTGATTAAAACTAGCAGGATTAGTTTCTAAGAAATAATTTCGATTATCTTTTGGGGATGAAGATAAATATTGAAATTCATTATTTTTCGAAGATAAACATTGAGATTAATTATTTTTCGGAAATAAAAGTGCAGATTAATTATTTGTTGAAGATAAAGATAAACAAAATCAAATCCTGACCTCGATTGATCAGCAGATCGACGAGTCCAGCATGACCATGTCGACAAGCCACGATGAGAGGAGTCCAGCCTTCTTCTGTCTTGTAATCCCTGTTGAGATCGATCTTGGATTTATTGAGAATACTGACGACCAAATCCCAAGATCCACTATCAATGGCACAAAGAAGAGCGGATTTTCCTTGCCAACAGTGATCCACAGACAAAGTCGCTCCTCTGAAAAAAATTTCTGAATTAAAAAAATATTCAGATTTTCGAGATTTACCTTGAAAGCAAAAATTGAACAGTTTCTGTCTGACCATTTGCACAGGCGGCACACATGGCGGTCGAGAGATCTATCGAGGAGTTTTTGAAATTCAACAACAACTCGCAAATCGGGATTTTTCCAGAAGCCGAAGCCGCTTCGAAAGCAGTTCCAATTTCTTTTTCCACAGAGATTCCGTGTCTCGAGACGTATTCCAACAAGTAGTTCATCACGGTAGTGGATTGCTTCGAGGGCGAAATCGCAGCATGGACGATTGGACTTCTTTTGTTTTTGTCGACGGAATCCAATCTCGCTCCGCTTCCTAGAAGAACTCTGACGACTTCCAGGTGACCTTTCCGGGTAGCCATCATCACGGGAGTCATCCCTGTGGATCCGTTCGGGAGATTAGGATCGGCGTTGTAGTGGAGTAAAATTTGAACCATCGTGAGGTTTCCTATGAACGCATATTTACAAAGGAGAGTGTCCCCGTCGGGCCAGGAGGCATCCGGATTAGCTCCGCAAAGAAGCAATAATCGAGAGACTTTCGAATTAGAGTAAAAGAGGTTTCTTTCATAAAGTAACGATTGCTGAATCACGAGATTGTTCATCGATCCTCGCTTGATCCATTCGACTTGACAGTCCTTGCCTCGGGGCAAATCTGCGGCCATCTCGGGTCTCAGATACTTGTGGGGATTGGCTTTCAGAAGATGATGACCAAGTTCGAAAAGGGAATCGGAATTCAGGTTCCCTCGACGAACAAGAGCCAAAGCATGGAGGATGTGTCCCATCCTGATGTCGATACTATAATCTGTTCTGTCACTCATCTTCAACATCCAGTCCCGGAAGGTTGAATGGATGGGGACGAAGCAACCGTTCGAGAGCTTCACCACGATTGGGGACAAGACACTCAATCTGAAAAAAATTTTAGATCATTTTGAATAAAAAAAACCACTTCTAAATTTTTAAATTAAAAAACGAGTTCTAGATCCTTTAAATAAATTCTTTTTGATTTAAAATTTTTGATATAAACTATTTTAAATTTCTGAAAACAAACTTTTGATTTAAATCCGTTGCTGAAAAAGTCGGAGAAAGTTCTGCAGCATTCAGAATACTGAGCAAATCATCGAAATCCAGAGGTCGGAGAGAAGCTATCAATATGCTCAAGACATCCGAGACTTCGTTGAACTGGACGATGGTCGAGAAGTGAATATTCAGCAAGAGGAGATAAAGCTGAGATAAATTATTTGGTAAAAGTGAAAGATTACAAGCTTCGAGGTGAATTTTGTCTTGTTCAAGAAGGTCTAAAATTAACTGGAGATAAAGTTGGTTTCCCTGGGATCTGGAGACGAGTTCGTTGATGATATCCGTACAAGGATCTAATTCGTGGAAATCCCTGAATTTCTGTTCCAATCTCGGACATATAGTGATTCTGTAGTCCACAAGAAGTCTTCCGTCCCTGTTTACTCTCTGATCTACTTCAGCATCATCGATATCGATGGTCCTCACAGGGAGGTCACACAAGGACGGGTATGAAGCTGAAGTCAAGATGAATCTCAGCCAGCTGGGAATTTCGGAGTAGACTTGTTTCAGAAGCCATGCTATGGATTCTCCACCTTCGTTTCTGTGGAAATCAGCTTCGTCGATTCCGTCGATGACCACGATGAAGCATTCTTCGGAAGAAATCACGACTCTTTTCAGAGGGTTGATAATTATTTTCCTGAATAAATCTACTGGATCAACACTAATACAAGCATCCTTGGAATGGAGGATTTCCAGGAGTTCCCCGTCCTCCTGGAGGATTTCGGAATAAAAATTCAGCAAGGGAGAAGTATAGAGATGTGTGGCGATGTTCTTTGTGAATTCGGGGAGCATACAAGTCGAAGCCGAGAAAATCCTGGAATTGTGATAGGCGATGACTCTGGAAGCAATGGCCTTGAACCACTCATAATTTCTCGACTTCAACGTCGACGAAACAGAGGATTCTGATCCTATCGTGATTCCAGAATCCACAGTGTCTCCGTTGGTAACGATTTTGAAAAACGGGGATTGGAGGATAATTTGTCTTATTATGGCGGTTTTTCCTGATCCTGGTTTCCCGAAAAGCAAAGTAAATTGGGTTTTTTCATTCACAATCATTTGATGGAGATCCTTGAAGACCCACTCTCTTCCGAGGAAAGGTTTCTCGGCTTCTCCATCAACGATGACTTCAGAGATGGTAAAAAGCGGAGTTATTTTCTGCGAATAAGGATTGGTTTTCCCATGAAGACTCCTGGTGCTTTGATTGAAGATCCCGTTCAAGGGATAAAGGGGCTTGAGAGAGGGATTTGGTTTCCTGATTGAATTATTGACTGATTTGGACTTCATCGACATTCTGTTGACAAGGGAGATGACTGAATTAGAAAGTGAAGAAGCTGCGGACTCGTTTCTCAAATAATTTTCTAAAAAGTAATTTTAAATCATTTAAAGATTTTTTGATAAAGAAATTAACCTCGTTGCCAGTGAGCATCAAAGATTTCTCCTGATGGAGCGTAGGAAGTGTTTGGAAGGAACCCGAAATGCTGATGACCGACAGGGATTTCCGGGGTCAGGAGACTTCTCATGTGGTCGTGGATTCTCATCTCTGCTTCAGTAGCACTAGGGGGATTAGCCGTGGGGAAAGACAGTCTGTTCGGATTTGATCTTGCTCTTCCATCACTTTTGTTGAATTCCTCCGTATGGTAACTATACGTTACGGAAGACGTTTCTGGATCTCTGTTGGGATCATAGAAACTGCTTATGGAAACTGGAGTCGCAGCGAAATAAACACCTTCATCCCTGGTCACTTTCGGAGGTTTCGTGATCACAATTTTCTTTCCATTTTCTGACTTAGGCAATGGGGGAAATGCAAATTGGTTGTTGTTCGACACAGATGGCCGCTCAAAGTTCCAGCTCGTGGTTTCCTCTCCACGACCCAAAGCTGTAAAGAAGAATGTGAAAAAAATTAAATATTAAAGTGTTAAAAGCTAGAAATATTTTAAAATTGAAAAATTCAAGTATAAAATATTACTTTTGGAACTCCGACTTAAACGAGGAGTTGCTGGAAGTCGGAAAAATTTATTCCTGAATGGATTGATCTGTTTCAGGGATCGTCGAAAAGTCCCGAATCTGTTAAGGTTGCCATCTGTAGACGAGTTCTCGTCATTTGGCATGGCCTTCAAAATCATATTGTTAAAAACTAAAAATAGGAATTTTACAAAAATGTCTCGATACGAATTTCCGGGTTTGTTATGTTACAAAAATTAAAATTAAAGAAATGATCTCGATACAAATTTTGAGGAATTTCAGATCTTATTCGGTTCTAAAAACTGATGTAATTTCGACGACGAATAAATTAGAAGCGAAAAAGTTACGAAATTACAAAAACGGGAAATATAAACTCATGAAATAAAATATGAAATTACAGACAAAAAACTGATTTTACAAAAAAAGGATGTAATTTCATTGACTCTAGAAAAGGGTCTTTGGACAGCCCGAGGCCGAAAGCTGGCTGCTGGTCGGGGACCACAACAACACCGCACTTATGGTCCGGCGAGAAAGCTAAATACCAGAGGACCAAAATACCAAAATTTAAGAAGGTAGTGTTTTGAAGAGCCGCGCGGTCCCAGACTCGACGAAAAATTTCAGAACGGTTCTCGTAAGAAAGAAAATGAAGACTTTAAGAAAGATTGGACGGGACGCTGGTGAGCAAAAAAGATATCTCTCGGGAACAGAACGCAACTGACCGACGATCGATTGGATCTCGGCTTTTCTCGACTGCGGGCAGTAAAAGTCCGCAACTCATAATAATAAGGAACTTAGAAGGTATCGCTTTCGGCAACTTGTCCGATTTTCGTAACAAAACCCCGTCATAAAGGTATCACCTTAAGAAAGCAGTTTAAAATCATTTTAAAAATTCTTAAAGCATAATTTCAATGAATTATGTGAAGTTATTTTAATAATCTATAAAAATATGATTTTAATGAGTTACCTGAAATTATTTTTGAAACTTTAAAAAAATTATTTTGGAAAATTTTCCTAATTCACGTGAAAAGTTTCGAAATCCGCAAAAAGTGAAAGTACAGGAATTTTCTCAACAAGTTGTCTAAAATTTACGAAAGTAAAAGAACTACGAAAATACATCCTCTAAAATTCCTCAAAATTTGTGAAATCAAAACTTTATAAAACTTCTTTCAGAACTCAATAAAAAGAAATCAAGTTTCATGTCCACCAACTTGTCGATGTTCATAAAATTGAAAGTCAGAAAGTTTTTAGGAATTCATAGAGTTAAGTTATGAGAAAATCTTCAAACTCAAAGAAAAAGAACAACGGAGGCATTATTTCCACTAAGTTGTCAGAAATTCATAAAAAAGAAAACTAAAAATATCGCTTTTGAACAATTCTTCCGAAGGTTGTAATGAAAGAACATTACAAAAAATACCACCTTCGAGGAAATGTTTCTATTTTAGAATATTCATGTAGTTTAAAACGAAAGTCAATACGAGAAGCCAAAACTTGAAAAATGGTCTTTCGGAAGAAGTAACATGTCTTTCCTTGAAGAAAATAAGGAAAATAAAAATAAAGAAAAAGCTTTCTGAAATGACATCCGGACTCAGAGTGAAAACACAGACTGTCGCTGGAAAATGATAAATTTGCCTGTAAAACAAAGCCCATAAAATAGAAGTTGTTGCTTTTGAATTGTCTCACTATGAGAGATAGAAATAATTTTAGGTCAAGTGTCTTTATAGGAAGTTATTCTACTATTTTCTTTTTATTTTTTTTAATTTTATTTTTTTTTCAGTACAAAAATTAAGAAATTTCATTTTGTGAAGCTGATTCAAAACAAATTTCTGAATTTTTTTGAAAACTTCAATTTCAATTGATTCTAAAATTTCAATTGAATTTCGGAAAAAATAAAATTTCGACAAAAAATGAATTCTCTCAAATTAGATCTTTCAAAAAGTAATTTCCAATTGAGGTTTTCGATACCTATTTTTCATTTATTATTCTATTATAAAGATGAAACATAAATATTTTCACAAAGTTATCTTAACACGAATCTTTTAAGGTTTCGGAGTTTCGAAACTCAATTTTAGATACTGGTTTTGAGCTTTCCGTTGGATTCTGGAGTCCTAATGATATAAACTTCTAAAATTAAAGAATTCAATCATTCAATTTTCCGAAAAAACTTTAATTATATAAACCGTAAAATTAAAGAATCTAAGTTTTTAAAAAACTCTTAATCATATAAAATCCAGAAATTAAGGAACTCAGCTTTTTTCGAAAAAATCCTAATTATATAAAATACTGAAATTAAAGAACCCAAATTTTTTTCCGAAAGAAAAAACAAAAAAGAACTGGCTCCGGACTAATTTCATTTGGCTGAAACTTCTAGAAACGACCCTAGTCAAATTCGATTCGATTGGATTTCATTGGATTCAATCATGATCCTGTTTCGATGCAATCCATCAGATTAAATTTTATACAAAAAACCCAATTTGAAATTCATGGAAAATTCTTCAAGTGGATCTATATCACTGATGGTCGGATGTCTTTGGAAAAATAAAACTTCGAAATCATCTTTTTTATTAGATCTTATATAAAAAGAAAAGTTAAAACCATAAATCTATTAATATCGTCAATAATTACATTTTGCATATTAAATTTTATGTGAAAAAAATTCTAGATTCAATCATTTTTTTTATTACATTTTATATGAAAAAGAAATTCTAAAATCAATATTTTCTATTAAGTTAAACTCTTCAGATGCATTAATATCACCAAAGATAATTTTTCATAAAAATAAATCATCTTTTTATCCCACTTTTTATAAGAATCAAGTTCCAAACTCTCCAGATGTATTAATATCATTAATGACCAAGTTTTTATAAAAATAAATTCCAAAATCGGTCATGTTTTCACCAAAAGTCCGGTAATCTATTGTCCCTTGCGTCAATAATGAACTTAAAGGCGTTCTTCTCAAGCATCTCGTCGAGTGTATAGGATTTCCTATTTCTTCGCACTTCCAACGGTAAATTCGTTCGCCTTTGGATGGGCCGTTGTGGTCATCTAAGCTTCCGTAAATCCCTCGTTAGCCACATACCAGTGCGTTAGCGAAGGCAATAGCAATCGGGATCAAGTACTCATCTTCTCAATTTCCATCACCGTCATTTCGATTTCCATCATCGTTATTTTGAGTCCCTACCGAGTGCTATTGTCACTTAGATTTTTGCTTGCTTTTAAGCTTACCTCTTGTTTTCCTTATTCTCCCGAAGTTTAATTAATTCGATGGTATTATTTCTTTGTCTCCCATGGAAAAAAACGCATTAAGAGTATTTATACTATTATTCCTTAATTTCTATGTTCTGGGAGAAATTGATACACGAAGATGTCAAAGGTAGAAA
>VOSG01000030.1:68539-135956 GCA_009761265.1 Halicephalobus sp. NKZ332 | reverse complement strand
AATTTTTTATTAATTTCTCCTAATTTCAGTAAATTACGGTGGAATGATGCTAAGAAGCCTCTTCAGCAAGTGGCCCTACATCGCTAAAGACAACGAGGAGGATTCTCCCGTCAGCACCTCTATCCCTGCCCCCGGGCACACTCCACTTTTACTAGTGTAAGTTAAAATTTGGTCATTGATTAACCCTTTTATACAGAAATCAATTTCTACACATGAATTAGTCCTTTTATGTATTAAAATTAATTTTTATAAAAATTGATATTTTTCAGTGAAGAAAATGGAAAACCGGTATTTCGTTGTACGGCTAATGACATTCCTTGTATAGCTGATTCCGATGTGCAAAATTTCTTTCCTCGATGGGTTTTAGATATTGTTGAACGAAATCAGTTCCCGAAGTACAACAAGATCTCATTTAATCTCCAGAAATTCCCTACTTTGTCAGAAAAAAATCCGAAAAAGTTCGAAATTTAACTTTTTTAAAATAATTTAAATTTTTCAGAGAGAGACTTAGTGCTACCGAAATGTTGACTATTAGGAAAGTAATCGAGCACATTTATGACAGGATGATTCGGCCGGGAATAGAACCTCAGGAGAGTAATGGAGGAGGCCCATCGGTGTCTTTCCATTCCCAGTATCCGGCCAATTTAGAACAGAAAATTGAAATTTACTGTAATAATCAGGTTTGTTCTTCATTTTAAAATTTTTTAGTTTTTGTAGTTTTGAATTTCTATATCGATTATAATTTAAAATAATTTCAGAAGCTAGAGCCAGATATCGATCTCAGGTCAGTGAAGCACTTCATATGGAAGCAGGCCAGTGACCTCGTCATTCAATACAAGGTAATCAAAACTGCTCGTTGAAATTTCTTTACAATAATGGAATATTTTGTATTAAAAATTGAATTCGATAAATGAAATAGAGCCTTGGTCTCGATGTCAAAATCAATAATCCCAAAGTCCCAGTCTTATCTCTGGAAATCTCCTGCGGCAGCGTCTAATTTTATTGTTCCCGACTTCCGGCGTCAAGGCTTCAAAAAATTTTCGGCAAAGCCGTCCAGGGTCGTTTATCTCGAGGACAGCGTCGACGGTTTTAAAAAACTTCTGATGTTTCCAAAGTTCATAGTTTTTAAGACAACTTTTGATGTTCTCGAATTCGATATTTTCCTCGAAACAAATTCCAGTGTGTTCAACATTGATGGATTTTTAAAATGACGTTTAATAATTTCAACATTGGAATTTTTATCCAAGATAATTTTTGATAGTTTTAAAATCGATGGTTTCGAGATAGATTCTGGTTTTTAGATATCGATATTTTTATTTAAAACAATTTCTGGTATTTTCAAAATCGACGGGTTTATTTAATATGATGTATGATGTCTTCGAAGTTATTATTTCCATTTGACGTAAAATACAATGTCTTGAAAATCAATATTTTCACTTTATACAATCCTTTGTTTTCCAATATCAGAAATTTTACCCAAATAGCTTTAGATTTTTAAAAAATCAACTGTTTCATTTAATATAGTTGATACTTTCAACTCTGACAGTTTTAAGATAATCTATGACACTTTCAACGTCGACAGCTTTACTCGAGAAAATCTTCGGTGCTCTTTCGCTTACATGTTTCCACAAAGCCCCTGATTCATCTCCTTGAATCGAGAACAAACAGTCAGACTCTGAGCAAACACCTGATCATTAAGTGGTTGGTGGCTGCTTGTTGAAAGCCGGGAACTCTATAATATCGACATTCACGTTTGACGGGTTTCGATTTTTTAATTTTTTTTAGTTTAAACATTTTTCAATTTTTTTTAGTTTAAAAATTTTGATGGTTTGAAAGTTCATAACATCGATATCTATGTTCAATAGATTTTGATTATTCATTTTAGAAATTTCTGAGTTGAAAATTTTTAAATATGGAAGCCGGGAACTTTATAATATCGACGTTCATGTTTGACAGGTTTCGAATTTGTTTTTTCTTGGGTCTAAAAATCTCTAGATATTTTTGGATTTAAAAATTATAATATTTTAGAGATGATAAACTCTATAATACTGATATTCACATTTTATGTTTTGACTTTTAACTTCTATTTAGTTTCAAAATCTTGGAATTTCGTGTCCTAAGGCAATTATTTGGCTTCATCTCGAAATCGATTCTTTTGTGGAGGAAAGTATTGGGTTTCTGTTCTCGAAGCCTTCCTATTTTCTGATGCAGTTAGAAATAGAATAACCAGGCTGTGTTTAAATCGATAATTTTTTTTGAATAAAACCCGTTCTTAACGCGGACATCATTGATTAATTTCTGTCTTTCTCACCTTTGTCTCTCATTCGAATTGGTCTTCAAGAATGTGATAAAGTTTTCGAGGTCTTCGAGAGTTCAATAAAAACTTCTGGAATTTTCGAGAATTCCATAAAAATCTTTAGAATCGGTCAAAATCAAGGATTCTAGAAGTTCTTACAGTATTCAGAAAATACGTGTCGAGAAATTCCATGAAAGAAATTAAATTTAACTTTTATGACGAAATAATTCTCGGAATACGTGTCGAGAAATTATGTAAAAAATCCGTGTTTAATTTCTAAGATAGGATGATTCAGAAAATTCATAAAAATATCTACTTTTTATTTTCAAATAAATCAACAGATAAAAACTTTTTTTAAAATCCTAACTAAAGTTCATTTTCTCTCAGAGTTCCAAATTTGGCGAGATTCATGTTTTGCCAAAATTGATTCTTTTTTATTTTTGAATTGCAATTGTTCGAAATCGACTGGAATCAAGATTCTGATTTTTTATTGTGGAAATCCATGTTGGAAAAATTTCGTAAAAATGTTTTTTTTATTTTTGTAACAAGGTGACCAAAGAGATGATTCATTTAAAAAACATTGAACCTGTATTTTCTCATACAGTAGTTCTAGATTATTCTGTAAATTCGTGTTGAGATAGTTTCGTGAATAAAGTTTTTTATTTCCAAAATGGTATTTTCAGACTTTCTTCTCGAGATGGCGCGTTACGACTATGGGAACAAGAGAGCCTACGGAGGAGGGATCTATCACGCAGCCCCCAGCGCTCCCTCCTTGGACATAACCATCAATCAGGTATTTTTGTTTTTAATTTCATTTTTAAGAAATAAGTTCAGAATGGATCTGGAGGAAGTCCCTATTCCACGGGCTCTCGAAGACCCCCAATGTCCGCCCCGCCACCGCCTCCCACGTATCACTCGGACTACTACGAACCCCTCTGGATAGACCGCTTCGTAAGGAGAGAGAACAGAGGTATGTTCAGGCTTTGCCTCGTCCAGACCCTTCTCTCGGCAGTCATCCTCGGAGGGGGCATCTGGTGCTACAACGACACCCCAGCTTACTGCCCCTATTACTCAGCGATCTGGACAGCGACGATTTTCCTCCTGAATTCGATTATTGGTACTGTAGCGGCCAAAATTGGAAGTTTGAACCTCTACGTTGCTCATCTTATCCTTTCCTTGGTCTCCATCATGATGTGCTTGGTCTCGGCCGGAATTTCCGCGAGAAATTGGAATCTCGTCGGGACCTACCAACACCCCAAGCTCGGTCGAAATTCCGCCTTTTGTTTGATTGGGGAACACGATGCTCCTCGGATAAGTCATATTTTTTCTAACATGAACAACTACGATTTCGGACAGTGTCTTTTCGAACTCAAGGTCGGAGTAGCAGTGAATAGTGTGCAATTTGTTACTTCCTTAATTGTCGGTAGGTTTTTGCTGAGTTTAAATTAAAAATTGATTTGATTTTTTAATTCTAGCGTTTCTGAATGTCCTATCAGTCTTCCTTTGCATGAAACGAACCTGCACGAACTGCTGTTGAAAATCATAAATCTCCTCGATCTCGTCCGTCCTGGTGGTCAAAAGCCAACTTTATTTCAATTATCTTCGATTCGAAAAATGTTATTTAATCGAATTAATAAAGTCATCCACAGTTTCTCGAGTATTATCGTTCGAAAGAGATTTCTAGTAAAATATCTTAAATTCTATTTGTAGAATATCGTGAGAAGAAATACGAGGACATTTCGAAAAGAAAATCTCTCCAAAAGCATTCTTAGTTTTATCAACGAACCATTACGAAATAGAGTTCAAAGAAGAACTCAGAAAAATACTTTGATCTTTAATGGTATATAATTGTGGAAAAAATACAAAAACAATTTCTCGAAAAGAAAATCTTTGGCAAGATGTTCTCGTCCGTAATTGCTGACCATTGCGAGAGAGAATGCAATGAGGAACTCTCGGAAAGAAAGTCGACGCGCAGTTGGACGACCCCGAATTTTCTCTTCGCTTTCGGATTTCTCTTTTAATTTTTGTTTTTCTCCAAGGATCTCCTGCTTTAATCCTTATCCATGAGTATGTCGCGTAGTCTCCGTGCTGAAACACGCAATCGCGCCAAGGATGACCTCAAGCGGGTGATCAATGCTATAGAGAAAGTTCGAAAGTGGTATGTGATCTTCCTCCATAAATCCAATATCTTCAACTTGTTATTTCAGGGAAAAACGTTGGGTTTTGTTGAAGGACACTCAGCTCGTAGTTCCGAAATGGCTTCCAGGTAGAGATTTTGGCTAACTTTACATTACTTTATATATAAAAATTATAGTCGCTCCTGTCCAACCCAAACAAAGCACTACCTCCCTCGATCTCATGGGTTTGTTTATTATTTTCTGTTAGAAATTAAGTTCTCTCCTTTTAGGTGACACAAATTCCTCCTCCCAAATGAACGAGGACAGCAATGCTTCCTTCATAGAGGACTCGAACCAGACTCAGACCATGGACCCGATCGACTACAACAGCAAAGTCGGGCAGAATATAGACTTCAGCAACGTCACCAGCGAAACGACAGGGAATCGCTCGGATTCAGACGAGCCGTTGATGAAGAGGCCTCGATTGTAATTTATGTCTGATTTTTCTTACCATTTACACTTACTCACTTCCTAACAATAAACATTCATTATAATTAACATTAGTCATAATTAATGGCAATAGAAAAGAGAACATTATTTCAACTTGAGCTGCTTTACCTTGGGCTTCTTGGCTTTCAACTCCTCCTTGTCCTCCAACTTCTGCAATTTTCTCTGTTTCTCGGGGTCTTCTTCCTCGAGTAATCGTTGTTTTCGCTCGCGAACTTTCTCTTCACGACGAGCTTGAGCTATTTCCTGTCTCTGTTGATGAGTGATCTTCAAGAAGGATTCCTCAACAGTTTGTCGTTTCTTGTCCGCCTTGGATTTGCCTTCACGAGACATCCGGAATCGACGAACTTTCTCGATTATGTAGAACGTCAAAGCCAACAAGTTTCTGTTTACTTCCTCACTTTCTGGGGTGTCGATGATGTTGTAGGTGAAGAACAGCATCGGAGAAGTTTCTGGCATACGGGTATAGGTTTCACCTCTGAAAAGTGATTTCAAATTTAATTCAGAAGCTGAATGAATGGAAAAATTACTCTTGCAACTTGGCTCCGCAGTATTGGTCAGAAATATGGATGAGATCGATGTATTTTTCATATTTCGTGATTTTTTGAATAACGTATTGATCAATAATCCCGGAAATGGACTCCCCGATCTCGGAAAAGCATCCAAAACTAGAAGGCAATCCGTATTTGTCCAGTCCTTTTCTCTCCAAAGCATAAGTTGACTGAAATAAATTAATATCAATCCTTGGTTCTCAAATTCGGTTTAAAATTAACCCACCAAGTCGGCCAATTCTCTGAAAGCTTTCGCCACACTTTTCTTGTTTCCGAAGGCGACAACGACGGAATCCATCTCGCCCTTGTCCATCTCAACCTTGTGGGTGACTTTGTCGAGTTTCGGCTGGATATAATTGTATACCAAACCTACGACATCTTGACGTTTAATGAGCTTCAACTGACTCAGCATACTTTGGACACCGACACGACCAGAACTCCATATCAGGAAAGAATAATCTGTTTCTTTAACGATGATTTTACCCGGATCTTCGCTAACGCCGTCATCACCAACGAGGGCGAACTGCTCGTTGAGGGCATCGATGTTTTCCGCGAACCATTTGTTGGCGACGGATTGGTTACGTTGCTTACCAATAAGGTAGTTGAGCAAATAGATAAAAATAACGAATAGAAAGATCGCTTCGACTTGATATGAGGACCAGTTTGAACGGAAGTGAGTAGGAATCTGAAATTTCGAAATCAAAAGCTTTTAAAAAGCAAAAATTGAACTTACATCAGCAAAAGTTAGAGGTTTTATCTCCAAGGGTTTCTTTTCACCTGTATTTTCTTCGACCCGAGTATCTTCGGTGTCGAAATCGTCGTCGTCATCAATAATCTCGTTCTTGGCCTAAAATTTCATTGAAGAGAAATTTCCATATATGAACTCCACCTCGAATTCGGCGAAATTGTCTTCATCAACAACCGCTGGCTTCGGTGTCGTTGCCGAAGCTCTTTCTTGTTCGACATTCGGCTTCGGAGTGGATTGTCCAGCTTCTTCCGGAACTTCGAACTCGGCAAACTCGTTATCTTCCTCGAAATCTAACGACGAGACTAATATTGCAGAACCAATAAGTAAGATATGGAGAAGCCATAAAGACCTCATCGTTTTTACCTGAATAATTTAAAAGATTTAAAAAGTAGGGAATTGTATAAAAAGAATTCCGCAAAACCATGGAAGCGACGAAAGAGCAAAAGTGGCAGTTCTGGCCACACTAGGTCCTAGTTGGAAAAATAAATCGGATTGTTCGGTGAATTTCAATCTCGAGAAGAAAATGTTCGAAAAGGTTTAAATAAAGTCCTCCTCTCTTCTGAAATTAATATATTTTTATTTTCCTTTATGTTGAGGATTGTAGGAAATCGATCGTTTTGTCGACTTTATAGCTCTGTAGTCACTAGGAAGAATTCTGTCAATAGCGAGAGCAAGAAGATCGAATGCATCATCGGATTAGAAATCCATGCTCAATTGCTGACCAAGACTAAGTTATTTTCTGGGGCCGGCATAGATGGATCTGCAGCTTCCAACACTGTCGTGGCCGACTTCGATCTCGGAGTTCCGGGTACTTTGCCTCGACTCAACAAGGGTTGTATCCAGGTTCGTGTTTTTCAATATACATAAAACTTCGAAAATAAATAATTCCTTCATATACACGATTTTTCAATATAGATAATTTCTTCAAATTAAATAATTCTTTAACATAAATGTTTTTTAAAGATGACCTTTTAATATATATTGTTGATATTTATCTTTCAAAATTTTTCAACTAATTAATTTCCAGAAAAGTCTTCTAGCGGCATTACTGTTAGGAAGTGATGTTCAAAGACTATGTAGATTCGATCGAAAACATTACTTCTATCCTGACATGCCCATGGGATACCAGATCACCCAGAATGACTACCCCATCGCTCGTCATGGAGAATTCGAATTTTTCACATGTGATCCTAATTCCGTAAGCTATTTTTACGAGTTCAGTATTCGAAAATCGAGGTTTCAGGAAGACCCCTTTGGACGTAAAAGGATCAGGATAAAACAAATTCAACTCGAGATGGACAGTGGTAAGACAATCCGGTCAGACAATTCTCAGTTATTCATCGACTTAAATCGAGCAGGAATAGGACTTATTGAGATCGTAACTGAACCTGATCTACGATCTTCGTCCGAGGCAGCTACTTTTGTGGATCAGCTTCGATTGGTTCTCGTCCATAACAAGATTTGTGCTGGCGAACTTCACAGTAAATCTCACTTTTTTCGAAATTTTCTTATTTTCATCTTTTTCAGAAGGCAATATGCGAGTTGATGCAAATGTTTCTCTCCGTGTTGATGGTCAGGATTATCCGAGGACAGAGATCAAGAACATCAACAGCATTAGGATCCTGAAATCTGCTATCGACAACGAAGTGAATAGGCAAAGAAGGATTTTGGATAAAGGCGAGGAGATCAAAACAGTCACTTTGAATCTGGACGAAAATGGAGAAGTCGTGGTAGTCAGAGGGAAGGGGGATAGCTTAGATTACAGATTCACTCCAGAACCCAATTTGCCCCGACTGAGAATCGAGGAGGACTGGATTAAAGAAGCGAGGAGCCACGTCCAGGGAGATGCTGATCATCTAGTTTACATCAAAAAATACAATATTCAACCGAATACAGCATTAAACGTTGTAGTGAGTATTTTTATTTTTTAAAATTACCCTTTGTAAAATAATAATTCTTTTAGAAAGATGATCGACGACATAACTTTGTAAAATCCACATTACCAAGTAGTAACGTCCCGGTCGAAGTCTATTTCGAATGGTTCAAGGAGCTACAGTATGCTTGCGAAAACGTGGGAGAACGGTATCCACCAACAAATCCGTCGTTTTTCCCTCACTTCTCATCCTTAGTCAATCACGTGTACAAAGAAGATATTACTAGATTGACCTGCATTGATCTGATTAAACTTTATCTCCAATCAAACATTTCGGATCCAGTGGACGAAGTTGTTTCGAGGGACGAATACAGAAGACTGTTTCAGAATGATCCGGAGTTCGAAAAGTTAGTAGATTCCGTTCTTTCTGAAAACTCCACAGTGGTGTCTCGAATTAAAAGTTCGTCTGGAAAGTCTCGTCAAAAACATTTCAACAAGATCAGGAACATTCTCATGACAAAATCGAATAAGAGGATAAGTTTGTCAGATGCCGAATCTGTCCTCACGAGGTTGCTTCAAGAAAGTTGATTTTGTTTTTAATTTGTAATTTAAATATTTAGAATAGTGAAAATAGGAACGATAAAAATATTCGAAATAACTGATAATTAGCAGTATTAATTTTCTTAGTGAGAAATATTTTTAAAAACTACTTTCTTGAAGAGAAACACGAATCATTTCCATAGTGAGAGACACTCGAGGTGTGAGATGAAGAGGAACTCGATTCATTTCAGTTTAACTGAAAAAACATTTCGAATTCATTTCGAGTCCAATTTGCTCTGATTCGCTTAGAATTTTTGTTTTCAATTTAATTCGAGCTGAATCATTCCGAACTGATCGAATTAGATTTAGTTCAGCTAAGTGAGTTTTTTTAAATGAATTTAGATTGAATCGAGTTCGAAATGGATATTTGTGATTTTTTAAAATAAAATTAGAACGAAATGAGCTCGAAATAATTATTTTCAATAGAATTGAGCTTACGATGAATATGTGATTTCTTCGATCGAATTATATCAAATTGAGTTGGAAATAATTTTTATAAAATTGAATTCCAGATGAATATTTGTATTTTTTCGATTTGAGTAGTCTGAAACCAATTCGAAATGAACTTTTTCAATCAAATTAGTTCGGGTTGCGTTCGAAACAAATTTTTTCGATTAAATTAGCTTCAAAATAAGCGTTCGTATTTTTTTCGAACTAAGTATATTGAAAAGAATTTAGAATTAATTTTTTTTCGGCTGAGTTATATCGTTGAAATAAAAAATTTAAATTTCTCTAGATTCTTTCGAGATATTTTTACAAAAAATGATTCTGTTCCTTATGATATTCGATGTTTTATTAAAAGTTGAATTTTATTCATTCATTTGAGTAATCAATCACTAGAGCATTTTGGATCTTGAGGATTTTCTGAAATTTCTCGAAGTTTTTAAAAAACTCTCGAAATTCCCTGAATTATGCTCTCACACGTTTCGAGTTTTGCATACAAGAGTGAAAAATGTCATTGAAGGGCACTTTGGAAGGAAAATCACCATACAGTAGACAGAGGTGAAAGAAACAGTGAACAATAATCTAGAATCATAGATAGTTTTTTAACTGAGCGGAGTTCGGAAAAGTATATGAATTTGAGCAGAACTTTTCGGGGATTTTCACAAGGTCGTCACCAGGAGGAGATCGTCATCAGAAGTACCGGCCGTATTTGCTGCTGTGTCACTGCTGTTATTTTGACCAGTTACTGTATTGGTCGGTCGGAGAAGGGATCTTTGGGAATATTGATTAATATCGCTGAATTCCTCTGGATGAAGTCCACCAACATGATCCAGATATTCCGGATTAGTCAAGGTGAAAGCTGCGGATTCAAGTTCGCGTTCATCCATTTCGTAAGCTTCTGCGAGTTCTCTCCTGGCTACTCCGACGACGGTCTCATCCATGTACCTACCCAGCTGGAGGGCATTCCCGACAAGACGATCTGCGATGTTTCTTCGATGGTCCTCGGGATGCAGGGGCACGGGATGGAGGACTGGTCGACTAGAATATGGCAGTCTGACAGATTGACCTTCTGGCACTGGACGATATGTTCTTTCATATGGCTCTTCGAAACCAGGATATGGAAGCGTGGGGGACGTGACCCCGGCGAGGGCGATGGCTTGGTCCCTAGCCAACATCAGGGGCTTCTGGAGGGGCATGTTCATCCTCTCCGCTTCTTCCAGACGTTCCTCCAGGTCTATCCTTTTTCTTCTTTCATACCAGTCTTCATCATCAGATTCCGGTGGCATACTGTAAAGAAATAAACATTAGTGGGTAAAAAATTGGTTTAATTTACTTTCTGTTGACGAAAATGAATCTCTGAGCAGAAGTCAAAGGAGCTCTGTATTTATTTAGTAGAGAATGGGAAGGTCCGCTTTCGTCGTTGGAATCCATCGAGCCACTATTCAACGGCTGCTGAGATTCCGCACTCGGTCGACGTCTCTCCATTCCACCACCTGTCGGTCCTCTTCCATAAAGCATGGACAAGTTTGGAAGTTTCCTTCCAACGGTGGTACCATTTGTCTTGGACATGCTAATTGGACATCTTCGACCCATTCCATCTATTCGGACAGGCAAATTGACAGAGTTATTCGTTGGCATTCCTCGATGGAGGTCATGGCCAAGGAAAAACTCCTCGTCAAGCATCTCGTCTGCTGTCGCTATCGAATGAGTTGGTGAAAGACGATCAGCTGAAATTATATTCAATAAATATTTTTTCAATAAGAAAATTCAACAAAGTATACTTAATGAATTTCTTCGAAACAAAGAAATGAAAGATGATCAGTTAAGAAATAAGCTTAAATATTTTTGGAATAAAATTTTTCAACTAAGAAAAACGAAAAACGATACGACTGGATTGAATATCCTCCGACTTTTTATGGGAAAATCCATGGATTTTTGTCGAAATCCATTATGTAAAAAAGAACGTGGTTGCACCGTAAGTAGAAAAATAAATTCCATAAAAAGTAGAAGAATAAATTTTAGAAAGAGTCAGGGTTCAACAAAGAGCAGAAAAATAAATTTTAGCATAAAAATAGCGAAGAAAAAATCAAGAAAATTCTTTAAATAATTCGGAGATATTTAAAGGAAAACAGACTTCAAACAAAAATACATTTAAAAGTAGGAATTAAAAATGCAAAAAAACTGTGAAAATATTTAAAGAAAAGCAAATTTTGAACAAAATTGGAAGTGAAAATACTTACTGTTGACTGGAAGAAGCTTTTTGTCTTCTCGAGGACCACTGAAGGCGTTGCCCGAGTACTTTCCAGCGTGGGGCTCGGCGTGGACACCACCCAAGGCGTTGACGATGTTGTTGAACAAAGAGTGAGTTCTCTGAAAAAAGATATTTTTGAAAGAGTCAAGATTCAAAGCATAGCGGAAACAAAGTTTTTCGTTGAGGAGATTTACGAATTCATGCAAAGGTTGAAAAATATGAAAAGCAAATGAGGAACGATTTTTACACAAAAGAAAACTAATTTCCGTTAGAGTGGTCCTTTCCCTTGGGGCGATGAAGAAGAATAGTCCGTCTTCAATCCCGCTCGAGGGCAGGACCTTTTCCGAGGATTTTCGACCTTTCCCAAAAGTAAAATTATTTTTGTTCAACTTTCCCAAAAGTAAAATTACTTTTTGTTTTAACTTTTTCTAAAAATAGACTACTTTTTTCTAATTTTCAATTTTCGAAAAAAATTATATTTTTGAAAGATTTCTGGTCTTTTTTAAGGACAGGAACAGTTTTGGAAACTCTAATCTTATCATGGAAAGAGCCATTGTTAGACGACTTTCGATATTATCCCAGGGGAAGGATATGTTTGAGAACTCCCAATCTTGCTGGATGGAAAGATTATTTCTAGAGCTTCCAACCTTTCCTCATCGAGGACTAATTTTCAAAAAATTTAAATTTCCTCTGAGGACATGATGGTTTTCGAAAAGAATTCCAATTTCTAAAAACTACTTACCCGATGCTGAGGTTCCTCGAGATCTTGAGCTAATTCGGCATGCAAATCTCCTCCAGATATGGCTCTTTTTAATTCCGGTCCGATTTCGTGCAGAGTACGGAGACCAGCCTAAAGTTCATTTTTAATTAAATTTCCTCATATTTTTAATATGCGAACCTGGAGAGCCATGGCTTGATTTGTTTGTGCTGGCAAAATTCCCTTCGATTCCAGCTCTTTTCTTTTTTTGAATCGACGGAAATAATCCTGGATCAAAAATGTTGCATAGAATTTTCCTACAGTAACATCGTCATCTCGACCGGCAGGAGGAACGACTTCATCGAGCATCTTCATCGGGGTTCTTTTCCATATTCGTCGAATTGCGGACCTCAGCTGCTCATTAACTTCGTCAATATTGCCTTCAGTATAGATTTTCAAGTTGGTTCTAACGAGGGCAAATAACGTCGCGTTGAAGCATACTGTACCATCGGAATTCAGGGGCATGTTCATCGATACCAATCTCTGGAATCATAATTTTTGGAAAAATTGTTTAAAAATACAAAAACATTTTGCTTAAAATCCGAAAATATATTTTACTTCAAAATTTTAAAAACTATTAATTAAATACCTTTATCAAGGGAAAATGTCAATAATAAATTCTGATAGTTATTTGCACTTATTATATAAATACATAAATGAAGCTCGTAATTTCAGTTTTAGAAGGAAATGAGTCATTCTAAGTTCATTTATATGCTTGGTCCTCATTACCATATTTCTCGAAAGAATAAATGGAATTTTCTTCCGGGAATTGAGGCTATTAGAGTTAATTTCTATTTTCACTATTGATTACTATCTTTTTAGGGATATTATCAGATAACCTCCTTTTTTAAACTAAATTCATATCCTATATGGGTATCTTTGAAAATTTATAAAATTAAAAGCTGTAATTATTTAAAAAAATAAACAACCTTGCAAGCCAGCCGATGAGGACAGAGCTTTCCAAAGCCGAGAGGAGGGGAGATTTTTCTCAACAATGTGACGACATCCAAATGTTTGATCCTTCCCTTGGCGTCCGGATCGTACTCGGACCAGAGTCGGACGAATTCTTCCAGATGGTGGGGACCGAGGATACTCCAATCTCTCGTCAAGTAGTCAAAGTTATCCATGATAACGGCGACGAAAAGATTGATGACCAAAAACGAGCAAAGCATGAAGAATGAGATGAAGTAAGGATAAGCGAAGTCCACTCCACAGAGAGCTTTTGGATCTCTTTTGTAGTCATCACTGGAAGGATCACATTTTGCTTCCTCTCGGTCTGAACAAGAAAGCATGATTTCTTGCCAAGCTTCTCCTGTGGCTGATCTGAACAAAACCAGAACTGCCGCAGGGAAAGTATGGAAGTTGTTATTCCTGTGGATCTCGGTTTCGTCATCCAAGGCTACTTTTCCGAAGACCTGCATCCCGATGACAGCGTAGATGAAGAACAACAAAACGATCAATAATGCGACATACGGCAAAGCCTAAAAATTCATCAATGTAAATTATAAAAATTAATTTCGAGAAGTATATTTATTTTTAAAATCTTTAGACTTACTTGGAAGGATTTCATGAAAGTCCACAACAAAGTCCGGATACCTTCTCCTCTACTCAAGAGCTTGACGAGTCTCATCACACGGAAAAGACGGAAAAAGTTGATCGAGATAATGTTCGAACCAGGACTCAGTTTACCGTAAATGATATCGATGAAACTTCCCAAAACAATGACGAAATCGAAGGAATTCCATCTGTCACCAAAGTAGTTTTTCGGATTCAGGGCCAAAATCTTCAGAACGGCTTCGAAGAAGAAAACTCCTGTGAAGACAAGATTTAGGATATCCAAAATATGATCAGTTTGGGAATCCGAGGGGTAGTGTTTCATCGCGAGAGTGGTGGTATTCAGCAAAATGATGATGAAAATACCGTATTCGAAAAATTGGGAGGTAACAAATTCCCAAATTTTGTACTGTATCCTGTTCCTCGGGATGTATCTTCGATGGGGTTTTGCTTTGAGAGCAAATTCGATGCATTTTCTCTGATTTTTGTCCAGTTCACAATTTTCGTATTCACGTTCACCTTCGTTTTGGAATGTGACGATGACGAAACCGACGAAGATGTTCATCATGAAGAAAGCCTGGAAAAAAATAAAATGCACTTTTCCGAAATACAGTAACACTCACGATGACGACGATAAAGGCGATGAAGTAGAGAGCCACGGCTTGTCTGGCATTATGAACTGGTCCCCGATCTTCCTCGTTGGAGTTGATAGCGACGTACAATAGACTAGAAAAATAATAATTAAATTATTATCATCAGAAGTACAGTAAATTATTACTGTAGAAACTAAAATAAATTTTACTACGGAAGAAAACGTACTCTGGCCAGCCTTCGAAGGTGGAGACGACGAAAAGTGAAATCATCGCATCCATAACGTTGTCGAAATGGAAATCATTCCGAGACCAAATTCTCGCAGTCCTCATCGGTTTGTTCGGGTTTCCTTCCTCATATTTGATGAATTCTCCTCTACATTCAGCCTCGGTCATTTTCGACAAGTCGTTGCAAGAGAAGAACGTTCCCTTGAAAAGTTGGACTCCGATAATAGCGAACATGAATTGCAGCATGAATGTGACCAACATGATGTTTCCGATAGTCTTAACGGCGACGATGACACATTGGACGACGTGCTTGAGACCCTTGGCTCTGTTGATGGCTCTTAGAGGACGTAACACTCTGAGGACACGGAGAATTTTCACGACGGAAATTGCGTCGGATTTCAAAACGAAAGAAATAAGGGAGACTGCGACGACGAGGATATCGAGCAAGTTGAAGGCATTCCGACAGAAGGAGCCCTTGTGGAAGACCAATCCGAAGACGACCACCTTCAACGTGATCTCCACTGTGAATACTGTAGTGAAAAAGTAGTCGAAGTAGTTTAAGATGGTGTTTCTGTAAGACTGAGCCTGGAGGGGATCCTCGGCAGCAAGCATAGCACTGGAGACGAGGATACAGACGAGAACGCTGTTGGTGAAGTAGGTGTGATTTACGATTTTGTTGCAAAAAACTCTGAATGGGTTTGTGTGAGAAAGAATGAACAACGACGAAGCTTTCGGAATCGGTTTTTGAGATTTCAATTGCGGAAGTTGGGATACCCTCCTGGGTCTCGCTCCCACAACTTCTTCATCAATTTCTTCGTCGTCTTCTTCATTCCCTGTTATTCTCATATCTTCGTTCCCATTTTCATCGTATTTTTCTTCTTCATAATCTTCCTCCGCTTCCTCTATTTCCATATCTGTTTGTTCTTCTTCTTTTTCGGCATTTGTCAAACTGTCAGCATCTGCCAGGTTATCTACAGCGATAGCCAAGAAGACGTTCAACAAGATGTAATTACCGCAGATAAATAGAACAATGAAGTAAACGGAAACAAGGACACCGATGGTTCCTACTCCACCGAAGGACTCAATTCCGTTGTACATTACGGTATTCCAATCTTCACCTGTGAGGATCTGGAAGACAGTCAGAAGGGCTTGGATGAAGGTGTCGAAGTTCGCTCTAGGTTTCGGCATCATCGGATTGAAATTGAATTTTCCTCCGAATACCTGCATTCCGAGCAAGGCGAAGATGACGATGAACAAGAAGAGCAGCAAAAGCAACGACATGATGGATCTGAGGGAGTTCAACAAGGAAGAAACCAGATTTCGAAGAGAGTGCCAATATTTCGTGACCTTGAATATTCTCAGAAGTCGAGCTGAACGCAACACAGAGACTCCGAGAGGCTTCATGAGTTCGAAATAAACGAGGATGAACTCGAGAATGGAGCTGATGACCACGAAGCAATCGAATCTGTTGAACTGGGAAGTCGTGTAAGTTGTCAGACCGAGAGAATACATTTTCAATAACATTTCCATCGAGAACAAGATGACGAATACGAGATTGGCTGCGGCTAAAAATAATTGTTTAAGTTGGAATCAAAATTTAAATCCAAACTAGTAAAAATCAGACTGAAGTAACAGAGATTTAATTAAGATTAATGAACTTACTTTGGAAATCATCGAGCCACGGGTCTTGACCATAGTGTTCCGAAGTCAGAACCAAGGTGTTGAGAAGCACAAGAACGATGACAAGCCAGTAGAAACTCTGACTCTTGACCAGTTTCCTCGATGCCCTTCGGCACCTTCTGTTCCATTTCTGGAACCTTTTCAGCTTTGAAGTGAACCAACTTGGTCTGGAATCCTCAACTCGTTCTTCACCTTCCTCATCGATTTCTTCTAAAAGAATTGTTATTAAAATAAATATCCTTTGGAAATAATTGTTAAAGATAGTATGTAAATTTACCATTAAATTGTTGCTCATCTTCTCCTTGGTCATCATCATTCATAGGCTCAATATCTTCGGCCTGTGTAATCCAATCCAGATAACCTTTGAGATCTTCCTCAAGTTGTTGTTTTTCTCGAAATTTTTGGAACAAACCTCTAGCTCTAGCTTTTTCTCTCTCTTTTGAAAATTCCCTGGAATTACATGAATTAATGTTTTAGATATATTTTCAAAAAACGAACCCTGAGAGAACACCCAAGACTAAATTTAGAACAAAAAAGGACCCGAGAATAACCAGCGTAACGAAGTAGATCCAGGGCCACTCTCTGCCGACGGCGTCGTTGACCCAGTAGAGGACATCGGTCCAACCCTCGAGGGAGACACATTGGAATACAGTCAACATCGCGAGACCGAAGTTGTCAAAGTTCGTGATCCCGTTGTTAGGACCCGCCCAGGTAGTATTCGTACTGCACATCCATCTATTAGGAGCCAAATCTGCATTGGCCCCTGTGGGTTCGCAATGGTACGAAGAGGAACTGAATCCGCAAGGAGAGGGGTCTATCTGAGCCAAGTTCCCCGTCTCGCTATCCACACAGGTTGCATGTAGTTTTCCACAGAACAATTCTAATCCTATGATGGCGTAGATAATGATAACGAACATTACCAGTAGGGCGATGTGTAAGAGAGGGATCATGGCTCGGAGAATTGCGTTCAAGACGACCTGTAAACTGGGAACTCCGGAAACAAGCCTCAGAGGCCGGAGCACACGGAAAGCTCTCAGGGCTTTGATGTCACCCTGGACTCCCTGGATATTTAACCGGGATAGTATCGTTGAAACGAGACTGAAATAAATTTAGAAGTTAACAGAATCATATTACTGTAGATCATTTAGAAAAATTACATCATTACGAAGATTAAAAGTAAATACTTTTTTTATAAATTTCTAGAATCCTCGACTTCAGTTCCTCATTTCGAAAATGGAATTACAGTAGATTGCAAAAACCCACCCAATTACGACAATAATAAAATCGAGAATATTCCATGCATTTCTGAGATATGCTCCTGGATGGAAGAGGAGCCCCATCGCAACAACTTTCAGGACACATTCTATTGTGAAGACAACAATAAATAAGTATTCTACTTGCTCCTGAAAAAATCCTCAACTTAAAAGGTAAAATCCAAGGTTTAAATAAATAAATACTAATAGCAATAATGATAATAATGATAATAATTGTAGTAGTCTCACCAAAATAACGTTTTTCGTGTCTGAATCCTGAGCGGGATACGGTTGATACACAGCCAAGGCAATACAATTCGCACAGATCATGAGCAAGATCAGCCATTCGAAGGGTCTCCATTCTGTTATCGATATGCAGGCTCTTCGAATAGGATTCTTAACACCAAGACAAAGTAACGACCTCTCATTTCTCTCCACTGGATTATTGGGTTGCCTGAGGGGTTTTCTTTGTTGCATTCGTCTTCTTGCTCCATCTTGTTGACTTGTCGCTGCAACTGCTGCTTGGAGGGTTTGTTGCCAGAGATCTGTACGACCATCTTCGGCTGGCTGGTGGTCTTCATCCTCTAGTGATGCCTCCATCATGCTCGCGAACACTGGAAACGCTTTTGTAAATACTATTTTTCTTGGAAATCTATCCAAATCTAAGAAAACTAAATATTTTTTGTATGGAAACTAGTTTTTTAGCTTTTTCATACATGAAATCCTAAAATAAATATTTTTATATGTGAAACTATACAATTAACTTTCTCACAAATGCAATTGTAAAACATCTTATATATAAAGTTATGTAATTAATTCTTCCACATATGGAAATAAAAAACATTCTATGAATTGATGTAATTGATTCCTTCATATATGAAATTCAAAAAGAAATTTATTTATGTATGAGATTTTTTAGGGATTCCATTTATATATGAAACTGCGAAATAAATCTAATTTATATATAGAGTTTTACGATAACTTTATGTTGTGCATGAAATCGTAAAACATTCTTGCCTTCATTTTTCAAATTGCAATAGTTATTTTTTTATTTTTCGATGTTTTTTCAACAGAAATCATTCAGACAGTGGCGGTACTTCCTCAAGAGCCACTTGATTGCTAGGTTTGCTGCGGAGAAAATCCTCGAAGCTTATATTTAAGAACAAGAAGTTCATATCCAAGAACTCCGAGTTCACATTTAAAAGTCTTCAACAGGTAAAACCGAAAAAAACAAAGAAGGAGAAATCCTCAAACTTCATGGATGAATAGAAAAATGTCAATTTTGAATGCCCTGAGGAAAAAATTTGAAAAGCTTTAGGAAGAAAGTGAGTGCCAAAAACGAGCCAAAAGTGATTTCCGAAAAAAGGGCCTCAGTTTATTCCGCTTTTTGCTTTTTTAGTTTTCTAGTTTTAGTTTTTGGAGTCTTTGAAAACTCCATTTTTCTTTGATTTTGGAAGTTTCTTTCTCGAAAAATGAGAGAACAGCTGCCAAAAACCTAGATCAATCAATAGCGAAAAACATATGTTTAAACTTTCTCTTGGGGATTTCAAGAACGAAATTTTTAGGAAGAAGAATTTCTTAAGATGAAGATTCTCGAGATGAACGAATATTTCAAAATTAATGGCTTTAATGTGAAGCTTTCCAAGATGAAAGATTCTTCGTATGGAAAAGTTTAACACGAAAGAATATTTTAGGATTAAAATTTTTTATATGAAGAAATATTTTAATACCAACACACTTTAATATGAAACATCTCAGTATGGAAGAATATCTTTAATATGAGGAATTTCAATATGAAAATGCTGTGACGTAAACTACTTCAACATGAAAGAATATTGCTTAAATGAAACCTTTTTCGTAGGATAAAACTTTGATGTAAAACTTTTCACATGAAAGGATATTTTGAAATGGGAGAGTTTTAACGTAAAGTATTTTTGAGAAAGATTTGAAAACAAAGGATTTTTTGGAAAAGAATTTTAGAAGAAATTCTAGAATTGCAGAAATTTAGAATTTTAGAATTTCGGAATGAAGGACTTACCGGACATTTTCGGTTCGCTTTTCTGATTCCAAGGCTATCTGCAAGGAGAAACTGTCAGAGGCAACATTGGTCCGGCAGCGTGGAAGTCGTCGGAACCGGGAGAATTAGCTGTGGAACAGCTGCCGAAAGGGCTTGGATTAATAAAGGTAGTCTGAAAAGAAGCCAAATTGGGGTTGGATATCAGCTGTCTCAAGGAGCTTTGGCATCGCGTTTGCGCATTTCGAAATTCTCTGAGTCCGAGTCCAAGGAGCTTTTCTAGTTCGAAAGTCGATGAGAATTTCCGCGGAATAAAAGGAAAAGAAACTTTATTAAATAAAAATTGCAATGATTAATTGACGAATATCGAATTTTCTATATCAATATAACTTTTAATTCTATGGGGAAAATAAGAAAAATAAAATTCCTCGAAAAAGGAGGAAGTATATTCTGAGTTTTCTATATCAATATAGTTCCTTAGTTTCATGGAGGAAATATTTTAAAAAGGAGGATTTTCCAGAAAAATAATTAAGTAATAAAAAGGAAGAAATGTTTGAAAATCGTTGGGAAAGCAATTGGCGTCGAAAATGGACGAGTTTCAGCTGCTTTTTTAAAATAAATTTAAATACACAGAAAGGGGGAAAATACGTCTGACAATGATTTATTTAAAAAAAATTAACCACAGACATCTTCAATTACAACATCCATGTATATCTTCGAACGAAATTTAATGAGAAAAAACATCCTATTTTGAAAATTGGAAAAATAAATATTTTTACGAATTTTTCCTGAAACCAATTTTCGGAATTTTATAAAAGTTTTAAAATACTTCTTCCGGATATTCGTCCAGGAAGAAATACTGCTTAGGAATTAAGAATTTTCTCAGACCAAGTTTTTCGAATTTATAGAGAATAAAAAGTTCTTAGAGAGTTTTAAAATTTTCTAGACAATGGAAGATTTTCAGTTGATTTGGGAAACTTCCGGACAATCCCGGCAGTTCTGGAAACTTGCAATGATTGTAATTGAATACTTTTTGAAAAGTTCAAATTTCCCACCAAATTAACAAAGCATTCAACTGACAATGCTACTTCAGAAATTAAAAGTAGTTTACTGTTAAAAGACCACTTCGACGCGAACTTTCGAAACTTTTAGAAATTTTTTAACTGCTAATTCCGAACACTTTCAAAATATTCTGGAAAATACCAGAAGCCCTCGTAAATTTAGAAAACTCAAAAATATTTCGTTAGGTTCCGGAAGGTATGAAAATATTCCGAAAATATTTCGTCAAGCTCCAGGAAGTATAGAAATCTTTCAAAAATTCCAGAACATTTAAGAAACATCCAGAATTTCCAAAAATATTTAAGATTACTTAAGAAAATGTAAGAATCTTTAGAAAAGATTTGGAAGATTCTTTAAAAATACAAGAATAATTCAAAGAACTGAAAGTTTTGAATTTCTCTGCAGAATTATTGAATTTTTCACAAAACTCTGGAATTTTCTATAGAACTTTAATCTTCAAAAAGAAAACTGGGAGAATTTTATTGAATAAGAGTAAAATGTTCAAAAGAAGCCAAAATAGAAGACAAACAGCCAAGGAACTTCCGGATTTCATTTTTCTCGACCCGGCTTCATTGTTGATAATTTGAGAAAAGCCAAAATTCCGAGAAGAAAAACCTCATTTTCATAATAATAAAAAATAATTTTCACAAAAATTAAAATAAAAATGAGACAAAAAAGGAAGTCCTCCTTCGAGCTCTTCTTCTGAGCTTTATTCATCGACAGCTCAACAGATCGCAAAAAGACAAGCAAGCAGTCATCAACGGACTTGGGAAACTTGAGGCGACTTGAGAGATTTTCCTCCTACTCTTCTGTCATGTCGCGGAGCAAAGCACCCAGCTAGCTGTTAGCCGGCTAGCTAACGGTGCCACCAGAGTCAAAGCTGTGTGTCGCGAGAATGCGGCTAGTTAGCCCAGTAACAGCACTCATAGGACTCAGTATAGTAGCCTAGAGCACTAGATGTCCTCACGGCCGCACGGAAAAATATGCGAACCTCCGAACGTCCTGGTTTCAGTCTCCATTGAGACTCTGGGAGGGTTAACTTTCTTCTTGTCAGGCAACCAACTGGCTATTTGACAAGTTAAAAAAGAAAATGGCAAGTCTTCCTAACTACTCCAGTCTTGGATAATGTTAACTTTCTGTTAAATTTCCCTGGATAACAAATAATATCTTTTTTCGAGTACGGGTGGGCTCATCGGTTTTCAAAGCGACAAATTCCGCTTTTCCGGTCTTATCAGCGCTAATATCGAGTGCTTAAATTTAAAAAACGAGAATTTCATTGTTTTTCTCACATAATTACCCAAAATTTATGTCAAATAATCAACTTTGAAAAACAATTTCTGTTTCAGCAAGGACACTAAAAGCTCATATTTCATACCTTGTATACTTCATAAAAAGTTACCTTCATTCATAAAAATTCATTTACTCAGGGATTTTCCCAAATGTCTAGAAGTTCTTTCCCAAGAAATTAAAACGTTCGAAAAAATAAAAGAATAAAAAACTCAGAAAAACTAAAAAGTAAAAATCCTTAAGAAAATGGAGAAATAAACAATACCTATTTCTGATTTTTAAGGAGGAAAATGACTAAAAGTAGAGAAATTCACTGCAAACTCAAAATAAATCCGTTTGAAACTTGAAAAGATAAATAATTGCTTTCAAAAAATAATTATACAATCAATTTCGACACACAGGTGTAGAAAATATTTGTTCTCTTCATACGTTGTAAGAAAAATAACGTCTTCTTTATTATTTTCCATTTAAATCAAATTTTGACAAAATACCTTCGTAGCCATTCATTCTTTTCATCTTCAGAGCGGAAAAGTATAAACAGGGGAAAATGGCAAGAACATGGACAGTCATTTCTAAAATGTCCTGACTCGCACTCAGTTTCAGAAACGTGTAATTTTCTTTTTTCCCTAAAAATCTACACTTTCACATTCCCAAAATTACGGAGAATGAGCAACATTCAACACTAATACGCCTTAATAAATCCCATGTGGCTGCAAAAAATGAACAGTTTAATCTACACATTGGAAAAAAGAAATCCCTTATTCCCAAAATGTCTCTAATCCACCAACAACTTCACCAAAATCCGTTTCAAAACCCATCGATTTCGAAGCCCTCCGTCACCAAATTTCCCTTCAATTTATTTCACTTATAAATCAATATAACAATAGTTAAAAGAGTTTACAGCAACCTGGGCCTGCTCGCCGCAAGCTGCGGTTAAATATCGAAAATTACTAAGAGAAACTTTAATTAATTCTTCATCTTACGTTTGGCCTTGATTGCGACCAGAAGTGTCAAATCCTGGGGGAGGTGAAACCATCCATTTAGAGTTGGAAGATAACCCGGAAGGCTGGCGTCCAAGTTCCATTCCCATATTCGACTGCCTCATCAGCTGTTGATAACCTGGGTCCGAGTATTCTCTGAAGTTATCCCGCGGATAATGATTCGAAGCCTGCACAAATTGACTGGAATTTGAAGAGAACATGTTGCTCATCTCTAACCGATGGGGATCGGAAAACATGCCATTTCCAATACCATCCGAAGATGTACCCATAGATGAAGACACAAATGACACATTAACATTAGGAAGAAGAGCTTTAAAAGCGTCACGAGTTTCATGGGTGCTTGACCCCAAGGAACCCAAAGTCGGTCTTTGACCAATATTGTTCGATCCCATGAGATTGAAAGAATCAGGATTACGGTTACTAGGAACATGTTCACGGCGGAGAAATGACTGGAAATCACGTTGAGTGTGACCCGAAAAGAATTCGGGATAATCGTTCTCACGATATTTTCTGTCCGACTCAAACTCCTTCGTGTTCCGTGTATGAGACCCAAATCCATTCTGGTGATAATCATTGTAATAGTGATGGTTTCCATGGAAAACACCATGTTGGCTGGAACCTGCTACTCCCTGATTCAACGGATACTCATGTTCTCTGTTGTATATATCAAAAGAACCTCTTGTATTAAAGGGCATTCTATTGTAACTCTGGGACTCCAAGCTAAAACCCAAAATTACCAACCACTTTCCTTCATATAACTTACTTGTGACGACGATTAGATGCCATGTTCGTCGTATGACTTTCTTCCTGAAGCAGCTCTTCCAATCCCTTCAACGATTCTGCCAATGGATCGAATCCCAGATCATCTTCATACACCGGAAATGGAGCAGGACTCCGAGATTTTGGTGGCTCATCGACAACGGAAGTTCCTTCATGTTCTCGATGAATATTAGCAGTTGTATGGACATGATAGTCCGACAGTAGATCTGTATTATTAGGTCGAGCTTGTCCGTTATGTTCCGAATCATGTATACTGCGACCATTTTTCCCATCTTCACTGTTATTTCTTTGTTCTCGAAGCAAAGGTGAGACTGCTCTCTCACCATCGCCTTGCAAGTCAACTTGAATGTTGTCTCCCTCCAATTTCTGATTGATAGAAGCATCCTTGTTCTGCTGCATCACCTTCTCCAACAGTCGTCGTTCATATTCCGTATGTTTTCCTGCGTGCATATCTTCCTTAGTAAAACTCAATTCTGGTGGAGCGACTTCGTGCAAGTACATGCATTCCTAAAATCCAAAGTTAGGGAACTACGTAAATCGATATAAACTACTTGTTTGTGGCATGGAATGCCTCGCAAAAAGTTCGAACAATACTTGGTTGTTCCGAGTGAAGTCTTTATCATTCTGCCTTCGAAAACAAGGCTATTAGTTTCCTGGAAAGTACACATCAGAATAGTAAAAAAACGGTGATCTTACCAAAATGGTTCTCAAAGCATCTTCTACCCGACTGAAAGTGACGTAGGCTGTGTTGATCGGGGCATTCCCTTGACTGCTCGGGAGAGTGCCAACAGCGACTTTGAGTACCTTACCATATTTTCCGAAATAAATTGGGCTTTTGAGTATCTCTGGATCAGCAATGCGAGGAGATAATCCTAAAACATACACCAAGTTCCTTTGGAGAACTCGGTAAGCGGCGAGATGCTTTCTGCTTTCCGAGACGTTGCGTTTCTTCTCTTTCTGCTTCTTTTCTGATCGAAGCTGCTGCATTTCATGGGGTGTAAGAGGCTGGAAGTTGACCGGATCCTCCGGATAGGGGGTTCGGCATGCAGGACACAATCCGTTCTCATCGGTTCTGATCCTATGCCAGCAGAAACGGCAGACCTGCAAATCACGAGTAAAAACAGGTTTGGTTCGGGATTTTACCTGATACTTGCATGTGCAAGGATAAAAGTTGAGGTCATCGATCTCGAGTTTTTCCATACATAATGGACACTGAAAATCCGTCAAACGATTAGAAATACAACACTAGTACCTTCTGTTAGTGATTCTTAACTACACATGAACTATACAGGGAATTTAATTATATGAATACAGATTTTAGGACGGAATATCAAGCAGATTCGCTCGATAAAGGTTCACGAACTCCCTCAGAACAAAAATAAGAAAAGTTATAGAAATTTCCTGTAAAACCACTCTGTAAAAAGCAAAACATCATACCTCCCTGTCCTCTGATGTGTCGTCGACTGACATCTTTCAAAATTCCTCCAATTTGAGCTTGGTTTTTGTCCAATTAGCATCAGAAATCGCGAAAAATGAAAAGGTAATCGTCGAAAAAGAGCGGGCCTCACAAACTGAAAAAAGTAATTGTTTCATATATAACTATAGTATATTTATAAAATAATTACTTTGTAAGCCTCCGCTACTCAGCAATTCAACACTTAACAGCTCACCATAACCGAAATTGACTTGATAGAATGAGAATGAGTCGCCGCAGCCCAAGCTCTCGTGGGGTTCTCTCGCAACGAAAACGAGAGAGTGGAATGCGGACTGGCCACCAGATCAAGGAAAAAAAACAAAAACGATCTCGCTGCTATGAAATTGGCAATCACGGTCAGAAGTTTTCTCAGAACGACTTTGCTAGTCTACAGGAAACATTTGGAAATTCCGAAATTATAAGAGAAAGGTAAAGGGACGACTATTTGGTTGCTTAAAAATTGACAATCACGACTTGAGATAGATTTTACTGACAAAGATTTATTCAAAATTGATATAAAGCCTGAATTTTAATGGCAAAATAGAGTTCAAAGTCCAACTCGTTTCAAACTGATTTTTATTGCTTTACTTCGCTGTCGAAACCCGAGAGTTCTTCGTCGACAACGAATTCGGGGGAGTTCTCTGATTGCCTGGGGGCTGACGTTGAGGATGAGTCGGGATTCCCGATGAAGGTGGCTTAGTATGATGAGAGGCCGCTTCCGCTTTACTTGGTGGGTTCCGTGGAAGCGAGGAACTTCTCTTCGAAATCGTACTATTCAATTGCTGAGCTCCCATGGAATCTACGATCGTTCCCAGTTGGTCCATCTCCGCTTGAACTGAGCTCTTCTGTTGCTGACCGGCTAAGCTTCTTGTCAGAGGGAGGTTGGAGGCTTTGGTCCCCAAGTAAGGGACTCCCCGGGTCCTTGGGAGAGACCCAATTGCCGAGGAAGCAGTCGGGAACTTTTTGTACATCGGAGTAGAGGGTTGGGGTTGTTGTTTTTGAGGCCCATTTATGAGCGAAGTCCCAGGAGCAGTCGATGGAAAACTCGACGAATTCGGAAGTCTACTCCTAGATGACACCGACATGTTCTGCGAGACCGTCCCCATAGCTCCTCTGTTAGCCACCACGAGTCCTCCAGGGATGTTAGAGCGGTTTATTGGCTCCTGTTGCTTCGTTTTCGCCATATTCTGTCTCAACGTTTGCAGGTCTTCTTCCTTGATTTTCAGTCTCTGACTCAAGTCCGTGTTCTGTCTCTGCATTTCCTGGGCGATCCCGGCCAACCTATTCCTCTCCATCCTCAAAGTATCGATCTCTTTCCGCATTTCCTGGACCAATGGAGAATCTCCTGTGGCAGTTCCCGAACCATCTAAAAGTGCAGATCCACGTATACAAATTTTTTACTTTGAAACATACTTTTGTGGTTCAATTCTAGCTTCATTTTCTGGAGAGCGATGAATAGATCTCTTCTTTCGCTCAAT
Organism: Halicephalobus sp. NKZ332; assembly: GCA_009761265.1. Lineage (NCBI taxonomy): Eukaryota > Metazoa > Nematoda > Chromadorea > Rhabditida > Panagrolaimidae > Halicephalobus > Halicephalobus sp. NKZ332. The sequence continues at coordinate 109,414 of VOSG01000030.1, read as the reverse complement.
AAATATTTAATCATCAGTTTGTGGTCGTTCTTTTCCCTATCCCGTTTGTCTTTTTCGATCTGTAAGGCCTGTTGGAATTTCCCGAGGTCCTCGTTCTTCGTCTCCAGGTCCTTCGCCAGCGAGTCTCTGGATTCCTCGAGAGCATTCACAATGTCTTCTTTCTGTGACTTTATTGCTTCATTTCTATGAATTTCACTCCGGAGTTCATCTACGATCTTCTTGTGTCTTTTTTCCATGTTAACTATCATCTGAAAAGTTATCAATTTTAGATTAAGATAAAAGAAAACTAAGTACTTCTTTGTAGTGAGTGTGATTAGATTTGTGCAATTGAAATAATCTCTCCAGCTCCCTCTGCTGGTATTCGTAGACGCTGAGAACAGATTCATCCAGTTTTTCGTTCATCTGGATCCCGTCCCGACGCAAGGCGGCCAGAGGATCAATCATCGTCAACTTCCCGTATTTCGCCTGATTCAACATCGTGTGAGCTTTGTCATCCTATAAAATGAACAAAAATAAACTTAAGCTCAGCAAAAAATATATCAAACCTTTAAAAGAGTCAGCTCTTCTTCCTTTTTCTCCAATTCACCCTCAAATTGAAGGAGCAACTTTAATAAATCCTCCTTGGAGTACTCTGGCTCCAGATTCTGAGACACAAAAGGACCGGGGTCAGTCATTGTCTATTTAGACCGACAGTCACACAAGATTCATATATCTAAAGACGGAAATCAATATAAAAGTACCCCGAAAATCACTAATCAAACCTCAAAAAACGCGAGTCATCATTAGTGCCTGGGGCAAGCCGTGAATTAGTCAGCGGTATTTTAGGTTTTAAATTCAAAAGTTATGCAAACAAAAAGTTAGTATCAGCAGTGAGTATTTGCGGCTCGACAAACTCATTTTAAAAAATTAACAAACTGATTTCGGATCAAGTGAGAAGTTTTTGGAGATGAGCAAATTCGCGCCAAGACAAAATCGAAATCATCATATTCCTCTTGCATTCGCGTTCCCCCTTATATGAGTTCATTATTCTTCAACCAGCTGTTTGTTTTCGAAATTAAACAATTTTAGAAATGGAAAAAATTAGTCTTTTCATCTATTTGTTTTATTTTTTTAGTCAAAATCGATTCTGGCGAATTTAGTTTTTGATTTCTGGTGACGCGACAACTTTCTTCGACCGACTCCAATCAGCTGATGTGAATTTAAAGGACAAATTGAATGAAGTAATAGGAGCCTTGTGATAAATTGGTCATGACCATGTTATTGATTATGGTTCTTTGTATTGATAAATCATCTAAATGTTTACGTTGAAAGAAACTCAGCTTTAATTTGGAAGATGAAAACTAAATAATTGGAAATTTTTATGTAAAAGGTCTCCGAAATCAAGTAGAATGTTCTGCAAAAGAAATCTGAAACGAGAATTCTGAAAGTTTTAACATTTGGAAACTCCATAAAAGGTTTTTGATTTTTTGCTACTGGGTACACTTGGCCAATTTAGCGGGAAATTAGAGTTTCTAGATTGATCAATTACAATGACTAATCTTTTACAACTTAATAGGATTTTTACGACATTTCCTTGACATAAATTTCCAAAATTCTCTGGAGAACTTTAGGATTACAAATTTGAAACTTTCTAGGAAAATCTATTCTCAATATTCTGTAGTAATCTTAATTAAAATGCTTTGTTAATTTAGGATAAGTTTTAGTTCCTTTAAATTAATTAATTATGGGTGACTGCTTTTACAGTTTAACAAAAGTCTTTACGACATTCTAGGTTCCAATTTCTAAAAGTTCTAGGAATTCGTGTTGAGAAAATCCCGTAAAAAAGTTTATTTTTGATCTTTATAATATAAGTTTAAACATTTTTATCACTTTTGCTGACGATCATTGAACGACGGCTTAGAAAACAAAGATACAGTTTGTTTACTCTTATCTGAAAGCTGCAGAAAGACTTGAAGCACCTGCAAAAAACTTTTTTCGAGGACGTAATTATACTGTTTTGTCTATTTAAAGTCTAGGTTGCTGAATTTATTGATTCGGCATTTTCAATTTCAAGAACCTAGTGGACGAACAGCGTGATTCTCTGTCATTACGCAGTCAACATAATAAGAAAATTCGGCAGACTAAGATAGACACGAAAAACGAAAGAAAAAATGAATACAACTGTCTGGGTCGTGGCCGTTCGTTTGCCGACAATCTTTGAGGAAAAATTTGACCTAATGTGGTTCTCGTTGTTTGCAAGTTTATCTTGTTTTCTGGCAAGTTTGTCTTGTTGTCTGACAAGTTTACCTTTTTCTGCGGCAAGTTTATCTTGTTTTCTGACGAGTTTACCTTATTTTCAACAAGTTTACTTTATCTTCTAGTAACTTCACCTTATTTTTCATCAAGCATATCTTGTTTTATATCATATTTACTTTGTTTACACCAAGTGTATCGTATTTTATGGCGAACCTCACTTGTTTTTCAACAAGTTTACCCCAATTTATAGTGCATTTTTCATTTTGAATGGGTATTTTTGTCTAGCAAGTCTGTCTAACTTTGTGGTATATTTTTCTCACTTTATACAATTATATTTTTTCTTCTAGTAAGTTTGTCTCACTTCGTAGTCATTTTATCCTATCTTGCAATACGTTAATCTCGTTTTCTAGTGCACTTACCCCACCCTCTAGTAAGTTTATTTCGTTTTATAGAAAGCTTATCCTGCTTTCCAGTAAGTTTATCCTGTTTTCCAATAAGTTTATCCCGTTCTTGGGCAAGTTTATGTTGTTCTCCCATAAGTTCGTCTTGTTTTCCGAAAACTTTATGTTTTCCTTTGGTAAGTTTACCTTGTTGTTTTGACGAAGGTGAATTTTTCCTTTCAGAAAACTTGGATTGTTGCGTAATTTGTGCTTTGCATCTTTATCCATTCGATATTAATCTCGAGGGCGTCTTCGGCACGTAGAGGTCTCCTCAGGAGTCAAAGAAACGAATTACGTAGTTGTTTGCGTTATTGCTTTTTGAATTGCGGCTTAAGGGGATATGTGTATTAGTCACAGGTACGTTATTTGTCAGAGATTTAAGGATTGAGAGTTTCCTATCACTAGAAGCCTCTGAGTTCTCGTCTTTCGCCCGGGATCTCTGGTCTCGTAAGCTTCCTGGATAATCGCGAAATTCATCCATTCTTTGAACTGGATGAATAGGACCCAATGAGACAGCTTTTTTTCATCCGTATTAATCGCCCTTACATGGATAAGATCCTGACTTTACTCAAGTTCAGGGACACCCGGCTTTTCCCCGAATTCAAGAGTGCTTGCATTTTCCACTTGTTTACGTTCTTTCGAAATATTCGACCAGGGCCATTCCGAGCCTCTGGTTATGCATGTTTGTTGTCGAATTTCAGAGTCTGTTCACACTGGAAATGACAACGACAGCTTTTTTCTGGATCTTGTTGGGAAAAATAAATGCTTCTGGATATTTGTTAAAAATTCCAAAACTCAAAAAATGGATGGTTCAAGATCTGTCTAAAAAACTTCTGAGTTTTCATGGGAAAATGTCTCAAAATTTCTCCAAGAAAATAAATCCCTCTAAATCCTTATGAAAAAAACTCAAAATTTAAAAATTTCTGAAAAAAAATGTCCAAAAATGTTTCGAAACCTTCCCGAAAGAACTTGAAAACTGTTTGGGAAAATAAATCTCGATTCTTTTTTATTTTTTGATTCTTTTCTATGCTCTCTTAGCTTATCAGTCTCTTGTTATGGTTGTTTATTTAAATTCTGGTCTTGCAACGACTATAGCAATTCTGAAGAGTTTGTTTTGACAAACAAAATTGATTTTGACAAATTCCAAAATATTGAGCGTGCAATAAAAATGGGGAGAAAACAAACTGAGATTATGTTATTCCAAGGGAACTACCAATAGTGCATGACGGTGCTCGGCGGAGATGGAGGCATACTATCTCGTTGCATGTTTACATTCAGATTCGGTCCTGTGCCCAGTCTCAAGTAAACATCCGAGTAAACAAGTCAACCCGCCCCTCCCTCCGGCCTGCCCCCTGTCTCATGGTTCTTCTTTCCATCTCCGTTCCTCTAGTGGTGTTCCGGGGGTCTTTGTAGAGGATCGGGAAGCCCATTTTTCTCCAAAGAGCTTGTTTGTTTGTCAAAAGGGGGGACCCTACGGACCGCCCTTGGTTGAGTCTCGGGCTGTTTTCTTCCTTTTTTTCGGCTTGTTGTTGCGAAAAATTTTTTTGGCAAGACAGAATGCAGAATAAAAAATTGACGGACGAACGTGTTTTTGCGTGAACACACCCCATTCCTCATGACGTGTTCGTCATCTGTTTTTTTTGTGTTTATATATGTTGGAACCATTATTTCGACTTTTTTCTATCAAATATAATTTTTCAACTTTTTTCATTTTCAAGGGTTTTCTTTAAAATTTGATTTTAGACTTGTTTGAAGCTATTTGGCATTCATTATTTTTTATTTACTCAAATTTAATCGAATTTTAACTTGTTTATTTCCCAAGGAGATCCCAAAGAAAGATATCAACAGGAGATTCCGCTTCCAAAAGCTCCCGGGTTCAGAAGACCGGATGAGGGACCGATCAACGACGTGGACAGAGATTCGGCGGAAAGAGTGAAAATTCACAAATTCCGTCGACAGTCGGAAACCACAGATGGAAACGGTCAGTTCGTCTTCGTTCGACCCCGAGTCTCTTTTTCCATGTTCTTATTTTCCTTTATTTTCATTTTATTTTCCTAGTTTACTGAACTCTGTTATTCCTTCGTGTTTGAAGGACAGGACTGTCTTGCCACTTACAGTACTCTATCGTTCTCTAGGGTCCTCGTACTTTTCACTTTCGTTTTTCTTTCATTACGCCAACCTCCAGCTGACTGTCGATGACTGACTTGACGTAACTCTTCCACCATAAAATCCCTCGGGTTATTGGCAACGGGGTCACCTCAATAGACTCGAGGAATGACAACTGATTTTTCCTTTTCAATCTCGAAATTGAAAAAAGGGGAAAAGAGAACGCAGAGGTCGATGCACAGCCATTCGACCATCACGTCTTGTTTGTTTTTGTTTTTCATAAAAACGTGAACGCCGGCATGCTGAGGTTTTTTTTCGTTGAGCGACGTTTTCTATTTCGAAATGTTCATTTTCATTGATCTAGGTTTATTTCCTAAAACAACTTTATCTCTGAGTTATTTTTTTATACTGCTTTTTTGATAAAAAAAATCCACAAAAATATTTTTTTGAATTCTAAAGTACGTTTCGATCGAAGGATTTTATAAAGTAAAGCCGCTTTTTGTTTTGAATTCAAAAATGATATTCCATTTTTTATTTCTCCATTTTGTTTTTGTTTAGCAAAATCTTTTTTTTCTGAATTTTTTGTTTATTTTTTCATCATTTCTGACTTTTTTAATTATTTATTTTCTGGAAAAATTCTGTCTTCCTGGATTGGTCTATTTTTTATTTTTTGACCCTGATCGTTTCAAAGTTTATCCAATCGGTCTTTTTCTCGTCAGCATGACCTTTGAATCAATTGTCAAAAAAACTCCAAAAATCAAGGTTGCCTCCTTTGAATTTCATATAACTTGAATCTTTCACAATTTTTCGAAGTTAGAATTGAGATCCAAAAGCAAGGATCCCTGGAATTTTTGTAAATCAATTTCAGGATAATTTATTGAAAATGATATTTTTTGTTTCCATAATGCGACGATAAAAATAACAATTCTAAAACAACACTAAAGGTTTAAATGGAATCCAATCACTGTATCAAAACTCACATTCTTTAAAATTCATATCTCACCAAAGACCTAAAAGTGACAAATCCACACCGTTAGACTTTCATCTTTCTATTTTGTTTTGGACTACAACTTTCAAAATATCGGGAGTTTTCGACAACACCTTAACCGAGTTTCGAAACTTTTGAGACTTCCGAAGTTTGTACCGAGAGAGTTTTGAAATTTTATGATTTCCGAAATTCGTAACAGAAGAAAGATTAATTCCAGTTCCAAAAAACGTGATTTTTCTTCCTTGTCACTAGACCTGAAATAAAAACCTTCCTTGATGGAGTTCCATCGACTTACATAATCGGTCCGTGACAAATGTTCCCCAAGTTGTGAAAATAAGAAAACTTAAATTTCTTAAAAACTTGAATAGGAAAACAAAAGTTACTGACCTTTTCGTGCACTTTTGCGATCGCTCTACTTCCGAATGCATCGTCTATTCCCCGACAATCCCTCCAACTGATTGCTCCCCGGCGGCATCCCGTTCTAGAAACAACACAGCTGACTGTCACCAGCCGCTGCGATCGCGCTCTGGTCTGATTCCAAGGGAGGAGGATTGACGGGACAAAAAACATGTGACACGCTCATTCGGCGTGTTCGTTCGTCTAAGTTCAGTCTGACAAGATAGTGGAGAAGTTATTACTCTCAGATATTCTTATACTAGAAATTTCTAGCGGCTATATTTAAGAGTACTAGGAAGGTCAAGTAGGGGACAATTCTTATCTTCCTGGACTGTGAAAAAAGATGTTGGAGATAGGAGGAGCTGCATAAGGAAAAATATGTCTGTCCGTGTTTACGTGTTCTCTCAAGGAATTAGTCGCGCTAGTCAGCTGGCTTCGAGCAGGTCCTCTTTCAAAAAGCCTTGTGGTCGTTTGTGCTAAAGCGAAAAACAACTTGCTACACAGCATATTCATTAGTTTTTTGATTCCCCTTGTTTTTCGTCAACATTCCCGATTTTCATGAAATTTGTTTACCTTAATTCAATTTTGTGGATTATTTTTGAAATTTCGAAGTATGTCTTCTACGTAGTCGGATTCCTTGATGTCTCCCTCGTCGAGGACAATTGCTTTCATTTATCGCTGCGAATTGTTTTGCTCTTGTTTATTTGTCTTCCAAACTGCTTTCGAGAGATCATTGCCATTGTTTATTCACTTTTCTTAAAGAGCCGGATTTCAGAAGCCGCTGATTGGCTCTTCGAGAATTAGGCGAACAGCGAGCGTAGCGGAAATTCCTCCACAACCCCGTAGATCTCCCTCTCTGGTGGCTTCATCAGATCCGATAGACTCTAAGCTCCAAGCAGACATTCCGTCTGCTTTTTCTTCTACTTCAGTTCGACATACAAAATTGGCACCGACAACGTTGGTCTATTCAGAACCCTCCACGGCTTCCAGTGGCTTCCACTCTAATCATTATCACGTATGGGTCCAAGCGATTTTCAAAAATACTTATTGATAGAGTTGCAGATTCCGACGTCTCAATCCTCGAGTTCTTCTCTAGTAGAGAATCTGGCGGCCGCGGCTGCTGCTGCCGCGGCCGCCTCCAGCATCCATCAATCGGGATCCCACATCCCCGGAGGGTCCTCGCAACTCGCCTCAGGCCAGTCTGCAGGTCTTTCAGCTCTGGAAAACGCTACACTTGCTTCCCTCGCTAGTCATGCCTCGAGTTCTCAACAGGTATCTTTTCAATTTCAGCCTAGAGCGAAAAGTGCTCTGACTTTGTAATATTCATCGTTTTTCAGTCTAATTTGCAGATTGAACAGTTATTAATGTTGGCGATACAAGAGCGAGTCGCCCAACAACTCGTGGCTTCCCCGATCGATCGACTGTGGCAGACGATGCTGAGTATGAACACCCAATCCAACACGGGACTCCCTTCCCCCTTGGATCTGACCGGCGGATTGTCGAATACTCAAGCCACTAATATGGCTAACTTAACGGCTTTGGGGAACCTAGGGGCTCTCCTGGCCCCTGCAACCAATCAGAACCAGACCCATTCTTTGTACCAACACGGACTCTGCGTTTGGCCCCATTGCAACACCCCTTGTGAATCCTATTCTGCATTTATACAGCATCTTAACCAATTTCATTCTACAGAAAGGTCGTCTCAACAATACAGGGCTCAGATAGAATTGGTAGAGTCCTTGGAACACAGATTACTGAAAGAAAAACAAAGACTGAACGCGATGAAAGCACATATGCACATGAAACTTTCTCCAGAAATGAATCCTTCGAGGCATTCTGTAGGCCCTGCTACTTCCTCTGATGCTTCTCCGTTGGTCTCCCCGAAACCAACGATCACGACGACTCCGTCGACTTTCACATCAAGTTCCATCTCTGCAAATCCGGTGACTTCTATCAAATCCGAAACTCCATCCTCGAGTCTCGTAAATTCAATATCGGGTGTCGACTTAAGCGCGGTGAGTTTGTTTTTCAAAATTAGAGATTACGCCAAATTGGAATCTAATTTGTAGTTTTGGGAAAGACACGTTTTGTTTTTCTGGTTTATTCACTGTTTTCTTTTCCGAAGGGATTAGTCTTTTGTTTAGATGTTTTTGTTTCTTAGAAGTTGATTCGATACAGCTAATGGAAAATTGGAAAAATTGAACCCGATTTCTGACGACATTTCATAATCACACTAAAAATCACAACTATTACAAAAATTAAGAATGTGTTGTCTTCATGCGAATTTTGAAAATCTTTTAGAAAATTAAAAAACTCCCATGTCAGATGTTTTCGGAATTTGTTTTGCTGAATTCTGAAAGATTTTTAGTTGAAGAATTAAAATTTTTTGTTAAACTAGAAAAAATAAATAAAAGTTCAAACAAATAAAGAAATTAAATTTTTGGCGATAACGTAAATTTTGCCAAATTTGAGTTCCGAAGACAGCAAATTGATTTTTTCCAGCACTTTTTGCGGAGTTTTCGAATTACTGTTTTCACCATATAATTATGGAAATTATTTTCGATGAATCATTTCAACAGGGGTTTCTGTAGTTTTCGTGAAATTCAATGACCTATTCTAAATGTTAATTTCAGAATTTTTTACCAGGCTTTTGGGAAATAGTAGTCATTTTTAAATTTCAAAATAATGCACTTTAACTTGTCTGGTGATTGTTTTGCCTTTAATAGCATCACGTGGAGAGTAATCGCAACCAATTAAAAATATTAATATTAACATTATTTTCGGTCGTTTCGTTGATTTCCATCCTTGTTTCTTGAACTGCTTTTACTTTATTTTGTTGTGAGTTTATTTTTGTTTTTGTTATTTCTATTTTGTTATTCGTTCTCGTTAGTCTCGACAGAGAAGAGCCCCTAGACCGATTGGTACTCGTCGGGGCTGTTTACTTGTGAAAAATTGTCTGCAGGAGAAAATTTAAAAATGACAAAGTGGGCTAATGAGGGCACATGTTAAGTTTTTTACCAGTTAACTCACGTTTCCTGTTTTAACATCATATAACTTGTTGTCACCTTTCATAATTCCCATCAGCATGACTTTCCGACGTTGGAAAAGTGTCAAAAAATTAAGTTAAAATTTGAAAGTTATTAATATGAGAATTAATACAAGGAGTGGTGAGAGAAAAGGGCTTGAGAAACTTGTTGTTTTTTTGCTCATTTTGTTGTCACTCTCACTAGAGGCAGGAAACAGGATGGCGGCTTTCTGTAGGCAGATTCTTGGTCGCTTGTTTTCACTTTGTCGCGAAAAAGCATCAGCAAAAGTCCATCTGAGTTTAAACGCGACTTTTAATTTCTGTCTAAATTGCAGTAAATAAATAAGAATGAAAACTTCGGGGATTATTTTATTTTTTTCATAATACAAAAAAATGCATTGTATTAGGAATATGTAAATGATTAAAAACCAAAAATACAACGCCTACGGCAGACATTGAGAGGTGATGATGACGTTGATTGAGTCAGCTTTTCCTTTTCAATAGAAATTCCATACACTTTCTCGGTAAAAGTCTGGTGACAATCAGAATGTCACCGGATTTTGTGAAAATGTTTCGGAAGGATTAAGGAAATGAAACAAAATAATTAACGAATTAATGACGTTAATGAAGCTGGAGATTATAAACCGTTATTTTATAAACAAATAATTAATGGATAAATGACGTTCAGGAAGTTAAGAAATATTAATTTATAAACAAATAAACATAGACTAAATCAGTGGTGTTAGACAACTGGATGTTTATTAATTTGTAAACAAACAAATAGGCCACTTGGTAAATCGTTAAAATTCTGTCTGAGTCAATTTACAAATAAACAAAACAGTTCATAGGTCATTGGAGTTAAGAATTAGACGTAGTTAATGTACAAATAAGCAAACTGATGGGTTGTTAAACTTCTCAAAGTGAAGTGTTATGGACTTGTAAATGAATAATCAACAAGCTAATAAAACTGAAAATTATTGTAAAAATAATGATGAAGTTTTTAGGTACATCAACAAGCTCAGAATTTCGCTTCGAGAGAGGCATTGGCGGCCCTGGCTGCGGCTGCTGTAGGAACTACCGCGGCCTCAGCCTTATCAGGTGGGATTGTCAACGATGAATCTGCTTCTTCACTTATCCAACGAGCCGGTCAGTCTAATATTCGATCCAGTTCATCGACTTCAAATCCAAATGCATCAACATCAACATCGGGTAGTTCGCGTCGTCGAGTCAGTGACAAAGCTGTGATGCCGATATCTGCGGATATCGAGAGAAATCGGGAATTTTATAGAAGTCATGATGTCCGACCACCGTATACATATGCTTCTTTGATTCGACAAGCCATCATGGAATCCAGAGATTGCCAGTTGACTTTGAATGAAATTTACCAGTGGTTCACGGAGACTTTTGCATATTTCAGAAGAAACGCGGCGACTTGGAAAGTGAGTTTTTTAAATAATCACTTTCTACATGAAAATACTAAAGAATTTTCACACGGAAATACTAAAACAATTGTTTTTTATGCAAAAAAACAAAATACTTGTTTTCGTATATGAATGCTAGGAGTATTGTTTTACCACACAAAAATACCGATTGTTTTACACGGAAAATTAAAAATAATTATTTCAGAATGCCGTGAGACATAATTTATCGCTTCATAAATGCTTCGCTCGAGTGGAACAGAACGTCAAAGGCGCTGTTTGGACCGTAGATGATTCTGAATTTTACAAGAGAAGACCCCAACGTGCCAGTTCGGCCAGATCCATGAAATCAGCAACACCTTCCTCGATGGTGGATCCGAGCACGATAGTCGATGCGTTGACGAAACATCAATTAATCAACGCTGATCTTTTCAATGTTGGCGGGAGTTCCAGAGACATCTTGCAAGCTAAAGAAGAGATATTCGATCCGGAAGAAGATCGATTGTCGTCGGAAGGGGGTTCCGGGGCACTTCTGACCCATTCGGGAGGAGCTCACATGAGTCGTCCTGTGTCCACAACGCCCTCTGCGACAGAACCCATGAGTCCTCAACGACGATCGGAGGCAAACAGCTCGCCTCAGCTTGTGGTTGACGATTCCGACGACGACAGAAGATCTAATGTAAACGAGAACCTCACAACAACTGAATTGAACTCAAAGTCTTGTACAGATTAATTATGAAACATTTTTTGAATAATTGCTCTAATTTTCTTGCCCGGGAAATAAAGTGTTTTAATTGTTTATTTCGGAATAAAAACAACTAAATTTAACATGGAGATTAAAAATTTAAATTAGTCTTATACATCGTCGACGTGGTCTTTTATGAATTATCAGATTGGAAAAGTTGGGATTGTACGATCATTTGAAAACATTGCCATGGCAACGATATTTCTCAAGAAAATGGAACCTAAGCCAAGCGATGCAGTATGTCATTTTACTTAAAGTAATCTCCAAATTATGGAAGACGAACAGAGTGGAAATAACGATATTGTATCCACATTGGGAAACACATCACTTCGCGACAGAGATTCCGAAGACGAGGAGTCCGCGGAACAAGTCCTCAAGCTTGTGGTCGTCGGAGATGGGACCGTGGGGAAGTCCAGTCTTTGTACGAGATTTGCTCAAAAAAACTTCAACAAAAAATATGCTCAGGTTTGATAATGGATATTTTGGTTTTACAAGAATTTTTCCAGACAATCGGAGTCGATTTTTTCTCCCGAAGAATCATTCTACCTCGGAATGTTTCCGTCCTTTTGCAAGTTTGTTTTTCGACATATATTGATATATGGAACTTCATTTATATGTATAAAGTCTAGATATGGGATATCGGAGGACAATCTCTGGCTGCCAACATGTTGTCAAATTATTTGTTCGGAGCTCATGCTGTTCTGTTCATCTACGACGTCATGAATACCGCCACGTTCGAGAATCTGGGAGACTGGATAGAAACAATCAAGAGGTTGACGAAAAATTACGAAAAGGCAGGTTGACAGTTGTTGAAATAAACAACCATGATTTCAGCAGCCATTTTTGGCTCTTATCGGAAACAAAACAGACATGGAACACAGAAGATCAGTGAGAATAGATAAACACAACAAGTTCGCAGAGAAAGCTGGCATGAGTTCATATTACACCTCAGCCAAAACAGGAGATAGTGTTGATCTGTGTTTCAAGTTAGTTTTCCCTGTCGGGATTTCAATTATTTCGCAATTCCAGACAAATCACTGCAGCCATCCTTGGGATACAGCTGTCAAAGACCGACATAGAATCCGAAATCACGGTTGTGAAGGCTCCAGTGACGGTTTGCGATACAGATGAACACCCAGTGAAACCCGCAGTCATGGAGGTTAAACAACCTCACAGTGTAAAAGAGTCCCTTCCGATCGACAATGCCAAAAAAGTGGACCACACGAACCGGCATTCTTCGGTCTGCTCTATCCAATAAGAGGGTCACTCGTTGCACAAGCCATTTCCCGCTTTTATGCTCTTTATCTCCTTCCAAAAACATTGTTTAAATAAATTTATTCCATTTACCACCGAGATATCTTGATCGAAATTGTCTTCATATATAATTCACGTAAGAAGAGAGTAACCACGTCCGAGATATCTCCACCAAAAATGAATAATTGATTCTCGCCGATCTTCTCGCTTTCTCGGTTATCAAAACTAACTTGTATGAGAAATTCGAATTCCAAATTGGCGATTTTCTCGCGCGACCACCGGACGTTGTTCATTTATTTCGCGCCCACAATCAATACTAACCTATGCTTACTGGGGCTTGTTGTTCTCTGCCATCATTGCAGCAGCTTCGCCCAGCGAACAACGGAGCGGACTTCCACATCGAGGAACGCACCGCTTGGGCTCTCTTCGCAAGACACACTATCTAGCGCCTAGAAGCGCATTTCAACTGGGCGCACGTTTGTCAGTGCAGTCATACAAAGACATAGATAATTTTGCTCAGTTGCTGCCATTTTCTGGATCAACGTGCCAAAAGTTGATGGAAATTATTTGAAAAAAGTGATGGGGCATCTAAACCGTTTTCCTCTCTTCGTATCCATGGGAGTTTATTCCTAACTCGAAATTCGCGCGTTACAGTACACTAACTTTGACTCGTGCACATCCACTGGCAACGTGCCAGCGGGATTGAACGTTTTGTGGAGAAATCTTCGCGGAAATTGTACTCCAACTTTTACTGACCGATTTACGGTATTTCTCTGTTATATTCCTCCTTGCCTTTTAACGTGTCTGCGGTTACGAAGTCACGAGCTTTCGTACTTATACATGTCTATTACAGCTGGATGATTATGATGGTTGCACGATAGCTGAAAACGTTAATTACTTTATCCATACCTATTCGGAGCAGTTGGATTCTTTGAAAGGATGTCCAACAATGATGCCACATCATACGATGAATTCAACCCTGGCATGCAGTAAGTTTCATATATGAAAGTAGATTCCAGACCGACATGTGACGGAAATATTTAATTAGTAACTGGTTAATATATATCCCCGTCTCGAACACGGAGAGATCTCATCCGTGAGGGGTCTCCAAACTTTCGGCAAGTCGACTGCGTAATAAGGCACCAGTTTGCACAGATGGGGTGGGGCGTGTTTCGTCGATGAAGCTGCCCGATGTGGGCGGAGTCGCATGCAAACTGTTCTTGCTTTGATAAAATAGATGACAAGGAACGCAGTTGACAAGCCCAATTTAGAATAGTTATGGGCGAATAATTCAGTATCTTGATCACATATGAGAGAACTGATTTTTGTTTTTCAGGGACTGGTTCTTCGATGAGCTCCAGGGAGATAACCCTTCGGGGGGCTATGACTTCAATAGCTCCTTCAACATCCAGATGGACGATGGACCACCTGAATCGCCCACGGGAGCTCCGTCGAACAACATGCACGCTCCGCAGAATCCGGATCAACAGTCGTCCAACAACGTCTACCACGGTAACGGGACCCAGATGGACGACATGATGCCCTCGACCTCGGATTACGGTATTCAGCAGCAACAGCATTCGGTGAATCAACAAAATCAGATTCATCATCAACAGCAACAGCAGTTCGAAACCTTGAGGCCGTACAATCCGGGGCAAATGCCGGGCCAGAATCGCTACCAGGGAAGTCAGCAGATGGACATGGTATTCGATTCGAACATGGATCTGGAATTCATAATGAACGAGCCCACGACCAGTACCGCAATGCCTATAGAGTGCGGGATTCCTCAAGATTACGGTCGACAGGAACAACAATATCAATCGCACATGAATCAAAATGAATCCCAATGGATGCCCATGGAAAATAATCCCCATCATCAGAACCAGCAAATGACAGTCGTGTATTCTTCGACATCACAGTCAATGCCGAAGATTCCTGATCCTGGAGGACATTCAAATCACCAGCAATCACAATTATTAAGTTATAATCAAACGCCTCAACAAATTATCCAAACGGGTCCTAATGGAGAAACAATTCTTACTAGTATGCAACCGGTACAACAAATTCATCACCCAATTGTTCAGCCTTCTCAATATGACATGAATTCCAACAACTACGTTCACTATGTGGATCAGCCAGGAGGATCTCAGCAGTTCATCTCTCAGGAGCCAGGTGGGTCCCTTTCTTGAACTTCGAAATCTGATTTTTTGTGAATTGACTTTGAATTTATAATTTTTCCAGGAATGCATCAACAAAGTGATCAGATGAGGATGCCTTCGAAGCCGAAGCCCAAGAACACGAAGGCCGCAGCGAAGAAGAAGAACAATCAACCATCTGCAGCTCCGGCAAGCGGGATTGAGGCCATGATGATGAGGATGCAAGCCAAGATGTTGGAAGTGAGATTGCCACCTGAATCGTCCTTAAGGTTGTTCGAGTTGCTTCAACGTGCTTCGACAGCTAGTGAAAAAGTGAGTATTACACTAACGTTGAGAGAAAAATAGAAATAAAAATCTTCAGGAAAAACAGGGATATGATGTCAGTAGAGAAATGCGAATGTATGAAGAGGAATTGACAGAATTAATCAATAAGTAAGTTCTCAAAGATATTTGTATATCAAAGAATGGTTCTTTTAGTGCTCAAATTGCCACAACGAATGAAGTACAACAACCGGTCCCCCAGAAAATAGAAATGCAACCCCAATATACGTCCCAATCTACGTATGTTCTTCCTACTACATCTCAACCGAAGAAAAAGAAACCGACGAAGGCAGAACTCCAGCAAAGGAAGGCAGATGCCGTAGCTGCTGCTCAACCCCTTCCTTTCCAAACCCCTATTGCTGTGAATGATTCGAGGATTCAGATTCATTCTCAAGATTCCAACTCGATAACAGTGAATTATGAGGGGAAAATGATGACGGCAGTTATGGTCTCGACAGCTAATGGGACTGCTACTTATCAGATTCTGCCGGAAAACAAACAAGAGACACAGATGGGGCTTGCTCAGCCACCATCTTCGGGTAGAGGACCCCCAACGGGACGACTAAGACAGGTAATAGCTGCTCCGTCATCGAAAAACGAGGCAGACAACAGGATAATGAACATTGTCACCGAAGTAGTAGATAGTTGTAAGGGAAACAAGAAAGTTCTGGCGCCAAGGAGTAAAGGGAAGAAGTCTATTGATGGAGACGTCGATTCGAAATTTATGGTTTCGAAACAGATTCTGAGGAATGCTGAACCTTTGTGTGTACCTTCGACGTCTAGTGCTGGTCCCAGAAGCAAGATAATTCTTCCGGCAGTAGCTCAATTGGTGAAACACGTTAAAGATAGGAGAGAGAATAGAAGGAGGAAGTAAGGGAGATGTTTTTGGATTTTAATTTAATTTTGATTTTAGAATCGCGGAGTTCCTGAGAAGGATAAAAGAGAACTTGGAAGCGACGGAGATTAATAGTCCGTTCGCTGAGAAACAGGATGTCCTTCATAGGTTGCTGCCTTATGGTTTCCATCTGGAACCGAATTTGAGCAATAACAGTGTTGAAATTTACGAGAACGAACTTTTCCGACACCAAGTTCACAACGAACTTCAGAAGCAATCAATCGAGAAGAGAATGAAGAACTTATTCCTAAGAGAAGCTATGGTAAATGCTCTTATAGTTGGTTTAATTACAATTTGTTTTTTAGCAAAAGACCTCGGACATTGAGCTCAATATGCTTCTGGCAATAGATGTTGATTATGAACGGAGATTATTAGAAAGCGATAAGGCCAGAGCGGAAAATGACAGAGGTTTGTTGTTTCAACATCTTTAGATAATTAAGATTTTTTTAGAAGCATTTATCAGAGATTCTGAGATTATCCAGTCTGGAATTACAATGGATGAGATTAGTCACGAGAAGCAGGCACTTGCTTCGAATAAACCCAAGATCACAAGGCCCCATAAGGGATTTGTCTATGAGCCTAGTAAATTCGATGAAGAAACTTATCGTCGTCGTCGACAGGAACTTCGGGATCAGATAAGAACTAGGAGAATTCAGTCATCTGAATCTTCCAGCTCGTCAGAAGATTCTTCTCGACATTCATCTCCAATGAAGGAACCAATTGTGGGCATTCCTCCGCCAGCCCCGAGGAAGTATCGTCCTTCGATCAGTAGTGAATCTTCGGATGCGTCTTCAGATGAGATGTTTGTGCCGAAGAAATCGAAGGAGAAGAAGAAGAAAAACCATGGTTTTGACTCTTCAAGGAAATTATCTCCATCAAGGAAATCTCCATCGAAGAAGAACGATCACAGTCATCGATCTATTAGTCCAGTCAAGTTGCCGAAGGAGAGGAAGGAGAAGACAGTTGTGCCTACAGCAACGAAACAGAAAGTCCCGCCTATATTGCCTCCAGGATATTCTACAATTCAACCGATAAAGTTTGGAAATTACAAAATCCCGAAGATTGGGGAAGCACCGAAACTTCAAATTCACAGATCTTTGATCTCTCCTAAGAAGGAAGTTATTACTGTAGAACCGAATGAGACGGGTCAGAAAACTGAAAGTGTTATCAAACCATTTACAATTAAGTTACATGACTATAGTTCGAAACACGTCAATGAAAAGGAATCGGAGAAGAACAAGGTTCTCAAACCTGATCGTAATCCTTCTTTGAACCGTCCGCTGAACTCGGTGACACGTACTGAAGTCCAATCACTAAATCTCTCAGAATCTCTATTGAATAGAGAAAAAGAACCGATTAAAACTAAGATTTCGTCGAGAGGATTGGAGCTATCTCATAACGTGGTAGTTAGTAAGGTAACGAAGGAAAAGAGAGAAAGTGAAAATAAGTCAATTTCTTCTGAGAACCTGAATACTACAACAGAGTATCTGCCGAAGAAAATTGAGCCGACTCTCATGGCACCCCCATTGAAGCTAAAGATCTCCGTTGGTACAATTAAAACTGAAGAGATAAGTGACGAAGAACAAAGGAAAAGGGATAAGAAGAAGAAGAAGAAAGAAAAGAAACGAGAAAGGGAAAGACAGGAGAGAGAGAAAGAAAGAGAAAAGGAAGAAAGAGAAAAGCAGAAGGAAAAAGAAAGAGAAAAGGAGAAGGAAAGAGAAAAACAGAAAGAAAAAGAAAGGGAAAAGGAAAGAGAAAAGGAGAAAGAAAGAGAAAAGGAGAAAGAAAGAGAAAGGGAGAAAGAAAGAGAGAAGCAGAAAGAAAAAGAAAAGCAGAAAGAAAAAGAAAGGGAGAAAGAGAGAGATGAAAAAGAAGATAAGCGTCTCCGGAGGTTGAAGAAAGAAAAACGTCGGGCGGAGAAGGAGGAACGGAAGAGACAAGAGCAACTTCAAAAGGAAAGTGGAAGTCAGGTGTCCAACGTCAACAGTAATCCTGCAACTCCGGACCAGAAGAGACTTGTCGTTAGAATCAAGATGCAGGAGCCTCAGAATCCTCAGCCTGAACAACCGAAACAGGTTCAAAGTGATCCTCCTCCACCTCTGATCCCAAAGCTGACTATGAAACTGGCTAAACCTATTGAAGAGGATCGAGAATACCGGGAACACAAGAAGGAGAAGAAAGAGAAGAAAAAACATAAGAAGGAAGAGGCCCAACCAGAAAGCTCAGAACCTCCTCCGTTGAAAATCCCGAGATTGACGATTAAAATAGGACAGAATAACACCTCGTCTTCGGGTAACATTCCTCTTTTGAAGAGCGAGGGTCCTCCAGTCCTCTCTCACCAGGATCCATCGAATACTCGAGGATCGGTCCCGATGAATCGGTTCTCACCTCCTCCTACGCTTACCAATCAAGCCATCCAGCAAGGTGATTTCTTTGGCGACACATCTTTCTCGTCAACTGGTCCGTCGATATCGATGTTTGATGCTTCGTCGTTGTCTTTGATGCAGAAACCGCAATCAGGTATGTATTTCTCCGAATGACGATGGTAGTGATGATGGACGTTTCAGAACTCGAAGTCAAAGACCTAAAAGCCACGACCGGCAATATTTTGCTCAGAATCCGAGATCAATGAATAGTTCAAACTCAAAGTTCTCTTATGTCTATTCCTTCATTATCTACTCGTTGGTGCTTTTAATGCGAACACCGTTCGTCCCATGCCTGCCAATAGCATTTCGGTTCTCAGAATAGTTTCAATATATCGCAAAAGTTGCATTTTTTATTTAAAGTTTTATGTAGTTAAGCGTAGCTGCGTTTTATTTGGCTCACGACCGGTTCTGTCAGATTCCCTAAAATTGTTGTATAATTTGTTACTTTCTATTAACTCCGTCGAAAGCGCTAAATATGGCCATTTCCTTGAAATTCTGTCGAGTACTTTTTATTTAGTATGTTGTCTCGTTATTGAAATATGTCCGTTGTCTGGATTCACTCGACATTGATTCACATCGCTTTTGGCGAGTACTTTGAGCAACTACGGGACCGCATTCCTCTCTACTTCTCAATAGTCTAATATTCTGTGATTTTTGCTCGCAATGTTGTTGTGTACTTTGTCGCCGTCAGAAGCCTATATTTTGTCATATGAGATGTTTATAAGCGTCCCGACAGTGTCGGTACACAGAAACATAAATCATTCCAACAAAACCTATTCTAGATCTAAAACGAAACAAATCAAATGTAGTTGTAAGCCAAGGCTTCTTCGTTCTCGACGAATTGCAGCTCTAACTTGACGGGTTGCTTCAGCAACAAAGAGAGGAACTCCTCAGCGAATCCGAACATCCAGTAAATCCTCCTAATGTCCAGACGACGGGAATGCTGGAGAAATCCAGTGACGTAGACGACGTTACCTCGGCGTTTGATGATCAGCTGAAGTATTGTAAATCAGTTCGAGATAAGTTAGAAAACCGTACCTCGGTTCCGTTGATAGTAATGTTCTGGGGAAAGAATCCGCGGACGAAACGACGGATAACTTCATCTTGAGCGACGATGGTTGGCTGGGATTGACGGAATTCTTCTAGATTCTGGGAGTGCCACGTTAACCACGCTTTGCGAACTCCGATATGATGTGGTTTCTGGGACATTTCGTACGTCATCAGCCTTGTTCTGTCGATTGTTGCCTGCAAATTGGAATAACGTTGGTGTTATATGGGAATTGATATATGAAAGCTAGTGAATAAAGTCGATATTCGGAACCTACTCTGTGTTTACCAGCTCTGTTCTTATATAAGGAGGGGGTAATGGAGATACATCTTTGAGCATTGGAAATAGTACCCGCAGTAGGTCTGAGGAACTGTGAAAGTATCATACTCATTCCTGAAACTGGATCGATTAAAGGAGAATCGTGGAATAATAGGGATTTATAAATACAAAAAGTGGAGAACTCGTTAAAAGTCGACGGATCTGATACATTTTCAACGGAAAATTCGAAGCAAAAAGCACTTCAGAAGGAGAAACAAATTGGGAACAAACATTTGCCAGTCAAGCATCTTTATGCAAAATAAATTTCAAAAAATCATCTCAGTAAGCCATTCTTTCCCCTACCCGAGGTGCGAGTCAGTCGAGCTTTGTCATTCTGGGATTCAGGCCAGTGCGAGTTGAATTACAATTTATCCTAATAGGATACAGACCAGTGCGAGTTGACTTTCTGGACTGATCTTAATTATCAGAAACTTTACGAAAAAATCATTCGCAAACATTTTTTTCAAGACATTTACCCATTCCCATCGAAATACCCAGCTTGTAAGCATTAAAACAATATATCATATGGATGGTTCATGGAAATTTTCATGCGAAATGCAGAGCAGTCAAGGAAATTCTCGAAAAACATTAATTTAAAATGTCTGGTAATTTTCCATTATATTAGGAAAAATACCATTGTTTTGGACTCTCACTCAGCAGATATCGTTCCCATGGTCTCGCGCGGTCGTCTGGGGTATAAAAGCCCTGGTTATCGAGCGGCAGCTTCCAGTTGGGCTCTCCGGACGGGGGACAGGAAACAGGAGCGCGTGTCTGTCTTCTTCCGGGGTCGCGACGTCGACGCTACCTAGTTACTCGTAATTGGCGAGGTTAATTTTTGGCACGTGGCCACTCCCATGGCGTGCATGGATATATGGCTATGGCAGGACGTGGAAGGGGTGGATGTCAGGGAAGTCGGGAAGGGGTAACATGAGAAAGGAAAAGCACGGAGTGGGGTTGTCAAAGTGTCCATTTTGCCAAGGCCCCTTGCTCGGCCAAATGAGTGCCACTGGCCGCTTTTT
The DNA here is from genome assembly GCA_009761265.1 of Halicephalobus sp. NKZ332. NCBI lineage: Eukaryota > Metazoa > Nematoda > Chromadorea > Rhabditida > Panagrolaimidae > Halicephalobus > Halicephalobus sp. NKZ332. Next base: position 88,624 of record VOSG01000030.1, on the reverse strand, counting down.
TGATACTCATCGATTGTGCTTTGAAAAAGGCTGTCTCTGGCGGAGAAGCTCTTGACTGACGTTGGCAAACGAAGATTCCTTTCATCTTTATCGTATTGCCACGCCCCGAGTGCTGCAAAAATAACGAACGCAGCGCAACTCCATTTTGCGTACTTTTGTCGTTCTTGTATGGCCCTACTGCGCATGTTCATTGGAGCTTGCGGTCGATTCATTATAATTCCTGCCCTTACTTATTAGTGATTCAGTATTTAAAAACAACGAATCATCGGTATTCCATCCGGTTATTTTTGTACTTGATTCCTTCGCTCGCGGGTTGATGCATTTTGAATCTCGACTTCCCTGACTGCCCGTCTGTATTGCTGCAAATATTCCTCTGCCATGGAGAGTGAAGACCGCTCGTTGACGTTACTTCACTTGAGGAAGACGTTCACGAATTTTCTGAGGGAATCCGACAATGCCGTCAACCAAAGCGATCCTCGAGCCTTCGATCGACTTCTGCCGCTCTTCAGCAAGGTTAGTCTGTTGATGGGAATTTGCTGTACTTTTATATGAAAATATTGTTTTTAGGTCACACGTATGTTCACTCCGGATGACTTATTGGTGCAATTCAAGGAGATTGTGCAGTTTTCTGGATATGTCAGTGATTCCCTAGTTCTGGAGATCCGTCGAAGAGCGAACAACGAGAGTACGAAGGAAGCTGCAGCTGCGATTTACGATTTCCTGAAGCCCGGAAATGAATCTCGAGGATGGTCTTTGTTGAGGACAATTTCTTTCCTTGTCTCAACGTGAGTTTTTTTCTTTCTGTTCTGGTTTATGCTTTTTGTTCCAGAGGCTCACAAAAGATATATGAACAAGTGTGCAGAAGCTGTCTTCCTAGTACGATTGTGAAGGGATTCTACTTGTTCTTCGACTTGGATCCAGCCTCGTTAAACACAGAGGCGGAAACCGAACTCTATGATGGCTTGCTCATGGTGGGTTTTTCGTTTCATTTCATCCCGAGATTTACCATTTCCAGCTAATGGCCACATTATGTGGATATGAATGTGTCGCTCAAGAGCTAATTCACAAGGATGACTTGGTGCTGTTATTCATTGGTGCTAGCACGACCTGTTCCCCTGAATTGTTGAAATGGAGAGATGCGAATTTCACCTTTCTCTGCACTATTGTTGTCAAAGCTCTTTCCCCTCCTGTGATCAAATACATGAGAGGTTTGTTATGGTTAGTTCTAACTCTAGGTTTCTGTTTTCAGCCAAAGGATGTGTGGGACATTATCTCCGGACTTATCGAAATCAAAATCCTGGTCAAGAAGAGAAGGTGACGATAATGACGAACTTGGTTGATCTATTGAGGAACTCTGCTGATACTACTGACTGCTTGGTGGAGGATTTCATGAAGGGCGGAGGTTTCCAACTTCTCGTTGATCTCTGTGATAGTGCTACGCTGGAACAGAAGAAGCTGATCATCGAAGCCTTGGTCAACTTGATCAGTGCCGGTTCGGAGTTGGTTTCACTAGTTCCTCCAGCATCTCCATTATCGTTCTACCCTTTCAACTTGCCTTACACAGAGACTCGTGCCAATGGAGCTGTCAGGATTCCGGACTCATTCATGGTCTTGGAGAAATGTTTTTATGTAAGTTCCTTGTCTTTTCATTTTCACTTAATTTGTCTTCAGAATGGCGATGATGAAACTTGTATGGTGATATTGGAAAATGTATTGGCGATATACACGTCGGAAAAATTGAATTATTTCATCCTGGAACGCCATTATCCTCTTTATTTGTTCGTGGAAAGGATGGTCGTTAAGGGGTTGCCGGTTCAGGTTTGTTGCTTTCTTATACTATTTGCATTACAACTTTCTTTAGAAAAAGGTACTAAGTCTGGTCGAATTTATTCTGAGAGATCTCAACTTTATTCCTTGCAAAGAGCTTACAGCAATTAACCTTCATCTGAAAAATGCTTTGTCTGAAAACTGTTGGGGCAATGCATCTGCATATTTGACTTTCTTGTTTAGTATTTTATCCACTAACATTCATATCAAGGATGCTTACCGTGAATTACTTCACTTGGAGACTGTCCTTAACACCATCCAGGGGGCTGCTCCTGTTATAGATGATTTGGTTGGAGAAAAGCGGGACACGATGCAACTTGCTCTTGATTTTCTGATTGCTGCCACGAAAGGGAATGCTTTGAATGCTCAATTTGTTATCGAAAATCTAGAAATCAACGCCTTCAAGGCGGTTCTTCTGGCCGAGAAGAGCGAAGAGTTCAAGAACGTCACCTTAATGTTGATTAAGAATCTTCTGTTTCTGGCTAAGAATGAACAACTTTTTTCTTCTTTGCTTCAGATTTTGTTCTCTGATCCAGGAAACATCAAGGTGAGCATGATTATCCTGAAACTTTTCACTTTGGCTCTTCTGGAGAGTCACAAAGTCAGGATCATGTTCCGGAGAAGTGGAGGATATATTTGTTTGATGACGTTATTACTTCACTTGGAGAACGCTCTTCCTTTTGTTTCTCAAGCGGAGAAGCAAGTACCGGCTACTGGGTTGACTCTCGAGGAACAGAGTACATTGGCACATATCGATCTGATTTTCAAGGTATTCACTGTCAGTATGAGGTTTGAACCGAGCAACGCCAAGTATGTCCAGGGAGAAGTGAAACCTGGTATTGTTGTGTCGATTTTGAGAACTATTGGATGTTTTACCCAAGACTCCAAGGTGGTTGCTAATGCTCCTGTGTGGGAGAAAGTCTGTTTGGAGAATGTTTCGGAGCAGTTGTGGTTATGTCATCGAGCCTTCCAAGTCGAGGATGTCAGTGCTGAAGGGTAAGTTCTTTGAATAATTCTGAGTTTTGATTGTTGCTTCAGGTCGTTGTCTGAGTTCTCGGAGATGCCGAAGCCGGTTTTCTGTGCTTTGTATCTTATGAGAAGACTCTTCAACTTGGCAATGGATACCTATGATCGTCAAAACAATGACATTGTTTTTGCCAACAAGACTTGGCTCAACAGTGTTGAGAACCTTGAATGCATACCTGTGATCTGCTGGAACAGGAACATTCTCTCCCATCCGACGATTGTTTTGTGTATTCTCCGTCTCTTGTCGTCTGTAGCCGCTAGATCCAAGGGACTCGAAGCCGAAGTCGATGATTCTGATCAATTGTGGACAGCAGCGGCTCAATTCTATGTTTCTCTGGTCCTGAAGGCGTTGATGAGACAAGAAAGAAGTCAGCAGATTCTTTGTGAACATTTGATGCCGAGGTTGGTGATGGATGTTGGTTCTGACTTGTTCAAACTGGCTTCTCATCCGATGTTGCCACCCTTTCATTATATGCTCGAAAGATTGGCTTGTCAGTCGATGCATCCAAAAGAGCTTCGAAGATTTTTGAGGCTAGATCAATCGTTGTGTTGTTTGAATTTGGATGATGATGATGGTGAGGATAGCGAGAATTCTGGAGGCCCTGTTCCGATTCATAGGTAATTTTGTTTTTTACTTTTTAAATTTTAATTAATTGTTTGAAGAATCAAAGCTCTGGTGTCGATGTTAACTCCGAGAAATCATTCACTAGTTCATCCGCCGTCTTTTGTGGAATTTGATATGGCAGTTGAGGGATTTGCTTCTTTGATTATTCCCTCGTTAGCCAGAGTTTCGTCTAGTGCTCAATCATCTGCTATGAACAATGCAGGAGGTAATTCAGGAGAACGACTTTTCCCTCCATTAAATGGAATGACTTTTCTTTCTTGGTTCTACGTTGATGAATGGGTCGAGGATGGACCTCCAGTTCGGTTACTGACGATTGTGAGGAATTTCGAAGGAACGGAAGCCTCCAATATCCGAGGAACTTCCTTGGAACCACACAATGTGGAGAACCATCTTTGTTGTTTGTATGTCCAATTGCTTCCGGAGAAAAGAACATTGCTGGTATCGACGGCGGAGCATTCGATGTTGGACGAGTTGAGGAGAGACTTTGTTCGACCTGGAGGAAATGAATTTTCGGTTCATATTCCTCTTTCGGAACAAATGTTGCAGATGAAACAGTGGACCCATCTGGCAATTGTGATGACTAGAGCTATTCTGAAACAAAGTCAGATAGAGGTCTACATAAATGGGAGATGTATCGCGAGTCAGAAACTGAACTACGTGATCCCGAATATTGGAGGTGGTCAAGCTCAATTCGGAGAAGCTCAGAGTGTTCACGCTTTGGTTGGTACTCCACCTTTTCTGAGGAAAGCAGCTAACCTTAGATGGAAGATGGCGAGTATGTTCTTGATTGATGAGCCGATCAGTGTGGAGAAAGTGAAGAAGATCTATGAATTGCAGCCTCATTATATAGGAAACTTCCAAACTGTGCTCGATGGAAGTCCATTAGTTTCGGAAGAGAAAATTAATTTCTCTATGAATGCAGCAGCTATGAGCGAGGTCACTATGCAGGCAATGAAGTCTATGTTGAGAAAAGCAGACTGTGAAATGCTTAGTGTTCTGTTGGGGATTTCTCAGAATGACAATAGTACCCCTCTCAGAGTTTTGTGGAACACTTGCTTCCATGGTTCGGGATCTCCTCGAGCCTTGGCTGGGAACGTCATAGGGTACCTGAGCATGAGGACTTTTGCTCCGTGTCCTGTCAGTGCTCTTTTGGAATCTGTAGGAGGTGTGGCTCCCTTGCTCGGTCTGATAGCGATGTGCACCGATTCCCATGGACTCTATGCTTCTTTGAAAGTTTTGGTTTCTGCTGTTCAGACCAACAACGCTATTGTGGCTTCTATACAACGCCAGAGAGGATATCAGACTTTGGCTATATTGTTGGAGGAGAAAGCTAATTTAGTTAATTCTCATATCCTTCATCTTATCCTCTCGCTTGTTGGTACTGTTGATGCATCGAAGGAAGTCACTATTATTCCGAACCTTCAGACCTTTGAGGATTTGCTTTGTGACTTGGATGTTTGGGCGAATGCTCATGATGATGTTAAGAAACTTCTCTTTGAACATTTTTACGAATTGGTTATCGAGTGAGTTTTTGGATTTACGGGAGAAATGATTTTTGTTTTCAGTAATCAGAGGGATAACTTGATGAAAGTGAGGAATTCTTCGCTGTTGAGTCGACTTTTGATGCTCTTGTTTGAACAACCTCTTCCATTTGTGATCAAGAACGACATCATATTCAGACTCATTGCTGCTATTGTCCAGCCTCCGTGTGATTCGAATTCTCTGTTGAGATTTGGCCAAGCTTTGAGTGCGAATTTGTCTTCTCAAACCCCAACTGAGATGCATGAGAGCGATTATCCTTTTCATTTAGCAGAAATTGAGAAAATGCTTTTGGCTCAATGTGAAGAAATAGAGAGCTCGGAAGACAAGAAGATCAACGAGGAATTGTACTCTGTCTATATAAGAAACAGACTACTGAACACCTTGGCGACGATGCTGGCTCATTCCAGTGGACAGATAAATAACCAGCTTTGCGAAGCTGTTGTTCAATCTTTGGGATTCGGATGGATTCTTTCACTTTGTGCTCCTGGTTTCCATTCTGGAACCGTTTATCTGGGACTGAGAATACTCGTGAATGTTACGAAATACCCTAATTTGATGACTAAGTTCAAGGAAGGCAGCTACAATGGTGGATGGTTGACAGATGCGGATTCTGTCATTAGAAATAGAGCAGCTGTTTTGCTCGGATTTTCGGTTTCTGCTCATCCTGGAGCCGTCGGTAGTCATGTTGACTTCAATCCTGAACTTTCCAATTGCAATGGTTTTGCCGCTTTGGAACATCTGATGTTCTCTCATGCTGATAAGCCTTTTTGCTATCTTTCTTTGTTGGCTCTACTTTTTGGACAACACAGTGCCAACATCCAACCCTTGGAAGAATTCAATGTGGACTTGATTTGGTCGAATGTGTTCGCTCTCGATGCGACGAGCTCTGTATCTGATGCGATTTCGCAATGTACTTTTTGTCCAGAAGCCTTGATTCCTCTATTCTCGATGGTGAGAGCTGGAATTCACTTCCAATCCATCTCTGATGTACCGGCTGAGCATTGGAGTCAGAGTTATCCAATTATGGTCGTTCAGCTGATCACTTTTATGTATCAAAACTCGGAGAATTTCTTCGGAATTTGTCATACTCCGAGCTTTGTTATTTCGCTTTTTTCGACTATGCTTCCGAGACCAGCAGTTGGGAATTACGAAAATCGAAGTGATAACTCTCCGTCTGTGCCATCGAACAGAACAACGAAGTTGATTACAGAATTGTTGACGAATATTCTTCTCAACGATCTCTGTTTGACTCATGAAAATAGATCGAAGTGGCTATTTGACGCTTTTGTTGAATTTCTGGAAGCTGGTGGATGTATGCATCCTTCTCAAAGTACCATATATACTGAGATTGTCAATTCTTGTTTGGACCATTTCATGACGAGTGACATGTTTTTCTCGAATTCTTCCTTGGTTGTTCCGAAATCTGCTGATGGTTTGCTAAATAGATCATCAGAAACAACTGCAACGAATGTTATCCAATTTCTCTCAAGAGTCATCGATACTGTATGGGATTGTATTTACAGAGGAAACCCGGTTTCGATTCTGAAGTGTTTCTTGAAGCTACTAGCAGAGGCCCATGCTTCCAACAAGGCCGCGAGTCAACTGGCATGCACGGAAACTCACATAAACGCACTTTTCCGGGTTATCCTTTATCTTCTGAGTAGACCTGTCGAGAATGTCGATACACAAATGTCAGTTCTGGATACTTTGGCGGAGATAGTTAGAAATCAACATTTGCTTTTATCGAAGAATAGCAATAATCCACTGTTTTACGGTGCTCTCGTTCACCTTGTTTTTATGCTATCAGAAAGACCGGATATGGAATCTGGATCGTCGAATCAGCATATCGAAAGAGGATCAGCTCAAGTTGTCATGTGTGCTCAGAATGTTTGGGGAATTCTCTGGGCTCAGAAAAGGCCGTTATTGGAAGAAATGTTTAAGAAGGATATTGATCTGGATCTCTACTCTGCACGTGTCATTTGTGGAGAAGTTGCGAACAAATATTGGCTGCAGTTCGTTGACAGCCAGACTGATACTGCTTCTAATTCTAATAATTCGTCGACTCTTGGTGGTAAATTCCCTCAACAAATACAGTCGAAACTGACTCAAGTGGCGAAAAATAGCCTTCAGAAATTGACGAGTAGGAAGTCTGTCTTGTTGATGAGCACTGGAAGCAGCACTTCTTCGAATTTGACACCATCTTTTCAATTCGAAAGATCGAAGATTGAGCCGGAAACCTTTTATATGTGGATCAGAGTGCACATCAGTTTGTTGAAAGAACTTTTGAGGAACCAATGTACGAGATATCATGAATGGCATGCACATGTGAGGAAATGGTGTATGCAGGAATGGCATAATACAGAATCTGTTCTGACGAGAGAGAGAGGATTGTGGGGTCCTGAAGATTGCTCTGTTTTGGATAAATTCGAACTGGACACGACGGAAGGGCCTTTAAGAATTAGAAAGAAACTCATCCCGAATTCGCATTTCTACCATCGATATCCGTATAGACCCCATTTGGATGCTCCGGAAGCCGTGGGTTTTTTTAACTTCGGTTTTGATTATATATAAATTTCAGAAAGCTCTCAGAGCAAAAGTTGCACTTTCGAAGGATAGCAAACTTTATTACGAGAGGATGAGAAAACGTCGATTCAGGACAATGGATGAAAGAATCATTGACACATCGACTGTTTCGTCGACGACGACGGATGATAGTTATCATGAGCTTTTCGAGCCGACTGCTGAGATTAATTTGTCGCTTATTAAGAGGATGGTGAAGAAAAATGTTGCTGAAGCTAAAGCTGATGAGAGAGGGAAGCAGGAAATTGAGGAGGACGAATCAGTTTCTGTGGATATCAATGAAGAGAATTCGGAATCCAAAGAAACAGCTTCAGAGACTAGTTCGAAGTCGACGGAAGACGTTCCGCCTCCTTCTCCATCTGCGGCAGCTCAACAGACAGCAGCCCCTGTTGCTTCCCCTAAATCCCAAAATACTCCTGGGAATGGACCGGATAATCAGACTCTTCTTCGGCTCCTAGAACAAGGGGAACAACTCCACAGTATGTTCAGATGTGCTCGAATTCAAGGACTGGACACGGTTGAAGGCCTGTTGCTTTTCGGCCGAGAGCATTATTACGTTGTTGATGGATTCACGCTCTTGAAAACCAGGGAGATTCGTGATTTGGACTTTCTGCCAGAACAATACCATGATCCGATTATTCCCTATATGGCTATGGGAAGTAGCAATCGTCCAAGTACGAGATCGAGTCGACAATGTAGCAAGTTTAGTTATGACGACATCAAGGACGTCCATAAACGTCGTTATCTTCTTCAACCGATAGCTTTGGAGGTGTTCAGTGGCGACGGGAGAAATTATCTTCTGGCATTTCCAAGGAAAATAAGAGATCGTGTTTATCAGAAATTCATCTCAATGGCTAAAGGAGCTTCAAGTGACGTTGCGAAAACTATTGCTGAACAGAAGAAATTAATGCCAACAGAAGCAGCATCGACAGGAACGTTGTTGATTAATTCGTTGATGGGACAACAGTCGATGACTCAAAGATGGCAAAGGGGCGATATTTCTAATTTCGATTATTTGATGTATTTGAATACCCTGGCTGGACGGTCATATAATGATCTTTCTCAATATCCGGTTTTCCCGTGGATTCTTGCTGATTATGAATCTGATTACCTGGATTTGACGAGTCCAAAGACTTTCAGGGATTTGAGTAAGCCCATGGGAGCTCAAACACCAGATAGACTTTCGCAGTTTTTGAAGAGGTATAGAGAATGGGATGATCCGACTGGGGATACTCCTCCCTACATGTACGGTACTCATTACAGTAGTGCCATGATTGTTCTGTCGTACCTTGTTCGTCAGGAGCCTTTTACTCAACAGTTTCTGAAACTTCAAGGCGGGCATTTCGATCTCGCCGATAGAATGTTCCACTGTGTTCGGGATGCTTGGTTGAGTGCGAGTCGGAATAACATGGCAGACGTTAAAGAACTCATCCCGGAGTTTTTCTATCTTCCTGAATTCCTGAACAATTCGAATAATTTTGATCTTGGTGTCAAGCAAAGTGGAGTTATGCTTCACGATATCATCTTACCTCCGTGGTCGAGGAATGATCCGAATGAGTTTATTAGACTTCATCGACAAGCTTTGGAATGTGATTATGTTTCTGAGCATCTTCATGAATGGATTGATCTGATATTTGGATATAAACAGAATGGTGATGCTGGGAAAGATGCGAATAATGTTTTCCATCATTTGTTCTATGAAGAAAATGTGGATTTCGAAAGTATTGATGATCCGTTAACGAGGAACGCAACACTTGGGTTTATAAACAACTTTGGTCAAATTCCTGCTCAACTGTTTAAGAAACCTCATCCAGTTAGGAAAATTCAAATTTCTGATTCTGTTTCCTTCGTTCCTGGAGTGACGACTCCTCGACTCTTTTATCATGCCCTCGAAACCCTTAGATGTAGTCCTCGACCAGTGAAAGAATTGAAAGTGGCTGTCGGAGATATCCGACTGAACGAAAAGGGTCAAGTGGTCGTTCTCGAGCAAAACAAGGTCTTTATTCCGCCTCATTATTTCCTGTCCTGGGATTATTATGACCGTTCTATTAGATTTGGTGTCATTGGAGGGGAGAAGTCTATTTGTATTTTGGAGACAAACAATGTTTATGAAGTTACATGTATGGGCACTGCTGACGGCCGTACTGTGTTTGCTGGATTGACGACTGGAAGTGTCATGACTTGGACTTTGACTGGAATCAATGGAATTTCTTCAGGCCTTTCTCCTAAATCAGCAAGATTAATCCCGAAGAGGGTTCTTGATGGACATACGGATGTTGTGACAGCTTTGGCAATATGTTCTAATCATAACTTTATTGTCAGTGCCAGTAGAGATCATACCGCAATTATTTGGCATTTGACGAAATTGATCTATATTCGTCAGTTGAAGGAGCATCCAGGTCCTGTCTCTGCTGTTGCTGTTAATGACAGTACTGGAGACATTGTGACATCTTCGAATTCTTGCATTTTCTTGTGGACGATTAATGGGAACTTGTTGTCAGTAGTAAAGACTACGGAATCGGGATTATTTTCAAACCCTTCAAGTATGGTTTTGTGTCTTTCGTTTTCGACGGTTAATGAATGGGATGAGAAAAACGTCATCATGTGTGGAATGAGTGATGGCTTGGTTAAGATGTATTCATGTGAATTCAGAAAAATCAATTCAAATGAGCCAGACCAAGGAAATATTCCCAAAAGTCCAATTGCAGTCCAAGATTCGAAAGCCCTAAAGGAACATTTGTTAAAAAGACAGCAAAGGATCCAACAACATGGTAAAAAGACCCCACTTAGTCAACTGTCGCATGATTCTTCTCAAGCTTCGTCACCAATACATACACCTCTGGTTATTGGCTCTCTTCATGATAGCCTTCAAAAGAATGTTGTTGAGGATCAGAGTCCTGAATTTAAGAAGCAATTAGTTTTGAGAAGGGTTTTGAGCGAGCATACTGGATACAATCAGGACAACCCTCATCCGGCTCCTGTGACATCTATTTCATCCTCGAAGTGAGTGCTTTGTTTTGAGATTTATTGAGAATGGTCTTTTCAGGGACCACAAGAGTATATACGTTGGAGATGGCGTTGGAAGGATATGGGTCTGGTCGATTGACAGTTCTCACTCTTCTGGGAATATCGGATCTCTCGGTATGACGACAATGGGTAAGGATAAAGCAGAATGTATAAACAACAGGCAATTCTGTCCTATTTGCAATAGAAAGTTTACCATATCCGAGGCGAAAATAGGTTGCACCAATTGCGGCCAGTTATTTTGTCAAAAGTGAGGTCTATGTCGTCTGGAATGCTTTTGTGGATTCCTTTTCCTTGATGCTAAAGATTTTTGTTTTCTAAATTAATATTGTTTTTTTCAGCTGCATTGACGAAGCGGTAAGCGGGAAACTTGCCGGAAACAAAGTTCAAATTTGTGTGGAATGTTCGAAGAAACTGAAACAACGGAAAGCCCTCTGAATGAAGTTCTTTTACTTGAATGACGATTTTCTACTTACAAAACGAAAAATTTTTATTTATTGTTGTAGGATTTTGTGTGTGAAATTAATATTATTTTTTGGGTATTTTGGAAGCTTAGCTACACCCTATCTATCGATCTCATATTTATCAGTTCCAAAGAATGATGTATTTTCTGTTGCGATGAATCACTTTATTTTAATGCTTTTAATAGAGATATTTTATAATTATTGGTGAAATACGGATAAATAAAAATTTTTCCTTGATTTCCTCTTTTCCTCTTGGATTATATGGTAGTTCGTCTCGCAGCGACGAGACAGCGGCCTCTCTGTCGTCGCGGACCAACCGAGCGGGGGAAAAATCGATATCGCGTTTTCTCGAAGTTCGTTTCATAACTTATTTCAAATTTTATCTTTGACCGCTTTTTTAAATTACAAATCTAGAGTAGTATGTAATAATCTTATTATACGAAGTTAAATAATTGACTGAGTGTTAAATGTCATCAATGTACTTTTTTCAGAAAAATACTCTTAATCAAGTTCGTTGAGTCGGTTTTTTCCGTTTACGTGTTTTATATCCTAAATTTTAAAAATTCGTTTCTTGTTTCAGGCTTATCTTTCGGGTTTCCCCTAATATTATCTCGTGCAGATGGCGTTGAAACGAATTCAGAAAGTGAGTTTGAAGTTCTTTCGGAATCGATATATGAAACTCCTTTTTGAAATGTAGGAGTTGCAAGACCTTGGTCGTGACCCACCAGCTCAGTGCAGTGCCGGACCCGTCGGGGACGATCTTTTCCATTGGCAAGCGACTATCATGGGACCTCCAGAATCTCCGTATCAAGGCGGTGTGTTCTTCCTGACTATCCATTTTCCGACCGACTATCCCTTCAAACCACCAAAAGTCGCCTTCACAACACGCATTTACCATCCAAACATCAACAGCAATGGCAGCATTTGTCTGGATATACTTCGTTCACAATGGTCACCTGCTCTCACAATTTCCAAAGGTTTGTATTCATCTTTACTGACCGTTTTCGACGTGCGATTTAGTGCTGCTGAGCATCTGCTCTCTTCTGTGTGATCCAAATCCAGATGACCCGCTCGTCCCTGAAATTGCCCGCATCTACAAGACAGATCGTGATCGTTACAACCAACTTGCGAGAGAATGGTATGGTGCTTTAGTATAAACTCGTGATTTATCGATTTTCTCCAGGTCTCAGAAGTACGCCATGTAAGAACTCCACTCCGTTTCGACGTGTAAGTCCGTTACTGTTCTTATAAATCGAACGTTGAGCGATAAAATAAAATATCACCATGGAATCGGATAAATTTGGCAATATTAGTAGTTTAATTTTTATGGGGACTTTATCGGTTGTCGTTTGGATGAGTCGTTAACTTTTCAGGACACCTGCATGGTTAATGTTACAACTGTTGGATTATTCAGCCTTATTGCTTTCTCATACTTTGATGATCAGTCCAACCAACACGATTTCTTCTTTCGATACTTCGTGTGACGGTGTTTTTAAGTTTATACATTGTCATTAAATTAAATTAATTGTAATTGTTTTTGCAATACGGTTTTGCCCGATAATTATCTCTCGATTTTTATCTCTATTCCTTGGAATTAAGTTTTGAAGATGGCTTCATTTATGCCTTTGGATCTCTGTTTCGACCTTTCTTTTTGGTCAGCTTTGAATGAAAAGAAACTGAATGATTGGATGCTAGATGATCGTCCTCGGGAAATATTTTCAAATTTGCCACACACTTTCGCGGGATTTCATACATATGTATTGTCGTTCGATCATCGTTTCCTTGATGAAGAAAATCCATCCGGCGTCAAGTGCAGGTTACATTTGTTTAATACAGCTGTAGAGTTTGAAAATGACAAAAACGAAATTCTGAAAAAGGAAGGGGAGAATCTTTGGGATTTGATCGAATCCGGGACCTGGACCGAAGCTCCGAGGTCGCTTTTGAAGCCAGTGTTGTTCATGTTCGCGGATTTGAAGGAATTCAAATACAGAGTCGTCTACTGTACTTTGAGTTTCAATTTCCCAGAAAATCCACACTGGTTGAAGTTCTCAGATCCTCCGAAATTCGATTTCCTGGAATCTTTCGATATAAAAAACTTCACTCATTTGCCATCTTTATATGCGAAAGTCAATGGGATCTGGAAGATCTGTCCTTTCAGTCAGATGGATGACTTGAATCCGGATGAAACTTGGCTCATTGCTTCCTCTATCGGGCAACCCAATCATCCGAATGTTCTCACTGTAGAATTGAGGAATATTCTGATTGCTATTGCTTATCAGTAAGTTTTAAATATTTAATTATACAATTATTAATCTTAATTTTATTGATTTTGCAGACAGAAAAAATGGAGTTCAATTAAACTCGCTGTTTTTAAAAAGAATGAACTGGAATTTTCTACAATGATTTCTTGGACACCTGGATTTGCTTCAAGGGAAAAATCAACTGTTTCATTCCAATTCAAAAAACTCAAATTCGAATTGAAATCTACATTTAGCAAAGAAGAGTGGGTTTTTACAGTAAATTTTATATCTGTTTTTAAATTAAATTTCATACTAATTTTTATATTGCTTTTATGGTAATTCCTGTATTAGTTTTTGTATTTAGAAATTAATTATGAAATTTAGGTTGATGGTGCAAGCAGCTGATTTGAATGCAAAATTGATGAGATGGAGATTGGTCCCCAGCTTGGATTTGGATAAATTTAATCGAAAAGTACTAGTTTTGGGAGCTGGAACTCTCGGATGCAATTTGGCTCGAGGAATAATGGGATGGGGAATTCGTCATATTACTTTTATAGACTGTGGATCAGTTAATCCGAGTAACCCCCTCAGGCAATCTCTGTATGCAATTGAGGATATTGGGAAACCGAAAGCTCAAGCTGCCACTGAATCTTTGAGGAAAATCTTCCCAGGAGTTGCTGTGGATTTCCTTTCTTTCAAAATCCCTATGCCTGGACATGGTTTGTTTTTTAAATATACATAATTGTAATCTATTTCTATGATCTTTAATGATTTTTGAAAACTTTCAGGTTCTGCTGGAGCTGAGGAGAATGTGGACTTGTTGTTGGAAGCTATAAAGGGACACGATATAGTTTTCCTTGCAACTGATAGCAGAGAATCTAGATGGCTTCCGAGTCTTCTTTGCAACTACTTCCAGAAACTCACGATTACTGTAGCTTTGGGTTTTGATTCATTTTTGATCATGAGACATGGATACCGGTCTTCTGAAACTCCTTCTGTTCCTGAGACCCATGTTCATGGGTCTGAATTGGGCTGTTATTTCTGCTCTGATGTCACGGGCCCAGGAAACTCCACCGCCAACAGAACCTTGGATCAACAGTGCACCATCAGTAGAGCGGGTCTCAGTGGAATTGCTTGTGGGCTTGCTGTGGAGTTGATGGCTACAGTACTTCAGCATCCGGAAAATCAGGGTGTTTCAGCGAAACTGATAGGGACAGATGATGAATCGACTGTTCTTGGTGCTGCTCCTCACCAAATCAGAGGATTTATTTCGTCATACAAATTTATGACTGCTACAGTTAAAAAGTCGCCTTTATGTTCGGCTTGTGGAAATGAGGTAACAAAAAGAGTACCAGAAATGAAAGAATTTATTAGTGGAGTACTTGATGATCCAAAGATTTTGGAGGATATTTGTGGATTGAAAAAACTTCAAGAAGATGCTGATGCCATCGAGGATGCGATGACGGCCTTCAGCGATGATTCCGCAGGCTCAGGAAATTAATTTTTTCTACGGGTGTGGGATTGTTCTTGGGTACTAAAATATAAAAGAAATAAATTGAAAATTCCTACTATTGTTGTAGTATTACTGTGGATTCGATATTCCATTTGCAAATACTTTTATTTTAAACTTGTATTTTAAGATTAAAATTTTGTTTTTTTAGCTTTTTTAAATATGACAGAAGCTAATATCCTTGGAGTTATTGCTAGTGGTCGTATGGTAGGATTCTTTAGATGAAAAGTGAGATATACAATTTTCTTAGGTTCAAACGAATTTCAAAAGTGAAGATGGGATTGTTTTTAATATCATCATCGAAAACATCGGGACAGTGGATCATATAGTTGTTTTCTTGACTGGTGTTACACCTTTTCCTGAATCCATGGCCGGATCCGTCTATGTGAGGTTCCAGAATTCTCCAGAAAGTTTTCATTTCCTTGGGGTCATTTCGAACGAAAAACCTAGTGCTTTTTTCAGAATTTCAAATGTATGAGTTTATTTTTGTTTAATTTTTAAAAATTAATTTTTAGGTAAATACGAATAATCAGGGACAAATGGCTGGAATTTATAACCGCTCCTTCGAAGGTCCTAGTGATGCTGCAGAAATCTTAGTTCATGTAGAATCTGCTAACGATGCTTTTGGTCGTGTCAGTGATTCCAAAACTGCTACTGCCAAGGTAGATTTTAAATTATTTTTATCGAAATTGTTGATTTGTATTTCTAAAGTTATGGTATTTAGTTAACTGATATATCTAATTAGTTTATTTACTTTATTAATTTAGTTATTCATTGAATGATGTTTCAGACTGGCTTTGCGGAATTCCAGAAAAAAGCCATGCGGAACTTTGTCAATTATGCGAATTCTTTCGTCCGTACCTTGCCAAACGGAAATGGTCAATCCGGTCAATTTATCCCCATCGATGTTGTTAATCAATGGTACAACAACTTTTTGAAGAGACTCGAAAATAACCCGAAATTTTGGATCACACTTCCTGATGAGTGATTTCGATATACAGGATATACGTGTAAACGATGGTGGTTAAAGTAGTTTAAATTTATCGGTATTTTAATTTAGAAATTAATTATTTGATGATTTGTTGACTGTTGTTCACGAGGGATCCCATGGAATTCTGGAGTTGGAAAAGATAGTTGGGATTTACTGTATTTCCCATCGTGATAGAAGTCGGTACATTGATGGAATTTGCTCCATTTACATCATTTCCAGACATATTATTGCTCAAATTCGACGAATTAGAATGTCCTAAAGCGAAGTTATTCAAATTCGACGAATTGGAAAGTCCTAGAGTTAGATGGTTTAAATTCGGTGAATTCGAATGCCCCATAGTCAAGTTAACGGAATTGAGAAAAGGAGTGATCTTTGGTGTTTCCGGATTCACGGAGATCAGGAATTGATTGAATTGAGTTTTTTCTCCCTCGATATTGTTTGACTTCAACTGCTGCAAAATCTGAGCTTGATTGTTGAGAATGTTTTGGGGTTGATTGTTCATCAAGTTTTGAGTAACATTGGTAATGCTGTTATTCTGGGTTACAATGTTTGGGACCATCGATCGCTGTTGGATCTGATGAAACATAGAGCTAAGAACTTGATCTTGATTAATTTTCGGTTGAATTTGGATTGAGTTGTTCCAATTTTTAAAACTTTGAAGATTCTGACCTAAATTTTCAATAAATTTTTTATTAAAGAAATAAACCTTACTGTTTCCAATAGGATTCCCTGCAAGTGGTTGGCCCGTTGGATTATTTTGAATCAAATATTCCGGAGAATTAGATTGAAGGAGAAAATTCGAGGATTTTGTTTGAAGAAAAAATTCTGGAGAATTTGATTGGATCAAAAATTCAGGGTTTGAAATCCCTGGGATTTTCTGAATTTTCGAAATTGAATTCAGCAACAACTGATTCTGTGGGAGGGGATCAGGGACTTGGAACTGTCGGAGACTGGGGTTCTGAATCGGATTCTGGAGGCTTTGGGAACTGGTAACAGGGAAAGAATGCAGCATCTGTTGATTTTGAAGAAGTTGCCAGAATTGCTCGGATTCCGAAGTCACGGTAGAGGTCGGAATTCTGATTGATTGGGGGGTCTGGGGTAAGGGTGTTTGAGGTAGAGGACCCTGGGGTAGGGGAAAGACATTATTTTCTGGTTGTCGAAGTCCATCTAGGAGGAGCGGTTTCGGGTCTCCAGAAACTCTATCTGGGGAGTTTAAAGACACATTCAGATTTATTCCGAGGTCTTCAGGAACTATTTTGGACTGAGAGTTTTCCTCCGAAATCAAGAGGTTTATTGGAGGAATCGTTGGGAGAGTGACGTACCGTTGGCCATCTGCAGTAACTCCTTCATTGGAATCTTTTATATTGACAGCACTTGGATCAACTACAGTGATTGAGTTTTTTTTCTGAGGTCGAGAGAAAGCACTCAAGTGATCTCCATTACTTAGGGAATCTTCGAGGGAAAAACGACGTTGAATTAAAGGTTGGCCGTCGTCGACCTGAAATTTCCGCTATAATCTTCTTTGGTATACAGAAAATTGGGTTTTCTATAGTTCAGTGAGAACTTCTGGAATCAATATTTAAAATCGAGAATTATCTAAGTTCTGAGAAAATTATAAAACTCGTATCGGAAGAATTTGTAAAAAAATCATTTGATTTCCATGATGGTGTGATTTTGAAACGAAAATAAAAAAATAAAAATTCTGAAATTCTGAAATTTTCTCGAACCTAGAAATTCGTGTCGAGAAGATTTTTCGAAAATATTTAGTTCTAAATTTTATGATTTTACCTGAATAGGGTCAGCTGTCCTTTTTCTGGTTTCTACTCCAGATGACGTCGAAGGTTCAAAAAAGTGAGATTTTCCTCTATTTAATGGGTTATTTAAAAACGAGTTGACGAAAATAACGTCATCTGACAGAGAACTATCTATTTCCATTTCAGAAGGTGATTGTTGACTTCTAGAACTTCTTTCAACAACAGAGCAAACTGATTCTCCACCGCAGTAATCTGGTTGAGAGACAAAGGAATGCGATTTTTGAATTCCAGGATTTAGTTGAAGGGTAGGGGACAGAGATCCTTGAATTCCGGGATTTCCTTGAGGAGTAGAAGAATGAGGCGAATTTAGACTTCGGAGATTTAGTTTAGCAATAATAGAAGGAGACTCTCGGTTTCTAATATTTCTTTGAGCAGGAATAGAAGGAGATTCTCGGCTTCTAAGATTTGGTTGAGTTGATAAATGACGAATTACGGGTGATGCAGACACTGCCCTCCGGATTTCATTCTAAAACAATGGCGAAAATCAAAAATCAGGTAGCGAGCTCTTCTTCTAATTCCCTGAATTCGGACGGAAGAGCAAGATCAAATCAGAGATTC
The DNA here is from genome assembly GCA_009761265.1 of Halicephalobus sp. NKZ332. Lineage (NCBI taxonomy): Eukaryota > Metazoa > Nematoda > Chromadorea > Rhabditida > Panagrolaimidae > Halicephalobus > Halicephalobus sp. NKZ332. The sequence continues at coordinate 70,423 of VOSG01000030.1, read as the reverse complement.
AACTGGATGATTAGATTTGGAACTTGGAAGAGTTCGGGAATTAAAATAAGATAAAAAGAAAAGGTGAAATCTAATTGTTGAATAAAGAGTTGGAAATGAAAAAAACAGAATTCCGACTTATTTTTCTAGAAAATTCGGAAATGCTCAAATAAGTTAAGATTTTATTCGGTTTTTTTTTCTAAAATTATCTGATCTTGAAAATTCTTTAACAAGAAATTGATTTAAAGTTCAATGCTGGAAAATAGTTCATTTTTTTAGTATAAGAGAATGTTTAGGGTATTGAACCATTAAATTTAAATGAAATTTTTTAAAATTATCTGATTTTGAAATTTATCTAAGTAGGCATCGATTTGAAATGTAGTTTAAGTGATCCTTGTTTTTTGATGTGCAAATATTTTGGATTTAATTTATTTTTAAAAATGAACCAGGATTATAGATACTTTTTAAATGATTTTCACCAACCTCAACCGACGGTCTCCCAGAATCCGGGGCACTAGGAGGACAACTCTGGCAGATGTCTTTCTTCTCGATTTGACTACCACGTTGAAGCTCTGCAATATACAATTCTGAAAAAAATATTTATTATCTTCTACAGTAAGACTGAAGTCGAAATACCTGCATCAGGATCTTCTCGAAGATGTGATATGTCTTTCAAAATATTCACTCGAATTTCGGTTAATTTTTTTGCTTTTGATATTTGTTGGAAATTTCTTTTTTCGAAAGTTGTTCTTCTTTTTTCATCGAGCTTCCGGCACTGAAATAGGAAAGTAAAGAAATAAAAAACGAAAATCGAATGATTGATAATGATACCTCGACTCCCATACAATTCCCTTTTTTACAGTAGATCAAAATAAAAGAAATCACGTTCTAACATACGATGAATACGAAAACAATGTAGTAATTGGATTATGATCTTACGGTTTCTACGTCCAAAACAAGTTTCTGCAGATTTAAAAAATCTTGATACACGTGGATTTGGAGATCAAATAGTTGAAAAATATTTCATTCAATTTGTTCTACCAAAATAGAGTATTTCGAAATCAAAGGAACTTACAGAAAGACAATCACAGACGAAATATGGACAATTTATATTGTGTCCCTTTAAGATAACTTTTTCTCCGTGTCCCATACACTTCCTACAGAAGAGGATTCTCCCAGAAGTTGGATCCGTCATTTTTAAAATTATTTCCTAAAAATTTATTTCAAAGAGAATCAGAATAGAAGATAACCCGATACTTTCCTTCCAAATCGATGATAAAAAACCAAATTGTATGTTGATAAGGAAATAGAAAATAAATTTCTTCAAATTACTCTAGATCAACAAATTAAATAAATTTCAATGACGTGAATAAACTTAAAAAATAAAATTTTCATGTAAACTCAACAGAAAAACTATTTTTAACTTTTAAAAAATAAATATTTAAATACAAAACTTTTCTGTAAATTCAACATAGGAATTATTTTTAAATTTAAAAAAATTCTAAATACGAAATTTCTACGTAAATTGGATGTACAAATTATTTGAAACCTTTTTTAGAACTAATTTTACGTCGAGAAACTTGTACTCATGATAGTTTCCGTCGAACTTTCATCTGTGATCTTTTTTAACCGAGCACTAGAATTCTATTTTGATACCTGTCCTGCCTTCTTTGTTCGGCTTCCGGTTCAGTCATTTTCGAACTTTTCGATCATATTTTTGCACCAAGGATGTTTCTCTTTATTTATAGTTACCGTAAGGGACCGATTTCTAGATCTTTGTCGATTTTATTTGAAAAATTTCTTCTGTGATCGTCTACTTTTTTGGACAAATTTCTTTAAGTTCATTTTCTGAGTTGGAATATTTATTTCAAAGAGGTGGAAAACGTTCAAAGAAATTTAGAAGGT
>VOSG01000030.1:0-68324 GCA_009761265.1 Halicephalobus sp. NKZ332 | reverse complement strand
TCCATATTTATAAAAGAAATCACTTTTCAATTATTTTTATTCAAGAAGCGAACAAAGATGAGTACTCCTTTTACATTTATCAACGATGAAGATAATTTTTCATTCAGAAGAAAGAAACAATAAACAGAAGATTACTTCGTGACATATATCAATAAAGGAATTATTTTTTAATTGATATTTTTCGTTGAACAAAGTATTTATACATACCAATATTTTCTCATGCAGACAAAAACAACAAATCTAAGAATGTTTTTTATTTATCGATACATACAATTGTTTTTCAGTTGATATTTTTCATTCAGATAAAAAATAAATCCAAGAGAATATTTTTGATATTTATCAACAACGAAGATTTCTCAGTTACTTTTTTATCCAGATAAGACAGTTTAAAAGGGCATTTATATAAATAGTGATTATTTTCCAAATGCTGTTTTTCATCAGATAAAATAAGTTTTAAAAACATAAATAAGAAATTGTTTTTTAATCACGTCTTGTTTTAAAAAATTTGGGCAAAAAAGCCCACGTGATCAGACATTTCTTCACGTTGGTGGACAGAGAACATAAACAGAGAAAGGTGCTGAGAGTCCAGACATTTATTTTCAAATTCCTGACACGCTCGGAACTTTCAAAAATTCTTCCTAGAGAATAAACTTTTAGTTTTTTGACATTGAAAAATTTGAATAATCCTGATAAATAATGTCTTCATAATTCCTATATCATATCGCATATGGAAACTTGGTGTTTTAACGATAGAAAACTTTTGAAAGTGTTTTCTTGTAAAAATTTCTTTGACAGAAATAGAATTTTCTGAACTTAATTTTTTTTACAAATTTTCTTGAACGGAAATAGGGCTTTTCGAACTTAATTTTTTATGGGGAATTTTTCTTGGAGAGAAGAGACTTTTCGGTGTTAACGAGACCGACTCTCGGGATGCACTCCGTATATATAACGTTCGTATTTTTCTCATTCAAAAGTTTATAAAAACGACGTCCGGAACTCATTTCGGATCTTTTTCTCCACGTGATTGAAGTGTCTTGCGGTTAAAATGGTCTTTATAGCAATTTATTTTGCTTACTTTTCCATATTTTATCTTTATTTTTGATTTTCCTATATCACTTTTTTCGAGAATATTGTGGTCTTATGTTGATTGGAAATTTCTTTCTCGAGTGGCGCGCTTTATGACCGAGCCCAACCTTCGGTCTCTTAGGCTCCCAATGCTCGTGTTCATATATTGATTTTTGGCGTGATTGTGATCTGAAAAGTTTATTTTTGGAATTTCAGCTCATTGGTCGAAGAATATGGTCGGAAACGATAAACAGAAAAATTTTTCGTAAGTTTTATAAACGCATTTTTAAAAATTATGTCTACAAAGTCTTTAAATTTCATATATGTTTTCAGTTTAAAAACATAAACTTTGTAAAATCCATATATATTTTATGTGTAAAACTCATAGATCTATAAACAATATAAAATTAATGTGTTTTTGAAATCCATATTCCTATGAAATCTTCTAAATATGTGTTTTTAATTTTTGAAACTTGGAATTTCTTTTTCAGATACCTGCCGAAGGTCCTGAACGGTGGATTTGCAGGAATTGTCGGTGTTACTTGTGTGTTTCCGATCGATTTAGTCAAGACCAGACTCCAGAATCAACGGGTGTCTCCAGATGGGAAAGTCGAGTACACCGGAATTCTGGATTGTGCCAAAAAAACTTGGGCCAAAGGAGGATCATCGACATTTTCCAAAGTTAGATCGCTTTATTCCGGATCTGCAGTTAATATCCTATTGATCACTCCAGAAAAGGCCATAAAACTTGTCGCTAATGATTTCTTCCGACACCAATTCGCTGTTCCTGGACAAAAACAGCTCCCAGCTCTGAGAGGAATGGCCGCTGGCGGTTTGGCCGGACTTCTGCAGATCACGGTCACGACTCCCATGGAGCTCCTCAAGATCCAGCTCCAACGTGAGTGATGTTAAAATTACTGTCAATATGAACAGGAGTTCTTTTCCTACAGTTTTCATAATCAACTAGATGCTTTTGGAATTTTAAAATATTAAAATTTGGTTTTACACATTCTTCAATCTCAGCTGGAAGTTTGTTTCGAAACTTATTTCTCAATTAGATCTAAAATCTGTTTTGAAAAATATATCTAAAACACTCATTCTTGGTTTTTATAATTTAATAATATGGATTTTTTCAGAAAACTCAGGATCCGGAATCACAGCCTGGGGACTTGCGAAAGAACTTTATCGTGAGAGAGGAATCGCAGGACTATATAGAGGCATAGGATCGACGATAGGAAGAGATGTGACTTTTTCCATGATTTACTTCCCACTATTTGCTTATTTCGACTCCCTCGGCCCAAGGAAGAACGACGGAAGTGGAGACGCTGTCTTTTATCACAGTTTTATCTCAGGAATAGGTGCCGGTGCGATTGGGTCGTTCTCAGTGACTCCTCTCGACTGTATTAAAACAAGAATGCAAACGATAAAATCAAATCCAGGAGATGTTCAATACAAAAACATCCCTGATGCGTTTATTAAAATTCTCCGGTACGAAGGTCCCAGAGCTCTCTTCAAGGGGGCTGCCTGCAGGATGATGGTGATTGCTCCTCTCTTCGGCATTGCTCAAACGGTCTACTACGTGGGTGTTGCGGAGTACTTCCTCGGAATCGAGAAGGCGAAGCATATCTGAAATCACGGGCACCTGTCGAAAGAGGCAACCTAAAGTATTCTAGATATTTGACATAGGAATAAAAGTTTAGAACTGTATTACTGTGAAAACACAAATAGATGTTGGGGGATTTTCAAAATGTTAGGAAATTGAGGAATTTCCTACTTTGGAGTTTTGGAAAATTTCCATCAACTTCTGGGGATTTCTGGTCCTAGAGAAATTAAAAAATTGAATTTTGACAGTGCGAATTCTGACAAATTTAGATCCTAAAAACAGGGCGAGTAATGTGTCAATCAAGACTGATGAGGTTCTCGAATTATTATTTTTCCACATTGTTGTTAAAATTAAAAATAACTATCTTTACTGGATTGTTTCAACATGAATTATTATTTTTATAGCTGTTAGAATTTTTCATTCCGAATATTAATTTTGAATTTTTTTCATTAAACTTCAGAAGACTTCAAAATATCTTTTTTCGAAGATTTTGAAATCTTGTTTAACCTGAAAAATTCCAGAATCTTATTATACTTCAGAAAGTCCCACCTTTTCTATGAAATTTAAGTTTAAAAAGCATGGGACTCTAATTAGAAGATTGTCGTGTGTTTTCAAGTGTAAGTTTTGACTCTTTTTTATTTATTTATTTAGTCCTAGTTCTTGCACATCGACAAAAGCAAATTTTCCACTTTTCCGACTTTGTTTCGTGAAAGCTAATTTTCTGGAATAACACCTTTTTTCAGTGTTTCAAAAATTGTCATGGATGATTAACAGAAATTTAGCTTGACGGATTTCCGTCTGGGTACTGGTCAGCATTTGTTTTCCTCCCACAATGAGATGGATTTCCTTGCTTTCACTGCGCGTTCTGTTGTCTGTCATTTTCAAGAACATCCTCTTGGTACTACCGCCTAGAAAACGGGACGGATGCGGCACAATGCCGAAGCCGAACGGAACAGAACTAATCCCTCGTTTTTGCTTGCACTTTGTATTTGTCTATGATCGTTTCCTGTCAGCGAATTTTGCATTTTGGATTAGAATCTTTCAGAAGTCCAGTCAGTTTCTGAAAAACCTGGAACCCCGAGTTTCGAAAACTTGAGAGAATTTCATGAAAATATTCATTTTTGATTTTTTTGTAATAGCGTTATTCGGAATGTTTTGACATTTTGACGATTTGGCGGGAAGTTTGAATTTGTATGGTTATTGTAGTGATTGTAGCTTCCTGGATTTCAGGAAAACATTCTAGAATCATCTGAGATCCAAACTCTGAGGTTTCGGGGATTTAAGAAATTTTTTAAGTTCTGAAAATCAGTTTCGGGATTATTTCTAAGAACATTTGTTTGTTTTTATACTAATGTGGTACTAATATGATTAAAGAAAAATGATTCTCACAGTGAAAAATTGGAATTTTATTTTCCCTGTATACGGATTTTGAAAGTTTAGAGTCCTGGGATTTGTACTTTATGGATTTTGAGTTTTTTCAAAAATTCTGAAAGCTCATTTCGGGATGACTTAAGTTTAGAGGATTTGATGATAAAAAATTAATTTCACAAGGAAAAACTGAAGTTTGTATTTTTCCATATAAGAACTTTGAAAAATTCGTTTCAACAAGTTTTAAGAATATTCTTTTTGATTTTGTAATAATGTAAATAAAAAGTAACTCTAATAACAAAAAGTCAACATTTATGTTATTTCTTATGAGTCCTGAATATTTGTTAATAATTAAAAATTCTGAAAATTCATGTCCAGACGACCTTTAAAAGCGTTCTTTCTAAATTTTTTATACCGGTGTGATTTTGTGCAATTCTTTGTTCTTTTTTGGCCCAGTTGGTTTTGACATTAGAAAGAAAAGTTTCGGCTTTAGACATAGTAGGTGGTTTTGATTTTAGAAAAAATAAAGTTTCGACTATAGGGAAAAATGTAATTTGATTTTAGAGGGGAAGGTAGTTGTCTGAAAAAATGCTTTAGCTTTGGAATAAAATACGGTTTTAGCTGTGGAAAAAGGTAGCTTTAAGTTTGAAAGAAATATGGTCTTGAGTATAGGAAATAATGTTTTTAGCTTTGGAAGAAAAATATGGTTTTGACTTTGGAAGGAGGTGGTTTTGGACCGCGTATTTCTCCTCGGCAGTTGTCGCCGGGCTCACTTTCAAATCTTCCAGCTGTGTCTGTTTTCGGAGTGCTACCAAGATTGATATCCATTCAGTCGAGAACTAGCGGTCCCAATTATTTGTCCTCTTGCCTTTCAGGCAGGTGTATCTTTGATGACCCTAGGTGTACAGTTTCTGCCGTTCCATTATTGCTTTTCGGCATATTTATCCTTTGTATAATAACTTCCAGAATGTTTATTTTTACCCTCCAAGGTTCATTTTCTTTTAAAATTTCTATAATAATTTTCTTAATTTTTTAAGTTGATTTTTTTCTAGAAGTTTTCATATAATAACTTTTACAACTTTTATGTTTTATTTTTAAAAATAATTTTTATTTGATGGTTTAAAAAAATTTCTATATTTAGTATTTGAAATTAGATCCTTAAAAAACAATTTCCACATAATAACAATAATCTTCCTAAATTTTTATATTTGACTTTAAAGCTATATTTTTGGAAAATTTTTATACAATAAAAATAATTTCCAATTTTTTCATATTCAACTTTAAAAATTGAATTTCTCTTGAATTTTTATGTTCAAATTTTGAAGTTGCATTCTTCAAAAGGAAATTCTTTATATAACAGAAATAATTCCTTTATTTTTTATACTTTGCTATTAAAAATATATTTTAAAAAACTTCATATAGTAGACGTAATTTCCTTAAGTTTTTATATTTAACTTTGAAAGTTAGACCTTTCTTGGAGGAGAGTTTTCATGCAAATGTTACTCCCACATTGGCTCAACTACCGACGCTTTTTTGGCACTCTAAAAGCTGCTCTTCTTTAGCAAGGACCTCGTGAATAGTCTCCCGCTGCCACTTCTGAAAGTGTACATCAGTAAAAAATTTCATCGCGAAAACCAGACGGGGTTTTTTACGAAGATGAAGAGATCTTCGAAAATTTGCATTATTTAAGGAAATTATATTTATCTTTTTTCTTCTTTTTTTATTGTTTTGCGTGCCGAAACTTTTTTTTTCCGAGAAAAAATGAATTTACTAGTCTTCCAGAATTCTATAGAAATTTTCTAAAGAAAATATGAAACCAAAAATTCCGAGTGTTTTGAAAATTTATTTCTGAGATTTTCATATTTAATTTTATAATAATCCAATAATATAATTTAAGGAGATTCGACAAAAACTTGAAATGCGTATTTTCTTCTTTGGAAATCCTTCAATTTTTAAAAATTCACTTTGAGATTTTAGAAAACTTTCATATTTGAATTTATAATACTATAGTTTATAAAAACTATTCGAAGAAAACTTGAAATTCATATTTTTCTCCGTGGGAATTCCTCAATTTTCCAAAAAAGTTCTAGAAATGCATTCTGAAACAGTTTCGTAAAAACATATTTCTTTTTTAAATAATATGATTTCCAAACAAATACTCAAAATGAGAAGTTCCAAAACATCCTTGAATGTAATAGAAATTCTCTTCAAAACAACCTTATGAAGAATTTATTTCTTATCTTTGTAATATTTTATTTCTACAATGTTGTTTCTGTAACGACATGATTTTATTTTTGCAATAACGTGTTACTTTTATGATGTGGTTTTGGTTTTCACGATGATTTATTTTTGATTATATAAAGATGTAATTATGGTTTTTGTAATTGCATAATTTTAGACATCTGACCTTATCGGAACGATGACAAGTCCGTTTCCTGTCCGATGACTTGGCCAGCTATCCATTCGATTCTTCTCTCGGCACTCTTGGGCTTTTCAAGCAAGTTTTTCATGCTATATTCCTTAATCCAAAATTCGGCAAAGTTTTCGGACGGTGAAAAATACGCTTATATTCATCAAAATGCCTCCGGAAATGTGGCTATTGGCTTTCTCAGTAAGCAATGACTTCGAGTTGAAATCATTTTCGCATTTGCTTCTTGACTTGACTAATCCCTCGGGATAAAGCCTCGAAGTGGTTTGTCTTTTTCGCGCAATGGCCCAGAAAAGCGAAAATTTGCATATGAGGATTAGGGAAGCCACCATTTTACTCAGCGACGTAATTTTGTTACATTGTCAAATTTTCGGACAGCTATTCGACACCCTCTCGAAAATTTGTGGAAAGTATTTCCGGAGGATTTACAAACAAAACTTCGACGAAATTTTGCATATTAAATTTACACGGATATTGTTTTCAAGAAATTGCTTTTTTAAAATTCAAAACTTTATACATTTATTTTTATGTGAATTTCTGGAAATGTTCAGATTTATTTCAGTTTTTATGGGTTCAAAATCTTATTGGAAATATTAAATATGAAAATATTTTTATAAATGATTTTATGCAAAATTTCACATTAATATTGTATTTATTACATGTAAAATCACAGAGTAATCAGAGAATTTAAATTCAATGTAAAAAATAGTTCCAACATTTGTGAAATTTCTACAAATTTTCCGAATTCTAAATTATTCCAAGAATGGATTAAAGCCGAAACGGGACGTCATTGAGACTCCCAATTAGTGTCCCAATTAGTTTCAACTTAATAAATGTTTCCTCGAAAATGAATTGTAATTTCGGGCTCAATTAAAAACAACAATTTCAGAAGCTCAAGAGTGCTTCGAACAACAATACGCCAATTATGAATCAGATTTGGGATCTGTTCACAGGATTCAGAGGATAGCCATAGTGGCTCCTTTAAATGCATATTACATTTACTCCAGACTTTTGGATGATCACGATAATCCTGTTTACAAGGAAAATGGACAACAGCAGGTTGTTTATTCCTCGATCTCCTCCAGTAACGTGGAATGGCTCCATCTGAATCTGGTCGCTAGTGCAGTGAGGATAGTCCCGGTTTTCGATGTGCCTTCGGAGGAAGTTTCTCCTTTGATTTTGCTGACTGTCTGTAAAGAGTCCAGCAGACCTGTTTACCTGGATGCTCAACCGTATTCCGTGGATTCTTTCAAAGCCGGTTTGGTTTCGATGTACGAAAACGAATTGATAGTGATTTTCAAAACTTTCGAAGATGGGATATTTTTCTTTTCTGTCGCAGATCAAGGAGATATGTTGATTGCCCAGATCACAGGAGGAAGAATAGAGGCCATTTTTGACTTTGGGTCTTTGTCCAGGACATCCATCACGGCTGGGAAAGCTTTGAATGATGGAGAATGGCACGAATTCAGATGGTCTCATCAGTTCGATTCTGTCCAACTCTACGTCGATGGAGTTTTGATGAACTCGACGATCCCCAGTGGGTTGTATAGGAAACTGGATTTCAACTTCCAGATCGAGATCGGGGGTCGTCCTGAAGATCAATACAGTGCTGACATCGAGACCTCTTTCCACGGCTGTTTGGCAAGGGTGACTCTGAACAACGTCGACCTTCTGAAGTTTGCCCCGACTTCCCTGAGGGAGTGTCAGATGCCCCAACCTCAATCTTTGACGATTCAATCCGGAGCTGTCCATATTCCCTATTCTTTCCTACCTTTTTCTTTCGAATTTCGACTTCTTCCAGTTCAAAGTTCTCTGTTGACGATCATCGATGCGAACAATTCCACCTTAGTAGAACTCGTTGTTGATGGGAATCAGACTTTGATCCTGGAAACAGAGGATAACCAAATCCGACAAAGATCCCTCCCAGCAATCCGGGTCACTGATGGCGGCTGGCACGCTCTTTCGGTGAAGCTCCGAGGAGGTAGACTCGATGTAGACGTCGATGGAGCTACAGTACTCTGGTTGGAAGGTTCCATCGTCAGAAAGATAGGATTGAGGATGTCTTCCTTCAAGATCTCCGCTCCTGGTTGTTATCGATCTGCTACTATAGATTTGAAGTCAGCTTCCATCATCTACGGAAAGGTCCTGAAGGGGAAGTGTGCTTTCGTCGACAAATGCACCCCGAATCCTTGTGAAAACGGAGGAATCTGCACACAGACAGATCTCGACGGATTTAGATGTGACTGTCCGGAGAACTACGCTGGAAGTTACTGTCATACCTCTATCCTTCCAAGGTCTTGCGAAGATCACAGATCCACCGTAAAAATAACTCCTACAATATTTCCATTCAGTTTACCGAAGAGTCACAAACTGAATATTCCCAAAGAGGAATCTACAGTAATAGACTTGGATGGAGGAGGACCTCTCCAACCTTTCAAGGTGAAATGCACGACAGCTGTCAAATCCGCGATCGAGAAAGAGATGTCACTCGAAGACTCCGATGATTGGACTATTTTGGATTACTTTTCCCTTACTGCCGACGGCAAATTTGTCAAAGAACCGCATGTGTTCGTCAGTGGAGACGTCGAACCAGGGGCTGTCAAAAAAGAATTAATATATAGGATTGGCGAGGTTGAACTAGATAGATTCGTCGAAGGTTTCGAAAGTTGTCGACAATACATGAGATTCGAATGTCAAGGAGGAGCGAAACTGATGACCTTCAACAACGAAAGACGTCCTTCCACGTGGTACGCAACGAGGAACGGTCAACACGGACTCCAATGGGCTGATGCCCCACCGTACTCCAGGATGTGTTCCTGTGCCATGAATACTAGCTGCATCCATCACAGTACTTGTAATTGCGATTCCGGAAGAGATGGGGTCGACGAGGGATTCAACACCCATTCACAGCTGCTTCCAGTCATGCAGTTATTCGTCGGTGGAACCGCTTACAAGGCCTCTGCGAATGTGACTATTGGTCCACTCCAATGTGCCAGAAGATGTGAGTTTTTTTGTCTTTAACAATATTAACATCTTTATTTTCGTCTTTGTATCTATTACTATTTGTATATTCAATATTTTAGATGTCCATGAAACTGTGACTTTCGTTGACCGAAATCAACACCTCGTTGGATCTCAGTCTTTCTTCGGAAACGTGTTTGATATTTATTTCCAAGTTCGTTTTTCTCACTCCTCGATGACGATTTGGACCTGGGAATCGGCGAATGGAGAACGTTGGTTCCAGATATTCATAAGAGGAGGGAAAGTCGTCGGACAAATCGTCAACGCCGGGAGAACAAGTGAGATAGTCAGCGACGAAGTCCTCAATGACGACCGATGGCACTCTGTATATTGGGAAGTGGATTCTAGATCGATGAAACTTATCGTCGATGGACGTGAGAAAATCCTTTCTGCTTTCTTCCTTCTCCCAACTACGTACACATTCATCGTGGGATCGAGAACAGGAAGGGGTAACTCAGGATATGCAGGTCAGCTGAGGGGCTTCTACATCTGTGGAAAAGAAATTGAGCTGGGGCAGATGGTGAGGAAGCAGAATCCCCTAGGGGTTCAGCTGGGATCTACAGGATACTGCCAACTCAACCGCTGTTCCAACAACGGATCCTGTACAGAATACTATGACACGTACAAGTGCAACTGCTCCATGACGCCTTTTTCTGGGGAGAAATGCGAGGAAGAAGTGGGCATGTGGGTCCCGGCCGGATCGAAATTGTACATCCCTTGGCAGCATCCAGGTCAAGTCTCCACATGCTACCGTATGAATGTCCATACCGTAGTGAAAAATGTGTCCTTGATCCAAGCCAGAGCTCACTTCGCCGAAAGTTCCTTCAATATGAGCATTGATCCCAAAGGATTTCTCAGTGTTCTCATTTATGACGGATTTTTCTTCCTTCATAATCAAACTTACAAGAAACAACGTATCAATGATGACAAAACCAAAGATATCGAATTTTGTGCAGACAAAAGTGAATTCTATTTGACTTTAAATGGGGAGTCAGCGATCAAAATCGAAGGAAACTTTTCGTTCTTCATGTCTCTTAATTCTTGGAATTTCATTGACAAAAGTGAGTTTTTTAAATCGAATAATAACTTGGTTTAAAACTATTCCGAGTAAAATTGACTTAATTATAACTTTTTAGATTTCACGGGTTGTATATCTCGACTAAGAATCGGATCCACTTTCCCACTGAAGAATCCATCAGATTCTAGACTAAATTTCAAGGGAAAAATAAAATTCGGAAGTTGTCCTTACGATCATCTGTAAGTTTTTGAATTTCAATTTAAAAGTTCTTAATTTAAAGATGTTCAATAATCCTATTTCAGGCAATACAGCAAGACAGTAGAAGTGGCTGAACCAGATTCTGATATCCAGATCTCCTCGGTCATTAAGAATCAACAGAAATTACTGCTCATTACACGTGAGTTATTTAACAAAGAATAGAAACAAAATAAATCATTTCTTTTCAGCAGCTATCGGAGTATTGACGGCATTGATGTTGGCCTTCGCCCTTTGTATCCTCGTCTGCTATCTCAGAAGCCGACCAGATGGGGTTTACAAGACCAACGAAAACGCCGTAGCTTACTGTAGTCCCAGTAAGTCCGCAGAACCTCTTGTTGAACCAGGCTTCACAAAGGAATACTTTTGTTAGTTTCTTTAACAACAGGAAATACTGCAGTACACTGTAATCCCAACAATTCCTTTAGGATTACCGTAACCCCAGAAGATCCATGAAACCTCTTGTTGAACCAGTTTTCGCGGAAATTATCTTTGTTAATTTTTTGCAATAAGTCAAATTGAGGACTTCAAGTGTCCTTGCTATTTGCTCAGAAGTTTTTTTTATAAAAAAATAAATTCAAAATTATACAATTTTTTAAAATTTAGAATTGGAATTTATGGAAGAAGCAGATCCACTTTTTTTCGGATTTTCTTTTTTCCTGAACAAATCACTTCTGATTCTCGGACTGACGGCTCTTGGGGGAGGGGTGAAGTCCGTCATCCTGAAGATGTGCTGGTTGGCTCTCTCGGAGTCACTCAGAGCGAACCCGTTCGCGCTCGTTGGCTTCGATATTATTCCAGGAGAAGTATGAATGACCGGACTGTTGCCATTTGAACTGGAAGTAGGGGAAAATTTGGAAGTCCCTGGGGTAGGGGACACCTTGGAAGTCCCTGGGATAGGAGAGACTGCGGAGGAGCTACTGTCGCTTTGGGTGACCTTGCTGTGGGAGGTGGGGATGTTGGGGACGGCCACTGACATGAGTTGTTCCACTCCTCTGACTTTCTTGACTGGTAATCCAAAAGTACTTTTTTGGATAGACTGGGGATTAGAATTCAAAGATTCTCTTGTCAATGTTCTTGTTGCATTCGTAAGAGTGCCGGGAACTGCTTTTTTTATTGGAGAAGGATCCGTGGAATTTCCGTCGAGATCTTGATGAACAGCATTAGGGTGTTCGGAGGGAGGCAGGTTGGGTTTCAGGTGCTTCGGGGATGAGAGAGCGGCCTTCTTCGCTGCCTCCATCATCACCAACGCACTCTCCAACTTCTGCTCCAGGTTTTCTAGTCCATCATTCTGTAAGATGACAATTATAAAAATAAAAAGTAAGAAAGAAGAATTCTTTCATCGAAAAAATATTTTGATATTGCTTAAATAATATCAGAGATAATTTAGAAACGAAACTTGAAAACAGTTCTTGATATAATTCTACTATTATCGAGGACAGTTTGGAGATACGGGGTATGATAAATCAAATTCATACATTTCCGGCAGAGGTGGAGTGGGGAGCATGGGCACTTTCGGCGACAGCCGTGGGAGATCTTTGGGCCTTCATATTTAGAGCGTCTTCGTAAATTTTCTCATGACTGTGGAGAGCCATCCGGACATGGTCAGTCCCGGCTTTGTTCACGAGATTCATGACTTTCCTCGACATATTCTAAATATTAGAAATTAAGATAAAGAAGTTAAAGATTAGAAGTAACAGACTTTCCAATTTGTGATTGCTTGTCTTCTTTGTCTGGCCCTCGTTTTCTTGGTTTGCTTGATGACCATGAGACCTCTTGCATCTTGATCCTTGAGCTTTATGGAGTACTCCAGTTGACTCGAGACCAACTTTTGTCTGTCCACGGACCGTTCCAGGACCATGACGATTTGTGCATATTGTTGTCTCCAGGCTTTCTCTGCTTGAGTGATGATGGTCGTGTAGGTGTTCCCCATCATGGCAATAAGAATGTTGATCATCATAATGGGCATGATGAACATATAGAAGACAAACAATGTTTTTGTCAATGGTTCGTAATTTGTACAACTAAATTCTTCATACTAAAAATAATAAAATGAAAACATAAATTAAATAAAATTCTCACATCATAACCACCCATACTAGCCCTGAAAAGAGTCACGAAAGTCTCCAGGAAGGTACTGTAAGTGTAAATTGAATAACCCGTAATGGCACAACGACTGCTGTCGCCAACGGGCAAGTTCTGCTTGACGGAGATGTCTTTCCCGACGAAGTAGAAAACTTGACTGAAAGAAATCAAGAAAATCGCACTGATGATCGCGAATCTGATCATGTCACCAGCAATCATACTGTAGATCATCTGGACGAAAGGTCCAGTCAATTTGTAACTTCTGGCGAAGAAAAGCAAGAACATCCAAGATCCAGGAAGAGCAATGACGAGTAACGCTTCCTCGATCAGTAAATTTTTCGTTAATCGACATGGAACACAAGCAATTATACAAACGTTAGCAATAAGGAAGATAATTTTTGCCGGGGCTGTTTGCTGAAGTTATTTAATTTAGAAATTATTTAAATTAAAAAGCTATTATTTTAAATGTTCCAAGAGCTTACCAGATTTTTTAAATAACTGTAAAACCCTTGAGTTCGTAACTCGTCTAGTTGTTGATAAAAAACAAAATACAAAGAAGATATGATTGTAAGGCACTCAAACACAAGTCGCATATAGTCGTCCCAATTCATCTGCTCGAAGTATATCCGGTTCATCTGTGTGGGCCGGGTGAAGACGACGACA
This sequence comes from Halicephalobus sp. NKZ332, assembly GCA_009761265.1. Classification (NCBI taxonomy): domain Eukaryota; kingdom Metazoa; phylum Nematoda; class Chromadorea; order Rhabditida; family Panagrolaimidae; genus Halicephalobus; species Halicephalobus sp. NKZ332. The sequence goes on along the minus strand of VOSG01000030.1, from coordinate 54,818 downwards.
CAGAGAAGAAACAGGTGGATGAGTAAAAGACCAAGACGTAGAAATAATTTTCTCTAAAAATTGATTACTTTATAAAGAACTGAATTTAAGAGTTATTGCATAGAAATTAGTTCCTGAATTACCTTGGCATAGAGTTTCCATTTGTCTTCGAGGAGTCTCTGGATGACCTCGCTCCCGATCATGTCCAGATGCTCCGAGGTCCTTCCGTTGATGACAGTCATCAAGACGGAGTCGTAGTCTAAACATTATTGATTTATTTTGTAAAAAACACTTCCTTACTAGTTGTTCCATCTGGTCTAATGGTGTCCAAGGTGGTGAGAGGATAGGCACTACACGTCATGTCCGAGAAACGCCAGAATTCCTGAAATTTCAAGCTTTTTGAAATCCCATTAAAAATAATCTTCTATAGTATTGTAAAAATACAAATTGAAATATCGTGAGAATCCTGATTGCCATTGATTCACTTTTTGATCAAAGAAATTCAAAATTGGATACTTTACTCTCTGCTAAAACTTAGTCTTTTGAATTTTTGAATCTAAATGTGTCATAATTAAATAACACTTTTCAGACTTAACATCTGGAATTGAGAATTCTGAAATCTAGCAGGTTCTAAAAATTGATTTCGAAATAGCTTAGCAAAAAGGCCAATTTCTAATTAAATCATTCCAAGGGAAATTTCAAAAATCGTTGAAAGATATTTCGAAATTAAAAATGAATATCATCGGGAAATAAACTTTCATAATAATTGTTTTTAACTTACAACTTTCATGAGTTCAAGCATTTCTTCGAAGATTTGTTTTCTTCCGAGTTTTGTGGCTAATGTAAGAGGTGTATATCCTGCATGATTAACCACATCTGTTCGAGCCGGCTTATGCCAATGACGAACAGCATAACTGTACATCGACTGAAATAAAAAATCGAAAATAATTTTAAAATTAAAAGGAACTAATTAATGTCAAAAGTTCTTATTCAACTTTCTCTCTTGGAAAAATATCTCCCCTAGAATCCTAACCACAGGATAAAAAAGTGGGCTTGTATATTCTTTTAGATAGTCCCTTCCATTCGAGTTTCGTCATTTTTAATATTTCAAATTTCTAAATTCTATTTTTGTTGTAAAACTTTTAATCTGTTTCCAGTTACGTAATTTCAAGGGAAAAACACTCACATTACTGTAGTTGATTACACACATGTGGAGAATAGTGTTCCCAAACATGTCTTGGTGGTCGGGGTCGGCTCCGTACTGTAAAAGGAGATCGTAGATATCTTTGTTCCCGAAGCAGGCTGCGAAAGCCAGGGGGTACTCTCCGTAGTAGGCGTACCCCTGATAGTTGGGGGACTTGTTGTTTGCATGGTCCTCAGGAAGAAAAAAGTCTCCCGAAGCTCTGGAATTCACGTCAGCTCCTTTTGAGAGCAATAATTGCACTGTATCGTAATCATCGTGAACTATAGCCAGATGGAGGGCGGATTGTCCGAACATCTCATCTCCAAGGTAGATGTCCTTCGCGAGGCCAGGATACCTGTTGATGAGGATTCTGGCGATTTCAGAACAAAAAGGTTCCTCTCGATTCAGAAGCAGGTGAATCAGAGTTTCTCCATCGACACCTCTCTTATTTAATTTCCATTGGGCCAAGTGTTCTCGGAATTTCGAATTTTCCTCTCCGTTTTCGACTTCTATTAGTCCTAATTCGATATTCTAGAAAAATTAATTTTAAGAAAAACTTTAAAATCAAAAAAATATACCACAGTTTTTTTCCATTTCATGTAATCAGAAAATTTGATAAGTTGAGGTTCTCTACCTCCTTCATACAGCATCGTCTCTATTTTTTCCACAGCAAATTTCAGAACTCCTTCTTCTCCTTCCTTTTCGTATACTGTTATCAGTTCTCCACCTGAAGTAATAATTTAATAAAACGATTATTTTACAGAAAATAAGATCTGGAATAAAAAATAAAAAAACTAACCTGCTCTCGGACCGACCCATTTGTAGAGATGGTTTTTCTCCCTTTCTCTGTACAAATTCGACCATTTCTCGTCAGGATCAAAATGAGGACTATGAACATTATTTTCGTTATTTCCAGAGGCATTTCTGCCACTCATTTCCCGAAACTTGTCCTGGAATTGCCCCATTGTGAATGAGGGGTCGTTGCTATTCTTGCTGGAAAAGGAGGCCCTTCGGCATCATCCAAGACCAAGGAATTAAGGACTTTCTTTTTCGACTGAAACTGTCCTAGGATTTTTTTAATTACTGTGAAATTAGAGAAATTAAAGTTAGTATTAAATTTTTCAGGAAGAAAATAAAAAAATGAATTTAAAATCGAATGAAAAAACTGGAAAAAACTTTTGCTTGAGGCAGCCAGGTGGAAAAATAGGATTTGGGGATATCCTGGATAAGTCCAGTAAAAGAAAAATTTCTTTAAAAATAGCTTTTTATAGAAGTCGACATTTAGTAAGGAAACCTCAATTAATCAATTTAAAAATTGAGAATTTAAAACAACAACCGTCTTTCTCACGACAAAGGTTCTCCCTCTAAATGAGCTGGAGTTTTTTCAACGAACTACAGTCTCTTTGGAAAGGACTAGGGATTTCTTAGAAAAAATCCAACTTCTTGGAAGAAATTAGTTTCTTTAAAATGAACCCCAGACTTCCTGACATGACCCCAGACTCTCAAGGAATGAACTCTAATCTTTTTCACTCAACTTAAGTTTACTGTAAAAGAACTAAGATCTCCTTTAGATGAACCCCTCGAGTAGACCCTAGTCTCTCCCAGAACCCCACTTCCAAGGTCAGGGTTTCCTGTTTCTTACCCGTTCTCATAAAACTCTAATCCCAAGAAAATAAATCTGAGTTTTCCAATAGGACCAGAGTTCTTTTCGAATTGACTGGAGTTCCCAACGTTTGTCTCAGAAGCCGTTTTTCGATACCTACACTGTCCAAATATTTTTCATTTTGTGCTATTAATGATGGCGAACGGGACTCTGGTGAAGGAAAGCCAACCTGGCGGCTCCCACATCAGAAAAAATGAATGCGTTAAGGGGTCCCCAAGGCAACACGTTTCTTTTCAACTCGTAAAATCTTAAGTGAAATTATTTTTTCATTACTGTCTTTTGACTTTTAACGTTCTTTAACTGGTATTATTCAACCATATCCCGGGACATCTGGAGGTTCGGTATTTGTTTGTCAGAAATACAAAAATATAATTTAAGAAATAAAAGTTTAGGATTTTGAAAAATTCGAAAAACCGAAAGATGATGATAATTCAGCAATTTAAAGAACGATTAACAAGCATTAAAGATTAATAGAAATCTAATAATAGATCGAAACTTGGAAATTAACTAAAATTCTAAAAATTAAAAAAACTAATCAAAATTAAAAACTTAATCAAAAAAATTAGAAAAAGAAATTTCCCGAGAAATTCCGGCTTTTCGATTAATTTCTTCCGTTTCAAAACAGGCCTTAAATGAAACAAAACCTTGTGACATGGTTACTTTTACCCTTATCCATTTAAAAGCCATGAAAATACAAATTATAAGATTTTCAAAAATTATTCAAGATCAAAGTCGGTATGCAACTGTCGGCAAGGAGATGATGGCAAGATCGACGATTAATGACGACTCCATTTGGCTCTTTGAGCAAAGATGTCACTCTTCAAATCTTGAGCAAAACAGATACCGAGGAACTGAAAAATTAACGATTAGAAATTAATGAAAGCAAAATTCACAATTTAAAATTAATAAAAAGTAGAATTTAGAACGTGAGACTAGCAAAACAATTTAAATGCAAAATTGATGACAAATAAAATTAATGGAAGCCAAGTTTTTTAACTACAAAGTTAACAAAGAAGTTACCTGAATAATAGCCACGATGAAAATCCCTGTTCCGACATATACGAAATTACTATTGAGCCATTGTTGCAATTTCGGCAAGCAGCCTTCGATATAAATAAGTTGATTCATTTCCCTTACATGATGTACCCGGACATTATGACCGCAGGCAAAATTCTGGAGTTCTTTTCCGTTGATGCAACAAGAAAACGGAACTCCGCCGGCCTCTTCTGACTTCAGATTTGTAGCCGACTTGTTGAAGTAGATATTCATATCCCAGTCGTCAGGTCTGTTGATTCCACAACAATGCCAGTCGCCCTGCATCCAGTCGATGAGGGCCTGGAGGTCCGGATCGTCACGATAGAGGATGATCATATCGTCCAGCCTCGTTTTCAGCTCCGTTTCTATCCAGTCCTTCGAGACGAAAGCGAGAATCACGATGATCATCTCTGCCAACAACAGAAGCCCCAAGAGGGTGGAATACAGGGCCAGGAAACTCGTGTTTTCTCTCAGGGCTCCGAGACAGCCGCTGAAGCCAACGATGAAAGTAAAAAGTCCGATTATAGTAAGTAATAAAGCAGGATCGAGATAAAATTTTGAAAGACGATTCAACTGGCTGTAAGGGTTGTTTTTCTCGAGCTGAGCCCAAACCCCGACAGCCAGCATTAGGAAACCGATTATCCAGAAGATCACATTGAATCCGAACACAGTGTACTTCACACAGCAGCTGATCTCCGTGTCTCCACCGGCGCCAGGATAATATTCATGTGTCTATAACACAAAGATTAAAATCCAACGGATTAAAAAAGTGGAACTTATTTTAAAACTGCGAAAAGTAAAATTTGCTCTAAAAACTCACCGGCAATTGGCGATGTTGCCGACGGTTGGTTCTCCGAGCTCCCGATGTCATTCCATAGATCTGCAAGATAATTACTATATTGAAAATGAAATATTTACATAGGAAGATGAAATCCGGAAACAGAATCGTGGAGATCCCAAAGAAAATAACCACGTAAAATGAGGAATTGCAAATATTTCACTAAGATGAAAATTTCAATCCCTCTTAGTTTTATATAGAGAGCGAAGTAATTATATAGAAAGATATATGAAATCCGAAACCATAAAATTATGGACATATCCCTAGAGAAAATAACCACTTGAGATGAAGAACTCCAAACATGTCGCAAAAACAAAAACCTATTTTCCTCGCTTTTACATGAACACCATCGAAAACGAAGTAGTTATATGGAAGGATACATAAAATCCAAAAAAAGAAAATTATGGACATTCGACAAAAGATCGCTCAAAATGAAGAGTTTCAAACATTTCGCAAGGAGAAAAACTTTGATCTTTTTCGCTGTTACATAAATATTGTATAGAAAGCGAGATAATCAAGTAGAAGGATATATGGAGTCCGGAACTAAAATCCGATAGAAACATTTCGAACAAAACAACCAGTGGAACAAAAAATTTCAAACATTTCGCCAAAGGAGAAACCGTGGTTTTTTTCGTTATTATATAAATACCATATAGAAAACAGAATAATCACGTGAAAAGATATATTGAATTCAAAACTAGATTTAGCGAAAGGAACCTCTCAACAGGAATGACTAATATGAAGCGAACGTTCAGAACATGTCGCCAAAGAAGAAGTCCTTGTTTTTCTTTTCTTTCGGACCTTCCTTTTTCTCGATGTTGTACAGATTGCTCCAAACTGTAAGTCGATCTGTCCTCCTGAGTTCGTCGAGGACAATAAGTACAACTTCGCCAGTGTACGGTGGGGATTACGAATGGAAGGATCCGAAGTCTGAGGATGAAATTGTGAAGATCGCTTTCGTCACACGCGATGGATCAAAAAAGGAAATCCGTGGAAAAGTTGGCGATAACGTCATGTATTTAGCTCATAGGTTGGTTTTAGTGCTGTTTTTATATATGAAGCTTTTTCCAGACACAACATTGAGATCGAAGGAGCTTGCGAAGCATCCTTGGCTTGTTGCACGTGTCACGTCTATGTCGACGAAGATTACTTTGACAAACTGCCCGAACCCAAAGAAGAAGAGGAAGACATGCTTGATATGGCCCCGTTGTTGAAGCCAAACTCCCGACTTTCGTGCCAGATCATCCTCAACAAAGACCTTGATGGAATCACCGTCACGTTACCGAAAATCACGAGGAACTTCTATGTCGACGGTCATGTCCCGGAACCTCATTAACGAAAGTATAGTTCAATCTAATCTTAGGTAGGATGTTTATTGCCGGGTATTGTTTTAGATTTTACGTGATTTTATTTCGGTAAACGCTCATATTGAACTTGGTTATTCATGGGGAACCTTTTAATTGGTGTCTGATGATGAAACAGAAACTTCCGATTGATGTCTCTCACGTTTTTCGGGAATACCAAGGAGCTTGACTTCCTCCATCAACGCTGCAAGCTGGGGAAAAGTCGGTTTTCGTTGGACCTGGGTCGTTTCCAGGAGTTTCAATCGCTCAGCTCTCTCCTTCCTCCTGATCCGGCCCTCTTCCATATCCTTAAAATACAGTATCAAACTATGTCCCTAAAAAACAACTCACCAGTTCTAATCGTCGTTTTTGTTCTGCAATTTTGCTGTTTTTATAGAATTCCTCTTTCATATAGTAGTCCGTAATATAGTTGAAAACCCTCCAGACGATCGTCACGGAATAAATCTCGACGAAAATCAAACACGTTTGAATGATTACCCTCGTCAAATTAGATGGCTCCAAAGTGCTTCTCGTGTTTGCCGAGATCATGATCTCGATAAAGACCTTCATAGCCAGGATGAGAATCAACATCAAGCATATCGTGAAATACGGAATCACGAAGGTGTACTTCTTAATAATCACTCCTATGATCAGAAATGCATAACTGGCCGCTAGGAGGACCAACCCGAAGCAACTCACGAGAGTAATCATCCCAGTTTTGTGTTGGATCAATCTGGAAGTAATGTACCACATGATAAGGATAGTTTTCGCTATCGTAAAGGCAATGAGAATATGTTTGACGTGGAAGAATCCGCACCATACTCTATATTTTTTATTGTCTTCCTGAAATGAAATAAATAATTTTTGTATTTTTAAAGTAAGATAAGTATATTCTCTTTTAACATATATTTTTAAAAATGAATTATTTTTGGATATTAAAAAAAATAAAAAAATCTTCGATATGAACTCACGTCAAAAATCCAGGGATCGATGGATTGGGCATTCCTTTCTCGTCTTTTTCCAAGCAAGTCCTGACAACACTTGAAGATATTCATTCATCACCGGACTGGTGGAAGAACAACCATCCTTTTATTTCTAATTCAAAATCAAATTCAATCAATTAATTTAAATTCTTCATCACATTTTTCTCTTTTCCGGTGATGATGGATAATTTAAAGAACCAAAAATTAAACCAAAATTTGAAGTGTGATTAACTTCGGATGTCTGTTCGTACGAGTCTTCCTCGGCGTTCGTACACACAGAAAGTAACACATATGCAATATATCTTTATACGAAATGAATATTATCCATTAAGTACATTCATGAATTACTGGGTATATCAATATCATGTGTCTGATATGTTAATACCATGTGTCAAACACGTTAATTTCATGTATCAAATATATCAATATAACCTATAGGATAAATTAATATGACATATAAATGCATTGTTTTCTATATATCGATGGATTTACGATAATTTATGGATCATTTTCTATCTGATTTATAGAAGCTATTCTGATTCACTGATGCACTATAGAGCATGTGCTTGCTTGTGCGTACGCGAAGGAGGGGTCCACATGCGTTGACGTCACACTTCTACGGGAGACCAAAGCTGTCTGAGTCTCGTTCTGAATTTCTTTCATTCAAAAATTCTTTTCCAATTTTCCAATATCATCCTGTTTTTCCGAACTTTTTCGAATCAATTTCAAATTTTTTGTTATTATTCTAAATATTTTAAAATCTTTGAGATCTTTTTGAAGTATTTGTTAGTATTTCGAAATTCTTTTAGACATTTTAAGATTCCGAATTTATTGCATCATTTAAAATTTTTAAAATTTCTGTTATCCATTTCTCATGATTTTTATTTTTCAATATCCTGAAGTTCTTTCGTTGTTGCAAATTATTGTTCAGCTTTTTCTGTTTTTTTTTTCGATATTATCAGCAGTCTTACTTTCTTGAGTGTTCTTCGATTTCTTCGAATGTCTTTCAAGATTTAAAACTTTTTCGATCTTTCTGATTTTCCAAAAACTTTTTTATTCTTTTGAATTTTATTGCAGTTTCTTAATTTGAATATTTCTCGACATTCTAATTTTTTATTTTCAGGATGTCGGTGAATTTCCAGATGGCATTGAGATCGTTCACCCGATCGGTTCTCCTGAGAGCCGGAAGGAATCTGAACAACCCAGGTTCCGAGAACAAAGTAGATACAAATGAAGAAGGTGATGACGTCACTGTAATTTTTGTCATGGACGACGGAACTCACTATCGCGCCAGAACGAAGGAAGGGGAATGTCTTTATGACCTCGCGCATAGGTACTTTTTTTGTTCTAATTTAATTTTTATTTTCTGATCTTTAATCATCAAATTTAAAATTTCTTCATCTAAATAATTCCAGATTGGGATTGGAAATCGACGACCCTGTTCGATGTATGTCTTCAGATCCCCCACTTCACTATTATGCTGATAATAATTTCTACAATAATTTACCGGGACCAGGACAAAGCAAACTCGACGAAGAACTTACTCAGTTGAATCCTCGTCAAAGGTTTTTCGACGCGAAAATTCATATATCCAAGGATTTCGAAGGGTTATTTGTTTCCTGTACTCAAAATTCGTCGAAAATTGCTGCTTTATGAGTTTAAAATAATTAAAATTACGGGTATAGTTATTAATATAGAAACTGTTTTTGGATTTACCAAGAATGGAATAAAGATCTCAGTCAATGACGAATATAGAAAACAATTTTCAATTTATTAAAAATAAACTATTTCAATCAACAACAGTATAGGAGCTTTCTTTTCTAAAATTTGCTAAAAGTGGATTAAAGATATCGATCAATAAACAATCTGGCAAGGAATTGATCGATGCCGAACCAGAGGTCAGCAGCTGCTGTCGTCCAAGTACTGCCAGTGGCTTTCTTTTCCTTTTCGACAATGGTCGCTTTCTTCACAAAATTTAGACTTCCTTATTTTTTTATTTTAATTTTGTTTAACTCCATTTCTTGTTCGAATCAAACTCCGGACCAACCTTCCTTGACCTTCGAGGAGTTGTACAAGTACGGTAAGAATGAATACACGACGAAGAACTGGTCTGATTGCGTGGCGTTCATGTTGAGAGCCCTGGAGGACTACCAGTACTACGTCGACGAGACCCTCTGGTGTCGCCAGAAATGCAACCAACAGGTAAAGGAAGTACCATCAGAGGTCCTCGGATCGCAGACCCCCGAACTTGTCCAAATAATACTACAATACAGTACCACGCAGAAGGCTCTGTGTCTTCTGAGGTGCAGGATCGACAAGTTCACAGAGGAAAGACCTCCGATGTCGAACTACGACGTCTACGAGGAATTCCAAGACAGAAAGCCCTTTCATTATCTGCAGTTTTGTTACTGGAAAATGGGAGATTTGAAGAACGCTGTTTCTACTGCATTTACTTTCCTTGTTGGAAATCCCATTCATGAGGATACTGTAGAAAACCTGCAATTTTACATGAGTCAACCTGGATTCGAGAAAAGTATGATGATCGACACTTTGCAGAAAAAATATGAGGTATTTGTTGTTTAATTTCAAAAAATGTATATGAACTATAAACACGAAATTTCAGAAACTCTATATGAATGGAGTAGAAGCTTACGAAAACCAGGATTGGATGAAGTGTGTTGAGGAGCTCGATAATTCCCTCCAGGCATTTTTCGAAGAACATGAACGTTGTAAAATTTCCTGTGATGATTACCTCGACTGGGGAACGATGCAAGGCGATAATCCAGAAATGAGTATCGTTCTGTCCAGTATTTTTGCCTCTGTTCTTCGGTGCAAAAAAAATTGTCTAGAGAAACTTTCGAAAGTCAACGGACACAGAATCAAGAATTTTCTGTCATCATATTTTGAGTACCTTCACGTCTGTCAATTTAACCGTAAGTATTTTCAGCTAGAAAAGTAACATATTTTTAAAGATGATAATTAGTGTAATTAGTTGCTTGGAGAAGATTATTTATATATAAGATATTTCGAAAGAAATAGTTAATCATCTTCTAAGAATATAATATGATTAACGTTTTGAAGAAAGTAATTAATATAATTAATCTCGGAAAGTGTTTAGTTTTTTAAACAGAATAATTAGTTTTGCATTTTAGTACAACGTGGTCGAGATGCTGCTCAATCAGTCGCTAATGCCTTGTTGTTGGAAAAAGAAAATCCGATGATGAGAAGAAATAGGTTTTTCTACTCTCAACAATACAACGATGAAAGTCTCTTCGAGCCTTCTGAAGTCAGTAACTTCTTTTTTCTAAAGCAAAAAATAATTTCAGCAAATTTCTGAACTTTTATAAACATCAAGGATCATTTTTTAAAAGAATTCAATTTCAGCAAATTCTAAACTTCTATAAAAACCGAGAGTTGGAGAAGAGATACATCGACTTCATTGATTCTCGATTCATATACGTGAACAAAATAGTAAGGAAAATATCCTCAAGATTAAAAACTAACTCGAAATTATAGCTTCCTCCTGAACAAGCTGATGACCGAAAGCCGTTTTCGGTTGAGGTTGACGTTTCTGACAATTTTGATTATTCTCTCATGAAGAGGAACCTTCTGAAAGAGAAAGATTGCGTCCTCCTCCACGCCTCTGCCCAACTGCCCTTGAAGGCCAGTCCGTTCGTTTCGCAGCTGCTTTCAGAAGTGGCCGAGAGAATTAAATCTCAATATGGAAGCTTACCTAAATTCCATTCTTTAATGTGTCAGAAAGAAGTTCGTCCAAGTGGCTGTCGAAGAGGAGCTTTCGTGATTGGCGTTGATGAAGACCGTTGTTCCTCTTTCCTCACGGACGAATATAGTGGATGTGCCGTTGTTTATTGTATAGATTAATTTTGGGTTCTTATTTGTGAAGAATTGCATCTCTTTTAAAATCAATACAATGGATATGTTGTTGTTAATTATATAAATTAATTCTCTATTCTTAAACGTGTTATTTTTCCTCAAAGATGAACACATTTGATATGCCATTTTTCACGGTATACATTGGTTTTTATCTTCATTCATGAAGGATTATATCCTTCTTTTTGGATTAATATGTTGTTTGTTTTATTAATCACGTTTTTGAAAGATCCATATTGTTTTCCCTCAAAGGTGGATTCAGAAAACACGTCATTGTTTGTATAGATTAATTTTTAATCTTCATTCATAAAGATCTCTACTTTCTTTCACAATTCAGTGCACTAGATATATCTTTATTTATTATATAAATCATTTTTTTCACTTATAAAAATCTCCATTTTGCTCCTTAAACATGCACAGATTAATTTTTTATTTTCGTTCATGAAGATATATATTTCTTCTCACAATTAAACACACTAAATATATATTATAAATTGATTTCTTCTTTTTCTGAATTTATACATTCCTCCTTAAATATGAGCTTAGGAAATACATTATTGTTAATTGTATAAATTGTTCTTTGATTTTCATTTATTAAATCTCACTATGAGTTTCAAAAATTGAAATTTGTTCACGGACTGGTGGATGCCGGCACCGAAAGCCGGTTACTTTTTCCTAATCTGATTTGTGCCCTGATTCCAGAATGTCCAGAATTCCCAATTCTTATTAGTTTTCTTTTTCCGAAGAACCTCCAAAAACCTCAGGTTTGAGGGGCTCTGAGCTTTTCTGGCTTTTTCGTCTTCCAAAATTTAAAGATAACAAAGTACAAGCTCGAAAATGGTTCTCAAATTGCTCGAGTTCCCGGCCTTTCGCGACGACGACCAGTTGCTAGTCCATGTTTTTCAAGTTTGAATTTCCTTTTCGGTATCATATTATTATACAAAATAAAAATTAGAATCGAGTGTTTGTGCGGAATTGTCTCGTCGGGAGTTCTCAGACTTTCTTCCGACATATTCCGGGTCTCGTATTTTCATTTTGAGAGTCAGTTTTCAAATTATTTTATTACAGAAATACGTAGTTGTGTTTTTATTGTTTCGAGAGGAATTCATTTGAGCTCTCCAGAAACTTCTAAGATTTCCATATGAAAAAGTACAAACTTCCTGTTTGCACTCTGGATCATTTTTCGAAATCATATTATTGCAGAATGAGTATTGGTGCTTTTATTAAATTGTTTCGAGGCGAGTTACTTTGAATCTTCTAGAAACTTTCGAAATTCCCGTCAGAAAGTACAAATTTCACGTTTACTTCTCGAAAATTATTTTCTGAAATTATATTATTACATAAGCAAGTGTTGGTACTCTTACTAAATTTCCTTGAAACGAACTTCCTAAATATTCTAGAAACTTCCGTACAGAAAATACACTCTGTGTTTTCATTAGACAATTATATTACAAAAAGTAAATTTGAGAGTTCTGCAGAATTTCCTTGAAACGAATTGGAAATTTCAGAATCCCTAATTTTATTTGATTTTGCAAACTTTTAATGAATTCTGGAAAATTCTATCTATTGTGATTGATCACCTTCAAAAAGTTCAACCTTTTCAATTATTTCAGAGAATATTTCAAAAAGTTTAATTTTTCTCTATTTAAGGAAAAGTTTAAAAAAAACCCAACTTTGTCTGTTCGGGGACATGTTTCGGTTGTCTCATCGTTATGGAGCTTAAAAATAGATATATTTAAAAATTCTTTTAAAATGAATTTCCAGAACTTTTTAGAAAATTCTAGAGCTCTCATATGAAAACATAAATTCTACATTTTTGTCGTGAGAATTATTTTTTAGGAATTCTATGATTATAGAAATCAAACAAACGTTCCTGCAAACTTGTTTCGAAATGAATTTTTAAAATTCTTCAGAAATCTTCAGAATTCTCGACCTTGAAAGTCCCCATGGATTCTGAAAGCTTCAGTTCTATTTATTTCTGTCTTCTTTTGTTTGTTTTCAGCATCCTATTTAGTAACATCTACTTTTTACTCACATGGATGCTGGGGCGTCTAATGACGAGACCCCAACTCTATTAGTTTCGAGACCTCAACTGTGTTATTTTTTGAGGCTTCAACTCTGTTAGTTTGGAGACCTTAACTCACTCTTTTTAATTGCACTACTATTCATTTTCACTCATCGTGCGCGACAGACAAATGCTATTTTCCTCGAGGCGGCCATTCTTGAAGATCAATGTCTCTCTGGAACCATATTACTACTTCATTTTTGTTTTATTTTTATACTTTGCTCCGTTCCTAAAAAACAGGTCTGAATATGGGCACAGTGAAATTAAAAAATTAGATGTTTTTCAGACTGGAATTTTGGTATTTTCGTTCAAAATTTACAAATATATTTGTATTTATTTTTATACTAGCGTTGCTTTTTTTAAAAGCATCCTTTAAAGAGAAAAGTGTAATTTTTGTTTTTCTGTCTGAGTTTTCTTTAATTTTCCAGGATTTTTTATTGAAAAAACTTGTATTTACTTTTGTGCTAATATTTTCCTAAATGGGATCTATATATTTGTACGGATTCATTTATCTTCCAAGTTTTTTGGAGATTTGTCTAGGAATAACTAATATTTCTTCGATTTTAAAACAAAGATCAGAAATCCAAAATTCCAGACTTGTACAAAATTCCAAAACTTTCCAGAAAATTCTAAAAATTCATTTAGAAAAATAATTTTGGATTTTATAGCAATCGTAATTTTCAGTTTTTTCTTCTTTGAAAATGTCATGACATTTTTCTTCTATTTGTTATATTTCATTGTTTAAAAATCAGATTAATCAACGTATGCGTCAATTTTGGCACAGGTGAGAAGGGCTGTCCGTCGGCCCCTGTCAGCTGTTCCTCCCCTGATCCTCTTCCAAAAACCTTTCCAGAGCTCTTCCCGAGGGTCGAATGCGCAGGTCGGACCATATATCCCGGATTTTCCTCGGGATTTCGCTTGGGTTTTTTTTGAAAAGATGTTACTGCATTTCCCGGTTTTTAAGAGCTTTTTTTTGCCTTGTTGTATCAACTTGAAATTTTCACATTATTTTGTGTTCTTTCACAGTGACCGAGTTCTTCTTATTAAATAGTACTCAATGCTGATGTAGGCTTGGAAATATAAAAGTTAAAAATGTAAAAATTATTTGAAAACGTTTATTTCTGATTTTCATAATATTGTAGTTTCTAATTTAAAATCTGAAGTAGAGAATTTGGAGCTTTTCTAGAGACACATTCGAGAACTACTACTATTTTAGGATTTTATTTCGAAGGAATTCTACAAGAGTACTAGTTTCGATTTTCCTAATAATATGACGAACCCGTATTTTTTAGTCATCCGTGCTTTTGACTTGGTTGAAGCCCAATTAATCCAGACGGAAGTGATTATGTCTTCTCTGCGCATCAAAGCTCCAGCCGTGTCCCAATTGCTTTCTGGAAAAGTCACAGAATCCCGCTGAGTTTTTTGCTTCCAATTCCCCCATACTTTTTCCTATATAAAATTCCTTCCAGTTCCTCTTTATTTTTTTCTATGAAAGATTTCCTCCAATTTCTCCATACTTTTTACATAAATTTTTCTCTCAATTTTTCTATATTTTTCTATGAAAAATCTCCTTCATATTTTTGAGGATTTAAACATAGGGAAGCCAGTTCTTATTTCCTCCGAAAGTCTTTATCAATTTTAAGATTTTCAAGAAAAATAATTTCTTTAAGTTATAAAAAAATAATTCCTTTAATTTCTAAAGTTCATTTTTTTTAAATCTTTGAGAGAAAATAATTTTTTAATTTTTTTGAAGAAAGCTGCTTTTTTATTTCTAGAAGAAAATCATTTTAAAGTTTTTGAAAAAACTTATTTTTATTTCTTGAAAAGTGATTTTTAATTTTTCGGGGACTTTTTACTTTGTCGAAAAAATGAGTTTTTAATTTTAGGATTCCTGCTGTTTTGTTGACTTTTGTTCGGAAATAATTTAGGTTTAGCAGCTTTCTGTAAATCCAAAATAATCTCATTAAGTGTTTTCATGAATGTAAATGTTTGTTCAAGATATTTTTGGAGAAAATTTCAAGTACCTACCTTTAAATGTTTTTGATCATTAATTTCAAGTTTTTAAATGTTCTATAAATCTAAATTGAATGTGCAATTTAAATAGTTTTTCTCGAAAAAATAAAACCTCTGATAAACACCTAATTTGAATTGTTTTTTTCTAAAACTAAAAATCCTTGATTGAATGCATAATTAAGTTATTTTCATCCAACACATAAAGACTCTGTTAAAAACCCAATTCGAGTTTTTTCCAGACCTTAAATCCTTGGTTGAATACTTAATTTGAGTTATTTTTCCAGAAAAATAAAATCTCTGATTATAAATTTGGGTTGGATTTTTCCAGAACCCAAGATTCTTGATTAGATATACTATGTAAATTGTTTTTTATCCAGAATTCGTTGTCCTAGCAACCTGAAAATGTCCTTTTTTACTCTGATTCCCGTTTCGCGACGTGCCATTTTTCTCACTAAAATGAAATTCCCTAGTCATTCAAGTTTATGAAAAAACGGATTTATTTGATTTTTAATTTTCAGATAAAATGCTGTTTCTCTTCTCGGTCCGTAGAACGATATGAGATCAGTGAATCTTTCATCTGGAAAAACATCCAAAATGAAGTTCCGTTCTTTGGCGTTATCGTTACGTGTTTTTCACCGGAGATTGAACAACAAAGAGTCCAATGAGGTACGGTTCCTAAATTCATATACATGTGTTTTGAAATTTTAAAAAAATAGTTTTTAAATTTCATATACTATTCACATTCCTGTATTTATTTGTTTGTTTTTATATCTTCAATTTCCTATTTTCCTGTTTTTTATTTTCCATGATTTTTGATCCTGATTTTGTTAAACACTTTAAAAATACTCCAAATTATTGATGCTTCTTGGTATCCATTATTTTCAGGAATTTCATTTTTAAAAACGTTTCTAACGTTAAACAAGTACTTTTATTTTTCACGTCTTTCATATCTTTTATTAGTCTCAGTAAAATTAAATTTTTTCTATTTCCAAAACTCTTCATACTGAGTTTAGAGAAATTTGAAAGATTTCATTTGGAGAAGCTTGATGTCGAAAAATGCCTTCATTCATGCCTGAAAATTCAATTTAAAGAAATTCAGTTTAAGAAAAGTTTGACTTTGAAGAACCTAGTCTCCATATTTTAAAAAATAATTTTCCGATTTTTAAAGAAAAATATGTAAATTCAAGGGTTTTTAGTTTTTTGCAAGTACTTTTATTTGTGTTTTTGTTTTTAAAAACATTTTTTGTTTCAACAACTTCCATACAGTTCCCGGACAGAGTTGTCGTCGCTTCTTCCCACGGCGTCAATTGTCATATTGCGTATATGCGCATAGTACACACGGCCGGGTCTCTCAATATCCAGAGGACCGACGACACGACCCCGGGACCCGTGTGTTCTCGTCTTTCCTCCGGACCGAGCGTACGTGTTCCGCATCGTCGGGCCATTTCCATCATTTTACATTAATTTATAATTTAAATCCATATTATTCCATAAACTATCACCTGACATTACTTCATAGTAGCTTTCTGTCTCCTTGAGATTTGTGCCCCAGATTGTCAGATCATTTCTATTGCTTTTTATTAATTTTTACCTAATTTACAATTCATAACAATGTTACAAGAGTTAATTCCAATATTTTTTGTTTATTTGGATGTTTCATTTCTGCAAAGTTCTCTGAACTTTTCTTCGGACGTTTTGGACTTCAATTTTAATAAAGATAATGGAGTTTTTGATACCAGTCTCTGAATTCGGTCAAGTTTATTCCTCTCAAGGCCAAGTTGCCTCGATATTTGCATTTGTTTGCTCTCGCTTCCTCAGTTGAGAAATTCTGCCGAGTATTCTTTGTATCCAGATGAAGTGAAGATGATTTCTCCGCCTTGCGTGAGTTTTCCTGTTTGCTCGAATGTTATCTCGAAGTTTGCTCGGATTTTATTTCGAGTTTTTTATGAACTTTATCTTAGAACTTATTCCAATATCATTTCAAATTTGTTCCTCAAAGTTTATTCTCGTTTTCTTGAAGTTTTGTTTCAAGTTTTTTTACGAATTTTGTCTCAGAAATTTATTTCTCAATGTTTCTCGTGAGTTTTTTGAAATTTTACCTTAAATTTTTCATGAACTTGATCTCCGAATTCATTTCATATTTATTTCTGAAAGTTTATCTTGAAATCTGTCTGAATACTTAAACTTGGATTTTTCCCAAACTTTGTCTTAAGGTTTCTTTCGACGTCATGTTAGATTTCTTTCTGAAGTTTATAGTAAAATTTAATTGAGCATTATTTTAAATTTTCCAAGAATTTTATCTCTATCCTTATCTTAGAATTTCCTTGAATATTATCTAGACATTTGGTTGAACATTATTTCAGTATTTCCCCCAAAAGTTATATTTCGAAATTTGCTCGAATTTGAAGATTTTAATTTTCCAGGAAGTTTATACAGAAAATTGCTGAAATTTACTCTAAATAATTTAAAATTCCGCTCTGAATTTGCTCGAATTTTGCACCCAGCAAGTTGGAACTTTGGTTTTTCGTTTATTTTGTATTGAAATTCATTGAAACTTTAAAAGTGTGAAATTTGATCTCTTTAGGAAGGCACTTTTAATTTGTGTGGTCCAAAAGTGCCAAATTGAAGCTCCTCCGATGTCTTTTGGTTTTTCGACCTCCAAAATTCCAATTTTGACTTTTTTTTAAATAGTCAATTCGGGCCTGTGAGAAAAGATCGAAAATGAAATTTCCTAAATTCTCTATTTTTCTAAATTTTTAAACAAGTTTAGCTTTTTCGAGAAAAACTGATTGTTTTGTTAAATTTTTCCGATATTTTCTTTCGAACTCACTAATTTCGGGAAAAGAGGAAAATCCAAGGAAAATCAATTCAATTTGTCCAATTTTGTTTTCTACCAAAATTTAATTTTTAAACAAAAAAATTTGGAGTTTTTTAGCTATTGAAAGTAGTAATCTTTTGTAATTTAAAATATTGGAAAAGTAATTTTCATTTCTTAAATAGAATACGGAAAGTAATTTTTTTAAATATTGAAAATAATAATTTTAGTTATTTTCGATAATTTTAATAATTAGAAGATACCGAAACTTTCATTCATGATAATTCCGATAAAATATTTCCATTGTCGATGAATCTGAACAGGATGAAGGAGAATTTGGGTCAAAATTTCCCGGATGTGTCGTCGAGAATAAAATTGGAATTTTTCTTTCTTCTAAACTTTGGTTTGAATTTGGGCATTTTTTGAAGAAGAACAAAATGGCTTCTGATTGAGTTTTGGAAATTTAAACGTTGAAAAATGAATTTGAATGTTTTAGAAGTAATCCGGGAATTTTCGGTTTTCGAGAAATTGAGACCGATTCTGGAATTGGTCTTTAGTTTTTACTTTTTCATCAGATTAAATGAAAATGACAACTTTCCGAGGTCTGTGTTTGACAGAGGATCGTTCTTGTTGGGACCATTTGAGCCCGGGTTTTGACAAAAGATATTTTTTCTGAACATCGTTTAAGCATAAATTTTATGGTCTTTTTAATATCTTTTAGTTTGGACTTCATAGAAGCTTTTCGAATACCTTTTGAATTTAAACTTTACGAAACTTTTGAGTACGTTTTAAGGTTGGATTTTGTGGGAAACTTTTGGAATGCCCTTTAAGTCAGTTTTATGAAAATTCAAGATATCTTCTGTTTAAATTTTATGGGAACTTTTAAAGTATCTCTTAAGTCTGAATTTTATGGGAAAATTTTTTGATCCCTTATGTCTGAATTTTACAAACATTTCAAAGATATTGTTAGAATCTGGGTTTTGACGAAAAATGATTCTAAATATAGTCTGAATGTACATCTTGATAAAATATCTCTTTTCTGGACATCATTAAAAAGAATATTGCAAAATGCAGTCCTTCGTCTTGATATCAATGAACATAAATTTTTGTCAAAAATATTTCTTCCTCGAGTATCCTTAAAGTTCGAATTTTGACAGAGAGTCCTTTCCTTAATGTTGTCCAAGTTTGGATTTTAATAGAGTATTTTTTAAATCTTACTGAATTTCGGTTTTTGATAAAAAAATCCTTTTTTATTGTTCAAGTTCAGATTTTAATAGACGTTTTTCCAAACATCATCCACGTATTTTTGAAAGGTCTTTCTTCTAAATGTCATTCAAGTGCATATTTTGGCAAAGAAATTTTCGAACACCATTTAAGTATTTATTTTTCAAAGAAAGTTTTTCCAAAATACCATTGAAGGACGGATTTTGGCAAAATAAGTTTAAATATCACTTAAGCATGTAGATAAGCAAAAATGTCCTTTTTTAACCATAATTAAAGTATACGGTCTGACAAGACTACCCCTTTTTTAAAAATCACTTAATTATATACTTTAACGAAAAAGTCGTTCTTTTAAATATCACCTAAATATATATTCTTGATAAAATTTTTCAAAATGCCATCGAAGTACATGTTTTGGTGGAGGACTTTCTTTCTCAAATATCACGTAGATATATATTCTTCATAGATATTCACTAAAAGCTCACTCAAGTATGTATTCTCGATAAATTTCCCAAAATATCATCAGTCTATATTTTTGACAGAAAGCCTTCTTCAAAACATGATTTAAGTGTGTATTTTGACAGAAGTTCTTTCTTGGAGACCATTCAAACTCCAATTTGTTTTCTCTTTCCCTGATGGAGTCCCTATTTATCACAACCCACGGAGATTTGACTGGAATTTCTGTTGTTTCTTTATCTTTAAAGTTTGAAAAAACGCCTTTGGCACTTCTTTGTTCCCACGGGCATGGAGAGGAATGTCGGTGTTGCAATAAAGACGCTTCGAATCGTTTACTTTTACAAATCCATTGGGGACCGCCCTCCAGAAGCGGCCGAAAGAAGCGCTCCGACTCAGTGGACACCCCCAGAACCAAAACTAAAAAATAAAAAATAAAAGGAAGTGGTATGCACTCATTTTATTCCGAATTCCTATTTTATTGGAAGACAAAATGTCTGTAAAGTTGGGCTCCTGTATTCAAAGTTCCTAGTTGACCGGGGTCGAATGATGCTAAAGTCGCCATGCCACGAGGATTTTTGCACAACTTTGCTCTCTATCAGTCCAGCAACTCGAGTAAGCCCCAGATCTCGAGAGGAGCCAATCGGGAACCCGCTATGGAGGTTGGATCTCATTTTATTTCTTATCACTAGCATTCCGACGTCTCGAAAGCTTCTGAATCCTTTTAGGATCTTACGAAATCTCAGGAAATCTTTCTTCTTTTTCATATGATCTTATGATATCCCTCTGGAATCTTGTAAAGTTTCTGAGTCTCATGGAATCTCAGAAAGTTGTTTTGGAATATTATAAAAGTTTCCAAGTCCTTTTATAATCTTATAGAAGTTTTTGAATCTCATTGAATCTTGTGAAGGTTTTTGAAATTATTTTAAAATTCATAGAATCTCCGGAAGTCTTTACGGCTTTATAAAGTTTTTGAATTTTTTGAGATCTGTCGGAAAATTCTGAAAATTAATATATGAGAATATGATATTCAGAATTCTAGAAGCTATTTAAAGATTCTCGAAATTCGTTCCAAAACAATTTCGCGAAATAGTTATTTTTGAATTTTATGATAAATAATAAAAAAGATAAATTAAACGTGACGTCGAAAATCCTCATTGACATTCATTCACTCTTCGTCGAAGAGCCTAACTTGACAAAGTTCACTTTTTGTTCAGCTAATTTTTAAATTCTTTTTGGATTACTAATTTTATTTCTTGAACTACTAATCATTAAAAAATTCTGAGTAGCTAACTTTTAAAAGCTTAGAATTGGTTATGAGAATTTTTCACAAATATGAATTTGTAGTCTCTGCAGCAATACAATTTAAAAACCAGTTTGATAGCAAAAATATGAAAATCATATTTTCCTCACGAGAGTTCCAGAACTTTCGAAAAGATTTTACAAATTCATTACAAGACAGGTTTCGAAAATATTAATTTTTAATTTTCTCGACTTATTAACTTTTAATATTTAATATTTATTTTTCAACTTTCGAACTTAAAATCTTTATTTTTAAAGTTGCTTCGAAATCATTTGCTTCTTTACTATATTATCATCCACTTCCTGAATGTTTTAGGATGCAATTTGTTTTTCTCATTCACCGTCACCTACTTAAAATATTCTTTTTTGCTAATTACGACATCTTTGTAGAAGTCTATTACTTATTTATGGTTTTTCTTTTTGTGAAAACTGTTGTCAAACTTCGTTAACTGATTTTCATCTTTAGTTCAGACATTTTTCTGCGAATTTATTTGGATTGAGAATGATGTAGAATATTTCCCAATTAATTTAAATTAGATGAAATAAAAATTTTCCCCTAAATTTGTATTTTAAAAAACTTAAATTTTTTCTTTAAACTTGTCTATATTTAGAAAAGTCCAAAATTCTTTTCCTCAATTCCTTTAATTTAAAAAAAAGAAAATCCAAAGTTTTCCTCCGATTTCTTTATATTCTAAAATAACGCAAACTTTTTCCTCAAAGTTTTTTACGCTGGAAATTATATGGAAATTTCTTTACATTGGAAATCATGTAGAAAATTTCTTCTTCGAATTCCCTTATATTGGAAGTGACGTAGAAAATTCCCTTTAAATTTATTTAAATTAAAGAAGGTGTAAAAATTCGTTGAGTTTTCTTGTACGGAAAGTGATGTGGGAATGTCTAATTTGAATTGAGAACGATGGAAAACGTTTTCCAGACAAATATTAATATTTCTTTTTCTAATTTTTATTTTTCAGTTTTTATTTTTTATTTTCTAGTTTTTAGTTTTCCTTTTTTTGTTTTTTGTTTGAAAATGAGGGCCAATTGCCGTTCTTCAGAATCCCGAAGTGAAGTTCCAAATTGAAAAGGCCAATCTTGGGGACGATAGACGTCGTCCGTAATCTGCCAATTTGTCTCGCTGTTAATTTTTTATAAGTCCCTATTTGGTTGAATTTGGATTTCGACGACTATTTTTGTTTCTACAACCTTTATTTTTACTTCATAACTTTGTGAATGGCAAAGGTAAAAAGTTTCTGAGCACTTTTGTTTTTGAGTCTTTTATTTTTATAATTCAAAGAATTCCAAAATATCGAAAAAAAAAACGCAATTGTCTGATGTGTCTTCTGAAGGAAACTGAAGTCATTTGATTTTAAGGATTGAATTTGTTTTCGATAAACTCTTTCCGATTGAACTTTATACTTCCTCTGTTTACTATATACTAAAAATGAATATTCACAAATCATTGAAAATCGCATTAGACCCACTGATGCTATTTTCTTTCCGGAACCAAAATTGAATAATCATTTTCCAATATCGTTTTGTTTTTTATATTTACTATATACTAAAAAGTGAATATTCGCAGGTCGTTAAACCTTAAATTTGAATCATTGTTCTCCCTTCGAAACAACATTGAACAACTTTTTCAAATATAGGTTTATATCCTCTCTATTTACTATTTAACGAAAAATAAATACTCACAAATCACTATAAATTGAATTAGGATCACTTTATCTCCCTCCGAGACAAAATTGAACAATAGAATTTGTTCCTTTAACCAAATAGTCAGTTAAAATTTGTCCGATAAACACTATATATCAGCTGGCCGTGAAATTCTTCCTCTTGTTCGATTTTATTTTTGAAACATTTAATTGTTGTTGGAAGGGCAGTTTATGTCTAAAATTTCGTAAAAAACGAAAAGCTGCATCAATTTTATTATCCTCTTCTTTTTCTATTTTTATTTGCTTGTCTGATGAAATGGAACCCTGCGGGGCGATCGTTTTTTTGACTTTTCTTTTTAAATTACTTTTTAAATTCTTTCTTCTATCGATCTAACTTTCTCGATGTTTCTCTTTTTGCCAATGGCTACAGCTCTGGTCAGTCTTCTATATCTTTTCCGACTTTGTACTTTTTCAATCAATTTTTAATTCTCGAAAGAACATTTTTCTTTTTATATGAAATTTCAATTCTTATCGATTTCGTTAAATGTCACTTTTTTATTGATTTTCTTGTCAAAATTAAATTCCTATTGATCAATGAAGTTTCTTTTCATTTTTTTGCATTAAATTTTGATTCCTATTGATTAATGGACTTTCCTATTTTTTTGGGCCAAATCTCGATTTCTATTGATTGCTGAATCTTTATTTGCACTTTTTTTAAATTTAGATCCTTATTGATCAATATATTTGTATTTCCATTTTTAAAGTTTAAATTCTCATTGATTAATAAGTTTATAATTGTTTAAATTAAAGTTTTTATGAGTAAATTTATGTTTCTATTTATTGTTTGATTTTCGATTAATTGATGGATTCTAGATACACGATTTGTTCCCATTGGAAGACCTGTTGGAGACTGTGCTCGTTGAGGGCGACGGGACACAGAACACCGACGACGAATCCAAAATGGCGAATCCAGAAGCAGCTTGTCGATTGAAATTTCTTCGAGCTGAAATTCCAGATGAAAATCTTCCAAAAGGATCCCAGATTAGTGATCTCACTTGTGCTGTCAATGTAAAAGAAAAAGTTGAAGTGGGAGGTAAATTTTTTGTTTTTTTAGAACTAATTATTTCATTTTGTTATTTTTCAGGAGAAAATAGGTTAATTCAAAAAAGAAAAACAATGCAAGTGGAATGGGAGAAATGTTTCGACATTGGGATTCTGTCCGGAAGAGTCCTCCAGGTCTTGCTCTTACATGAGAAAATTCCGATCGCGGACGCCACGATGAGACTAGAGGTTCGGGAATTTTATTCATAAAAATTTCGAGAATTTTATTGACGAAAGTTTCTTTCAAGACGATATCGTAAAAATGGATTTTTTTATTTTTACAATTTAATTCTGAAACCAAATCCGAAGTCGCGAGTTCTAGGAAGTTGTTCGAGATAGTCTTTGTAAAGATAATTTGTTTATCTTTTTGCAATATGATTTCCTAACAAAATCTGAAATCAAGGAAGTCGAAAAATCCGGAAATTCACGTAGACATGTTTTTAAACAAAATCCACTATTTATGTTGTTAGTAGTGATCTTGCGAGTCAAATTAAATAGATCCATTTTTCACATGACCGAATAGCTTTGGCTGAAAACCTAATCCCCTCTATCAATAAGCAAAAGCCGTGGCGTTCAGGAGCAATTGTTTGGACTTGAGATACGTCGGTCTTAATCAAACAGTTTGTGAAAAAAAACTTACCTCATTTTTGCACTCTGTCAAAACCATCAGGTGTTACTTTTTTAAATATTTTCGTATGAACAAAAAGTGACTTATTTTTTGGAGAACTTCGTTGATCTTTAAAGTTTGATAGATATATTTGGAATTACGTAAAATTAAACTTTACACTTTTGATCTCAGTCGAAAAATCCTAGTAATTCGCGTTGAAATATTTTTTTCAAATTTGAATTTACTTTTTTTTGTAATTTTATATTTTAAACATTTGGTAAACATTTTTAGTGTTTTTCGGAATTACGTAAAATCGAAGTTTTATTTTCGTCTCAATTGGAGAACTCGAAAAGTTTATTGCAGAGCATGTTTTTAAAAACTTCGTTCTTAAATTTTTATTTCTTTATAATAGTATGATTTTTTATCAAGTCCTTGAGAGTGTGATAAAGCCAAGTGGCACGTACTCGTTTTTTGAAAGCTTCTTGACTTCCACTTTTATTACTAAAAAATGCGAAGGCGTCTGAATCAATAATAAACTTAGGTTTTTTCAGGACATTGTTTCCAAGTGTAAGCAAGACACAATCACTCATATTTGGATAAATTTGAAACCTTGTGGAAGAATCTTGGCTCAGAGTAGAAAACTCGGCACAGTTGGTAAGTCATTGTCCTTATTAAACTTTTAAACTTTTAAACTTTTGAATTTCTGAATTCTTACTTTCAAACTTAAATTTGTAGTTTCTAAATTTTCAAATTTTTATCTATTTTTTCAATTTCTAAAGTTCAAAACTTTTATTTTTCGGTTTCTAACTTATTCTTTAATTAAAATTTTTCTATCAATGCTGGATTTCCTTTTTCCATCGGCACTACTTTTAAGATTCATCACATAACTCTACAGAAGACGGAACTATGGCTCCACGGGGATTTGAGGCGAATCTCGGTCTTCAACGACGTCGAGGAGCGATCAAGCACGCACGGGTCCACGAAATACGAGGTCATCATTTTGTCGCTACTTTCTTCAGACAACCGACTTTCTGTTCATTATGCTCAGAATTCATGTGGTGAGTTTATTTTATATTTTATCATGTGCAATACTGAAATTCGTAATAAATATTTTTAAATGTGCAATATGTGATTTTCCAGGGGCCTGAACAAACAAGGATATCAATGCCAACTTTGTTCGGCTGCTGTCCACAAAAAATGCCACGAAAAAACCCTATCTCAATGTCCTGGATCTGCGAAGAACACGAAAGACACTATTGTAAGATTTTATTCTTAGCCAAGATAAATAAGAGCAAATTTCGTATTTCAGTATCTTAAAGAAAGGTTCAAGATAGATATTCCTCATCGATTCAAGCAATACAACTTCAAAAGCCCGACTTTTTGTGACCATTGTGGTTCCCTCTTGTATGGACTCTTCAAACAAGGCATGAAATGCGAAGTTTGTGGAGTAAATTGTCATCATAAATGCCAGAAACATATGCCGAATCTTTGTGGAGTTAATCAGAAACAGCTTTCTGATGCTCTTTTCGAAATCAAACGTGGAAATACACAAAACCATTCCAATTCCTCTGGAACTCCGAATTTAGGAAATTTGTCCATAAGCAGCTCGAATACCTCTGGGGAAAAAACCCCCTCGACACCGGCCCCCAATGGAGTCGGACAGAAATTCAAGGCGATCTTCAGAAATCACAATTACAGTACGGAACAGCCCGAAAAAGAAGAGTAAGTTTAGATTTTTAAATGTGATCTATGTTAAGGAAAAAGATTTTAATTCATTCTCATTAATGTATTAATTATTCTGTTTTCCTTATATATCAATTATTTCCTTTTATGTATTAATTATTTTATTTTTTACATATTATCTTATTTTTCAATATACACATTAATTGCTTTATTTCAAAAAAACATATATTAATTATTCTTTAAATATATATTAAATTTTTTAGATACATGAACAACATCTGGTCCGGAGGAGATGGACCAGTCAAAAAATACAAGATTCAACATTTCAACATCATGAAAGTCCTCGGAAAAGGATCTTTCGGAAAAGTCTTGTTGGTCGAATTGAAAAATGCCAACAAGTATTTCGCGATGAAATGCTTGAAAAAAGATGTGATACTCGAAGACGACGATACCGAATGCACTTTTATCGAAAGACGGGTTCTGATTCTTTCTCACGAATGTCCTTTCCTCTGTCAACTGTTTTGTTCCTTCCAGACACAGGTCAGTTATCTTAAAAATTAGAAATTAAAATTGAATTAACTTAAGACTCAATTTAAAAATAGTAAAAATACCAATCCGACTTTAGCAAACTTCTTCGATTAATTTCTAGAATTCTCTGGATATTTTTGGAATTTTATGGAAATATCTTTGATTTTCATAATGGTTATTTTAATATTTTAGGAATATTTATTTTTCGTCATGGAGTACCTGAACGGAGGAGACTTGATGTATCATATTCAGCAAGTAAAAAGATTCGATGAAAACCGAACGAAATTTTACGCTTGCGAAATCATCGTTGCTCTCCAATTCCTCCACACTAGGGGGATAATCTACAGAGATCTGAAACTCGACAATATCCTCCTAGATTCCGAGGGTCATATCCACTTGGCGGATTTCGGGATGTGCAAGACAGAGATGAACAGGGAAAACGGGATGGCCTCGACGTTTTGCGGAACTCCGGATTACATAGCTCCGGAAATTATCAAAGGCCAGCTTTACAACGAGGCCGTGGATTTTTGGTCCTTGGGAGTTTTACTGTATGAAATGCTTATCGGACAGTCCCCCTTCCATGGAGAAGGCGAAGATGAACTCTTCGACGCTATCCTTAACGAGAGACCGTATTTCCCGAAAAGTCTGGGAAAAGAGGCCGCGAAGTGTCTGAGTGCCCTCTTCGACAGGAACCCCAACACCAGACTGGGCATGCCTGACTGTCCCGACGGACCTATCAGGACCCATGCTTTCTTCAGAGGAGTAGATTGGAAGAAAATCGAAGTCAGAGGGGTCCAGCCGCCGTACAAACCAAATGTGGTATGTAGTTCTTTTTAAAGACAGCAGAAATTTTAATTTAAAGAAAAGAAAATTAAAATTCTGAAATTTTGAAAACAAGGAAATTAAAGTCCAAAATTACAGAGGTCCTCGAGCGACACTTCGAACTTCGACGACGACTTCACTCAGGAGAAAGCCGCCCTGACTCCGATCCAAGACAAGACACTTCTGGATTCCATAGATCCGGAAGCATTTATGAACTTCAGTTACACAAATCCACAGTTTAATTCTTAGGTTGTTGATCTGCATTGATATAAGACTTCTCTTAGATGATTTCCTCAGGCTCACTTTCCCTAAATAGGATCCTCAAAATATTTTTTCTTTTTTCACAATATGGTCGAAATATCCGGTGATTCCGATATGTCTATAATTCCTCAATATGCCATCAGAAATTTTGACATTGTGCCAACAAAATAGAAAATAAAAAGTACGATGAACTAGAATTTAGTGTAATTATGTCATTTCGAAGAATTTGAATCGTGTTATTATAAAGACAGTAAATTATTGTTTTTCAAAAATTGTCTTGAGACAGATTTTAGAATTTTGTTTTCATTAAATTTCGAAAGAGAAATTTTCAAAATTAAAAAATAAACATTTATAATAGTGTGTGTTGGAACGAACTGTCAGCCTTTTCTATTAAAAGTAATGATCTAGATATTAGTTTTATACTTTATGAAGTTAAGACATATTGTAGTTTGAATATGAAAATTAAATTTTGGCAAAATGTAGACTTTACTTCGTTTCTTGGCAAACCCGGAATTACTGTCAGTCAGCGGTTTGACGTCATGTTTTGTACTTCGTTTGTATGGCACTATTAGAAATTCAAAAATAATTGCTTTTAAAAAATAATCTTGAGACGAATTTCCGGAATTCTCAGACTTACGACTTCGATTCCAGATGTTTCTTGCAAAAATCACATTACTGTGAATAGCTGAAGGTAAATTGTGTTGTGGTCTCAAGATGAATTTTGAGAATTTTAATAAGTTGTTTTTGAGTTTGGATTTGATTAAATTAGAAGTACTTCACGATTTTTAAATTAGGATTATTTCGAAATGCTTAGGTTAAAATCATTTCAAGATTTTTAAATTAGAGGTATTTCGAAATACAGTGGTGTCCTTTATTCCAACATGGGGCTTGACAAGTGAATACGCAGCTCGACGAGTAAAGAGATTATGAAACCGTTCACAAGCACACACAGTCACGGAAATTACGGTAATCGAGAGTTTTAAACAGAAAAGATATCTCCAAAAATTCTTTAGAAAAAAAAAGATGATCAACTTGGATGAGATCGAATTATCACTTTCTACCGTAACGGATATCGCGATGTTCACTTCTATCATAATAGATATCGTGATTACTTTCTACCGTAATAGGCGTCGTGATGTGTCTTAGTGTTGTAGGAGAGCATGCATTGGACAGGGGAAAAGAAACAATTTCGATCGTAGTTCTTCTTCATCGGGGTTCTCTTGTCGGTGTCCTGTTGTGGAGGCTCGTTGTTGACGCTGGAGGGAATAACCAAGTCGGAAGCGTAGTTACGGTAGTAGGGAGACATGCGGAATGCAGCTTCGTCGCTGAAAAACAATAATAAGATTAAAATTCCAAAAAACAAAAAATTAGAAATTTTAAAAACTTGGAAAAAATGAAATTCTTAAAGATGATGAGTTTTTTAAAATTTAGAAATGTATAAATTAGGAAATTAAGAAACCAAAACTAAAAGATGCTCATGATTTTAAATCAAGAAACATACCCAAGGAAATAATAAATCCGATTAGAGGGCTGAGCGGAGGACATGACGAGGCAACAGAATGCCAGGAGAACGACATAATGGAAAATTCTGGAAATTGTTGATTGGTTCATCTTTGAGAATTTTGCAATGTCCTCTTTACTGGCCTGAAATGAGAATGACGATTAGCGAGTTCTGAGTTTAAAAAAAGGGGAGTCGAAATTTGATTATTAACCACCACTCGCTTCTCGAAAAAACGCCAAAGTTTAACTGAAGGACCACCTGCTTCTTTGATCACTTATATGAATTCAAACTTGTAAATAACTGTACACAATGTGGCACAGACGACTTCAAAGATCCGGAAATTAAAATATCCCTTTGAAAAATAATATGGATTTTTAAAAACAAAGTGAGATGAAATGGATATAAAATGAACTTTCTTAAAAATAAACTTAAATCTCAAATGCATTTTTAAATAAGTTAAGATCATTTTTACAAAATAAATTAAGATACATTTTTATAAAATAAATTAAGGTACATTTTCAAAAATAAATTGCAGTAATTTTTTATGGAAAAGCAGCTGTTTTGTTCTCATTTCGAATTTCCAAAATTGATGGTTGGATTTGGAAAGAATAATAATTGTTACCTAATAAAATTTTAAAATCCAACATTGGTATATTGAGAAGAATAACAATTCTAGAAAAAAATTCGAAGTTAAAATTTGTATTCTTACAACTTTTAAAATTTAAAGTTTAAATCATAGACTTTTTCTCATGTTTCGAGCCCTTGATGAAAGAGAATGTGAGAATTATCGTACAATCTAGGAATTGCAACAATCAACCCGGAAAATACAAATTTGAAAAATTTGAAAGGTAATCATTTCTATAATTACTTATTACCGATGACGCTATTGGAAATTTAAATTCTAAAAATAAAAGATCCTAAATAAAATAAATTTCAGAGCAAAAAACGAAAAAGATTTTCTTTGAAATTAAACAAATGAAAGTCGAATGGGTTCGGGAAATCTTCTCTGAATTACTGTAGACCGATAGACGGGTGATTTCGAAAAACACCGCCTTCCAGAAGTCCAGAATTTTAGAATACCAAAATTCTCACTTTCCCGGCCTTATTCAAGGAGTCTACCGAATGATAAATAGAATGATAAATAAATGGAATTTCATTAATTATGCGCATTCTGATAGGGATTGCAAGAGCCGGTTTCTCACCGAGGATTGCCATCTATTGTGGAAATAAAGGTCTCCAGATTTCTCAGAAGACTCCAGAATTCAAAAAATCAAAACAAAGTTCTCACGAGAAAGTCGGATGTAGGCGGAGGATAAAGAATGAAGGATGAGGGATAAGGGACAAAGGATGAGGGATAATGGACAAGAGATAAAAAATTAGATAAAGGATTCTGGGTCCGAGGAAGATACCTCGTGACGTAGAAGAAATTAACGTCTCGAGACTCACATTCTGAAACTCAATATCTAAAAAAGTACAGAAAATATAAAAAAGTAGATTCATTTTCAAGTAATTTTAAACTTTTTCGGTATTTTTTAAAGCAAAAAAATTTAAAGCTTTCCATGCAGCAAATTAGTATTTTCTCATATATAAAAACTGAATATTTATTTTTACAGAAAATTAAAATTCTCCTACATAAAGAATTAAAATTCCTATATTAAGAACTGAATATTTATTTATGGAAAAATTAAGTTAAGTTTTTATATAGAATTGAAGTTACATCATAAAAAATAAAATCCTCTTCTATTTGTAACATCCCAATTCTAATTTTATCCGGAAGTTAAAAACTCATCTTTCTGACGGTGAAAAAATGCTCTCCAAAATTTATATTTTGAAATTAAGAATAATTAGAAATCTTTAAAGAAGAAAATTAATTTCTATTTTTAAATTTTTAATATATCAAGAACTTAAAGAATATTTTTCATTAAAAACCTTTTTTAATCTCGATTGCATCAAAAATTAAAAAACAGAGGATATCTGACCTAAGGCAAAAATTAATATTTTCGAGGTTTATGTCTGGAAATCCAATAGCGAGTTTGAAAATCTTGCAATTAGCCCCCAACTTGCTTCTAAACTTGTTTATATTCGGTAATATGAAACAATCAAATAATGTTTTTCACTCCTATCTGACAATTTGAAACTACCTAATATTGCTTTTTATATTTATTCAGCAATACGAAACATCAAAACAATAATTTCTAGCTCATATTTACTGAAATAAATTCCAGGAATATTTTTTAAAATTCATATTCAGTAATATACAGAAGTTAAATTACATTTTTAAAATTTATATTTGATAATATGGAATAATATTTGTTAATTTTAAAATTTTAACTTCATTCTAATCGAAATATCACGAGTTCGGAAACAAAAAAATTCTAATTCAAATAAATTTAATTTTTTTATATTTACTCTCGGAAATCCAGTATCGAAAAGCAGGAAGCACTACAACCCACATCCTGGTTCACTTCGAAGCTGGTTAATATTAATCTACACAAAGAATTAGATCACTTTTGTCCTCAAAAATTTAAATTTCGAGTTTACTTTAAATACTTTAAATTCCATCCAGATTTAGAAATAAAAAACAGTTTGTGATGTAAGAACATTTGATATTTTAAAACCTAAACTTAGAAATCTTAGAAACCTGATGTTAAAATCCAAAATTCTAAGGACAACAGGATCAAAGTCTGGGTTTATTTTAACATCTGCTGATATTAACTTACCAAAAAGATTAAAGAGCGCTTTCATTTAAAAAAAATATCAATTTCTTCTAACCTCTATTTTCTTAATTTAGAAATGAAAAAACACCTTATGAAGCAAGAAAACTTGGTATTTTTTAATTTAATCCCAAATAGTTAAAATAAGAAATATAAACTACTTTGATTAGGATTGTATCTTAATCTAGAAAAAATCTTTTGAAATAAAAAGAATTAATTTTTCTAACATTTAATTCTGCAAATTTAAACTAAAAAGTACAAAGAGTATATTTTATTCCAGAAAATATGAACTCCATTTTGACCTAAATTGTCACACTTTGGAAAAAGGGCATCTTCTGAAGTAAAAAACTTAATTTGTCCGATCCATGCTTGACGATTGAATACCAGAAGTCAAGAAATGTCAGAATTGGTAACAGACTCATCTCGAAAACCGGTTAATATTCATTAATATGAGGGAACAAAGCCCTTTCCTTTTTACTAAAGAATTCTAATTCTATTTTAGATTGTATCTTAATTTAGAAAAAGCATCCTCTGATGTGATGAATTTGATATTTTTAACTTATATTTGGAAATCCGAAATAAGAACTTTAAAAACACCAGAATTGAAATTTTGATTCATCCCACAAATAGTACTGATGAACTAAAATAGTTTTTTTATTCTACTGTTATTTTCATTTGAATACCGTTTATGTTTAAAGACGGAAGATATCCGATATTAGATAAATTTGGCATTTTAGAATTTAAGCTGGGAAATATAAAAACAAAAATTAGAATTTTAATTTGCTCTGAGAATAGATGACGTTAATTCATATGAAGAATTTGGAGATTTTTATTTTGCAAATTCTAACTTGTTTCAACCTAAGTATTATTCGTGTTCAAATCATCAAATACATAATCTAGAATAAATTTGACATTTTCAAAATTGGTAGTTTCGACATCGAACGTTCAAAGTCAGAATCGAAATTTTTATTTGTTTCGAAATTAGTTTCTATTAATTTATAGGAGGAAATAAAACAGTTTTTTTAATCTAACAATTCTAATTTTATTTCGATTTAAACTGTAAAGTTGCAAGTCGTAAGACTCATTTTCGGATTTAAGTAGGAGTGGGATGGATATGTTTACGTTAATGATTCTCCCTCAATTTAAATAGAAATTTCAAATAAAGAATCCAAATAACCAAGGATTGTTTTTCATCATAAAAGTACTACACCCCAAAAATGGAGTGGAAGTTACGAAATTTGTCCAAAAAAAAATTTAAAAGCTTTGTCTTCTGGAATTTCTCCAAACAAAGCAGTTCCTGGATCCCACGATTTAATTTTTGGAAAAATTTAATTTAAAAAATTTTGAATAACGACCAACTGATGTCAAAAACATATTTGAAGTTGATTTCCGGTCTACAAATTCTGAAACATTTCGGGAAATACCAAATATGGATAAAAGTTTTCAGAATCAGTTTTCCGACTATGTTTTGAAACATGATAATCAAGAATTAAAATTCTCGAAATTAATCCTTAATCTACAAGTTCTAAGAAATGTTGAACAACGAAAAATAAGAATGAAAATTTTGGAAGCCAATGTTCAATCTATGCATTTGAAGAAAGTTGGGAAAATAACAATTAAGAATTTAACTCTTAAAATTATCTTTCAAACTACGTATTCTGACAAATCTTAAATAACAAAAAATAGGAATCAAAACATTTTCGAAGTTGATTTTTAACTTATGAATTTTGAAAGATTTTAAACAATAGCTAAGTTGGCTTTTAAAAAGTGTTTTCTCAATTAGTATTCAAGTTTCAGAAAATAGACATCAGGACATATTGAAACCAATTGGGATCTATTGGAGCGAAAATCCTTCAAAATAATTTGCTATTTTTGCCACCCAAAAAGGTAAATTAAATTTTTTTACTTTTCCAGAAAAAATAAATCAAATTCACACCTTGAGGACCCACAAAATAATTCTGCAAACTTAATGAATGTCAACTAAGGAAAAGTGCTGATATTTGTCCATTTTAACTGACATTAATATTCATACTAATTAATATTAATGTTAATTGATGTTCTTTAGTTTCCCTGACTTTTACTTTCCATGACATTTCCAGAAAAGTGAAATTTTGCAAAAACGAAAAATCAAAAACAAAAATTCCGGAAATTCCTACTTTCGAAATTCGTCATCAAAGAAGTTCGTAAAAATTTCGCAATTAATTATATAGTACTCAAATGGTTATAACGCTTTCACAATATGGTGGGACACATTAATATTTTAAAGTAGTCACATATTTGATCTTCCGGGATTCAACAGGAACTTTTGGAACGTCTGGGATTTTTGGAGTTAAAGTAACGTTCGAAGTTCTCTTCAGAACAATTATTAGGGAATTTTATTATCACATTTCGTAACAGCAAAACAATTGGAACACTGCCAAGTTGAGAAAAATTGGAAGTTTCATATTAATATTATTAAAACAAATAATCCTAGAAATTCTTTAAGAATTATAGGAAACTTTCTCGAGACAATTCCATATGAATTTTCATATTAATGTCATCATCGAAAAGAAGAAGTAAACAGTTTCTCAACAATCCCGAAATAGACTTCTAGACGACTCTCCAAAGTTTCCTAACTTCTCTAATAATATAATTTAAGTCGTTTTTTTATTTTCTGGGAAATTTGCCAATGGAATTTGTGTCATGAGTTTGAAAATCTTTGACGTCACTTCTGGATTCAGTGCAAACTCCTGAAAACGAAAGTCATTAGAATTTTTGTGAATGTATTAATCTTCATAAATGTTTACGAATCATCATGAATCTTTGTAAATTTTCATGAATGTTCGAAAATGTTTCATAAATATTGTTAATTTTTATGAATGGAAACTAACAAGTGCTTTCTGCATCATGAATCCAGAAATAGCAATTTTTTGATTCCCGAGGATCCAGGTTTTCAGTTGTTCTCTCTCTTCTGGCGTCACGTATTTCAGGAGGTCCTTCATTAGTCCTATGAATACGGTATTTTTCTCCACAAATTTATGAAACTCCGTGGACCCGGATACTCCACAAACAGCTTTGGCCTGAAATACAAAATAACATTCATATGAATTGATAATCTTACGGTGTTCAGTCCGAACTCGATCAAGCGGTCGTATTGGGCATTTGCGATTAATCCGTTGATCTGCAACAAAATCAAGGGATTCGTTTTTACATATTCCATCAATTTTTGAGGACAATCTTCAGTCTGAAATAATTTTATAAAAAAGCAAAATTTTTCTAAACTTACAGAAACCATTGGAAAGATCAGAAGAATTCCGAAAAAAATCAGCAACATTCTCAAAATGATTGTAAAAAATAAATACAAGACATCTTTTATATCATTTTCTATTAGCAGGTGGGCAATCTACAAATTCGTAAATCCAAAAAAAGACAATCATCCTTGTTCATTATTTATTCGTCTAATTTCCTCTTTATGTCCAATTTCAAAAAAACCTCTGTTTATTTATTCTTCATAAAAACAAACTGCACGATTAAAAATATAATCATAATTACTTTTTTTCACCCGAAAATTCAACAAGTTTCATTGAAACGTAGCAATGATCTCGGAAAGAGCCGAATAAGTCCCGGTAACAAACCCAATAAAGGCAAAAAACAACATAATCCCGTCGATTATCCAGGTCTTCACAGTGAGGCGATTCTGGGCATATGAGACTAGAAGGTCAATCAATGGGGGAAATAACAAAGCCAGTGATGTACAAGCAACAGCTCCAATAAGAGCGATGAAAAGTGCTAAATGAGGGACCAATTCTGCTATGGCGAGTGTCGTAAGAACGATCAGGAATCTCGCTATGTATATATACTTGATATGCTTCTCTGCCGGACATTTTCTAGTGATATATTTCTCAATTCGTTCCATAGGAACATAAAATTGAAGAGGGTAAGAGACCATCACGCATAAAACAAACATGATTTTTAACATTTGGTAAAATCTGAAATAGATTAGTTAGAAAATGTAACCCAATAACAATACTTACGGTTCATTTGGTAGATTCAATGTGACAGTATCCTTGACGATATCGCCGACCGAGAGATATCCATAAAATCCAATGACAGCGAAGACAGCAAGGACGACCAAACAGGAGGAATTCAGAACTCCATTCCAACTGATGAAAAACTGAGGCTTCTCCATTCTATTCTCCAAGGGCATAACCTATATCCATTATATAACAAAATTAATCAAATGGAAGTCATCAAACTCACAACAGAGACACCTTCGAAGGCAAACATCACAGTTCCGAAAAACAACGGCAGATCTTCTAGACGTCCGAATTTCGTAACATTACTTGTGGGTTGGAGATGAGTCAGGAAATAATAAATGACGATTCCGACAGCAGTCAGATAGATCATATTAGCGGCGAAAGCGAAAGGAGCCAACGAACTCAGTTTTCGGATTGAGCAAATCGCCATGATGGGGATCAACAATAACACCATCCAGACCGCTTTCGCCATGTGAATCCCGGCATTTATGGCAAAGAACTAAAAGCAAAGTTAGGATTTGAAACTAAAGAAATTAAATTTACATCTTGAAGGTTATCTGCCATGAAAACGAAGTACACACAGCAAAAACCGAGCTGAGCGATGAAAACATTCACGTTCACAAGTTGTTTGAAGAAGTAACCTCTAGTATTTATCCAATTTGGACCTGCTTCGACGGCACCTCTCATGATGTTGGCATAGTCGATCAGCTCCCTTCCGTTCCTTCTGCAGACAAAATGAGCTGCAAAAACAACTAATCTCATGCAATATAGACAAACAGCACAAATAACGATTAGTAGGAATAATCCAAGCTGAAATACAAAGAATGAAAATAAAGTCATATAAAGAAATAAACTTACGTAAAGTCCAGAATGTTTGAATGCCAAAGGCAATGAAAGCAGACCTGTCCCCAACATGGCTTTGATCATGTGGACAAAGGCTTGTTCCGGGTTGATCGTGTTAGAGGTCCGGGGACGATCGGCGAACAGATGACTGCCTTCTGTATGTTCCCCGGCACCGCCACCCGAACCCGGAGCAATCGCGGCATTATCAGATTCACCTCGGACCTGGAAACTCGAGATTCACATTAATATTGATATGTGAAGGTGGTTTTATATGGAAAAACCAAAGTTTATGTTAATATCGAAAAGTTTGAGAATGACCTTAATATTAATACATCCAAAGTTTATATTGGTATCAAGGAATTCCAAATTGGTTCAGATATAGATGAAACACAAACTATGATATAAAAAGCAAACTGAAAAACCAACCTGCCGAACTGCTTCTTCGATTCTGGAGTCTCCGGGAGTTAATGACATGTCTGGAAAAACCGAAATTAAAACAAATTTCGAAAACAAGCACTTCAACCATCTTCAGAAGTCATCATCTTGAGGAATTTTTTTCCGGAAAACTTGTTAACACAATTTTAACGCAAAAATAGAGACAAAACCGATAACAATAGTAGAGTTTGTCTGGCTTGCAATTTGCATCAAAAAATCAATGAGGAAATCATCCGAGAAACCGAGACAGGGTGATGTTTATGGATCATTGCTTATCAAAAAAAAGAAAAAAAAACAAACTCACTTTATGTAGGAAATTTATTCTATATGAAGCTCCAGATTGTATTAGTCGATGTCCTTTTACAACGAATCCAGTTTGTTAGTAATCGCGTGTGACGTCCACAAAATCCCGATCGCGAAAAACAACGTGGACTACCTTTCGCGTTGGGACCGATCGCGGACAAAGATGTGGATTACCTTTTTCGTCAGAACTCATTGACTATTTTTTTTCGAAAATCACCTGATGAAAGTCAAATTTCTTAAATTCCTGGATGTGTCTCAAGTGTGAGTAATGATCAAAGACCAAGAAGTCACAACAGTAAATAGAAATTTGTTGAAAAAATAAACCTCATATTTTCGAATTTTTTCAGCAAACAGAAGTCAGATTTCTCTTTCTTTTGTTTTCTGAGGAAGAGCTTGAGTAGACCGCGTCATTCGATAAAGATCAACGAAGGACCACATAGTCAGATTTACCTCATTTTGCTCTTTGAGGAGAAGTTTGATCAGTGCGAGTCATTCGATCACGGCAGATGAAAACAAAATGGCTGGGTGACCCTTTTTTCCTTTTGAGGGGAATTTGACCAATGTGAGTTGTCAGATTAAAATGAATGGAAATAAAATAACAGGTTTGTCTTTTTTGGTGATAGTCTCACCGACATTTTCTCAAATGAGGAAGTGAAAATTAATAGCCAGGTTTGCCTTTTTTGGAGAGAATCCCACCAGAGCGATTCTCTTGATGAAAGTCTTTTTTTGCTTTCAGTTGATAATGATTCCTTTTGTATACTTCTTATATCAAACTTCGTGTTTTGTGGTTCTGTAGAACTGGAAATTCTGCAGTTTGGTCAAATAGATCATAGGCAAGGTCGTTTGTATATCGAAGCTCCAAGTTCGTCTGCATTTCCGACCGTCTGGTTCTCATTGCCGACAGGAAAAGGTCTGGAGCAGCCCGCTACGTGTCTTTTATCCGTCAAATAACAAATATAATTTTTCCCTAATTGTAACTCATATTTAATTTTACCCTAATTCATAGTTTTCCATTTTTTACGATAATTTGCTTCATCTTTGATCATCTTATCAAAATGGCGTGCCCTTTCTTTTTTCGGTTTTGATCATTCCACCACGCGATTTTGCTTTTTGCATTGTATTTTATCAAATTTTTGTTTTTATTACAGCTGCTTTGATTCGTCTGGCCGACTCCATGTTCCCACGTGTTCTCGCCAGCTTCTTGCTTTAACGGGAATCGATGTCGTGGAATCTCGTTGAGCCCTTAAGGCTTTGGCTTTTTTAAGTTTTTTTTCCTCCAAAGCCCTGAGTATTCCCTGAAACTTGACAAACTTTAACTTTTTTTGAAATCAAATTACGCGAGTTTTACACTTTGTAGGCTTATCAAAGGTTTAACTGCGTGTTCCAGGTCCTCGATTCGAAACAACGCAACAGCGTTGCGGACGTGATGTCGCCCATTAATGCAGGCTCACCTGCCCAGTCTCCAACAGAGTAATTTTTTATTTACATTTCAAATTTAAAATCTGTACTGTTTGAATTTCAGAGCTCTCACGGGATGGAGACGATTCTCTCCCTCTGACAGAACCATCAAAGGAATAGTCATTGGTGGTATCACTGGAGGTATTGAGATTTGCATCACTTTCCCTACTGAATATGTCAAAACCCAACTTCAACTTGACGAGCGTTCTGCGACTCCAAAGTTCAAAGGTCCGATAGATTGTGTGAAGCAGACTGTTCGCGGCCATGGTGTCCTTGGACTTTATAGAGGACTTTCTGTTCTACTTTATGGCTCTATCCCGAAATCCTCCTTCAGGTTCGGAACTTTCGAGTATCTCAAGGGAAAGGCCGCGGATGAAAAAGGAAACCTGACCCCGATGATGAGATTCATGTGTGGGTTCGGAGCTGGTCTCTCTGAAGCCGTCTTTGCCGTTACTCCGATGGAAACGGTCAAAGTCAAGTTCATCCATGATCAAACTCTAGAAAATCCACGTTTCAAAGGATTTGTCCACGGTGTTGGGACAATCGTAAAAACAGAAGGTCTTTCTGGTATTTATCAAGGACTCCTAGCAACGATGGCGAAGCAAGGTAGTAATCAAGCAATAAGATTCTTCGTCATGGAGACTTTGAAAGACTGGTATCGTGGCGGAGACAACTCGGTAGTTATCAGCAAACCTATTGTTGGTGCTATGGGTGCCATTGCGGGTGCTGCTAGTGTGTATGGAAATACTCCAATTGACGTCGTTAAGACGAGAATGCAAGGTTTGGAAGCCAAAAAGTATAAGGGAACCATTGATTGTGCTGTCCAAATTTGGAAAAAAGAAGGATTTTTCGCGTAAGATTTATTTTTTGTTTTTGTTTTAAACGTCGTTTACAGGTTCTATAAGGGAACTGTTCCCAGATTAAGCAGAGTGTGTCTCGATGTCGCCATTACCTTCATGATCTATGACTCTATCATGGAAGCGATTAATAAGTACTGGAAATAACCGAACTTGT
This sequence comes from Halicephalobus sp. NKZ332, assembly GCA_009761265.1. Lineage (NCBI taxonomy): Eukaryota > Metazoa > Nematoda > Chromadorea > Rhabditida > Panagrolaimidae > Halicephalobus > Halicephalobus sp. NKZ332. Next base: position 15,093 of record VOSG01000030.1, on the reverse strand, counting down.
TTAGTATGCTAGAGATAAAATTATTGTAGGATTTTATTACAATTGTTACATATAGATTCTAAGTGTCCTTGTATATTTTTAGTAAATTATAAAAATGTTAGAAAGAGTTGAGGTGTTGTTTTTTATCTCTCTTCTTGGTCTCGTTCTTCATAGGGTTCATCGTTATGGCGGTGATTGTGTTGGAATTTGTACTCTTCCTCCTGGCACTCACGGACTTCGGGGGCAGTTCCAACAGGGGTATCGTCATAATCCAGATCCGGACGGCCTGGATGGGTGTGTTGGATGGGCTGGAAATAAACAATTTTAAAGAATACAGTAATTAGAATTTTACCTTTTCACCCTCGGGAACACTATCTGCGTTGTATTGAGAAAAATCTCCGTAAGAGTCGTCAGACATTATTTAGAAGAATGAAGTTAGTTCTAATTTTTGGGGAATTATTTTTACAATTTATAATAGTAGAATTAGGCGGAGTTTGCAATGTTGTCAAAGGCAACGGATTGTGAAATTATTGACTTCTAGTTTTTTTGGATTGTTTTTTGACGCAAAAAATTTAAAATCCGTTGCCAGCAGCTACTAGAGTTTTTTCTCTCGAAGTTGGTCTCTTTCTCGAGATCAGGTTGGCCCGGAGATTAAGTTTTGAAGATCTTCGACCGGCTATTTCTGAAATGAGTCAAAAAAGTGAATCGTACAAATACAAAATTCTGCCAAGGGATTCAAAAATTCGAAAACGTGAAAGAACCAAAAGTACTGGAAGTATACAAACATGAGAATATTTAAAAATATAAGCATTTGGAAATATCGCAGACAGAAATATATAAACATTTATAAAAACCTACAAAAATGATTCGTATATAAAGGTTCTCAAAGATATAAAAAGATTAAAAGATCTTGCAATTTTTAAAATTAAAGGATCAAAGTTTTTCGAAACAGATTTTTGACATTTTGAAGAGATAAACTTTATCCGAATTTTCGTCTGTTGAATATCATCATTTTTCAAAGTCATTTTTTCCGAACATCTTCACACTTTGACTTTCTCAAGATGGAAGAATATGTCTCAGGTCCGGTTAGTTGAAATCGAAATTGGAGGTATTAAAACAACTTTACAGAAGTTTCCATATGTAAAAATGGTCGCGAGTCGTTTCTATCATGGATCTGAAATCTCAGGAGCTGCAAAATTAAGAGGAAAGCAGTAAGTTTTCTCACCATAACAATCAACATTTAAAGAATAAATAGGTTTTTTCTGCATATTAATTAATATTGCAGGGAAAGTAATAAGTTTATACTTTATATTAATTAATTTTGAAAAAAACAATGAATTTTTGTATGAATTAATATTGGAGGGAAAGTAGTGGATTCCTCATCACAACAATTTAATATAGGAAATACCAATAAATTTTTTGTTGATTAATATTGAAGAAAATCAGCAAATTTATTCTTTGTATTAATGTAATTTTTTTTTACTAATGTAGAAAATTATTTCTTGTATTAATTACCATTTAAAAGTAAGTTTCTTGTTATACTAAATAATATTAAAAGGAAATGATAAGTTCTCTTTTGTTGATCAGTGTCAATAGAAAAGCAAGAAATTTTCTCTTCGTATTGATCCATAATAAAAGACAGCGTTCAGGACGATAAGAGTCAAATTCCGCTCTTCCATCAGTCTCGTTTTGGAGATTGTCCTCAATGCTGAAAAAAACACAGTCAAGATGTTCAGTCCCATGGTACCCTGTCGGAGAGCCCTTTCCCCCAATACCGTTTTTATAGTGACTCCGAGTACTCCGTTTATAGAGGAGTTCGAGTTTGGACTCATCTATCAATCCGAGGAAATCGAGGTTTGTTTCGTTATGATTCACCTCGTTTTAAATAAAAGCCTATATTTCAAAAATCTTTCGACATTCTACGTCAATTTCGACAGTTTAAAGAAACTCAGTTTTTTGATAATATTTTGGTCGATTTTTGTATTTTCGATAAATTCAGCATTTAAAAAGAAATGATTTCAATTAGATTTCGATATCTTAAATACAATTTGGTATTTCTAATAAATTTCAATATTCTACCCGGATTTCGACAGAACTTTTTGAAGAGATTCTATTGTTTCGAAATCTCCAAAATTGTGACATTGTTTAATATTTAATTTTCGAGATTTAGATTTTTATAAACGGAGTACAGATCGCTGAATTCCCTTTAAATTGTCCGTGGTATCGGATTTACGAGATCGTGATTGAAGGACCCCCTGATTCAATTAGCACTTTGAGCTTCATCCTGGCGAACCCATACTCCAGATCCTCACCCCCTCCCCCCTACTACGAGCGGGCCCCTAACCCGAAACCGAACTCTATCCAAGCTCCTGGTGGGGTCCAGCCTTGGTCTCCCGGGAATGCCTCCGGAACCTCGAATTATCCCATGGGGGGAGGGGCCGTTTATCCCGGAGGAACACCATCCAATTACCCTTCTGGAGGAAAACTCCCCTATCCAGAAGGACCAATACCAAATCATCCTTTTTCTGGACAGCCCTCCTATCCTGCCAGAGGACCTCAGATCAATCAGTCTCCCTCGCCTCTTTATCCCGTCTCCGGAGGTCCTAATATTGGATTAGGTTCGATGAATTCTTCTCCAAGTCTTTATCCTGTCTCCGGAGGTCCTAATATTGGATCAGGTTCGACGAATTCTTCTCCGAATCTTTATCCGAAGTATCCGACGAAACCTGGAAGTCCAGGAAAACTGGATGGGTCTATAGGGCTTTCAACGGTCTCTATGGGATCTGGATCCCTTACAAGAACACCTGAAGTTGGAGAATACGGAAAAAATCCGGTGATTTCCGGAGGTCCTGGAAGATCACCTGGATCTATGGCATATCCGACAGGATCTATGGGGTCTGGAGTTCCTGGAAGATCACCTGGATCTATGGGATACCCAACAGGCCCTATGGGATCTGGAGTTCCTGGAAGATCACCTGGATCTACGGGGTACCCGATGAACCCTATGCCATCCGGGGCCCCTGGATCAATGTCTTATGGGACGAATTATCCGAATCCGTCCTCTCAACATCTTCCAGGCTCCACTGTCGGATTTAACAACGTCTCGATCGGAGAACAGGGTACTCGGCAGTATCCCCACCCTCAATTCGGAGGAATCGGAAGTACTACTAGGTAATTTTTCTGAGTATTTAAAATCACGAGATTATTATTTAGTTACAACTCATCCTATGGAGGAAATTATATCTCTGCTGGCAGCGGCTATGGAGCTCAATATCCACACGCTGGATACGGATCTTCTGGAGCTTACGTCACACACGGAAAGCCACACCGTCGTTACAAAAAAAAATCTTGTAGCTCTTCCAGTTCCTCATCTTCTTCTAGTTCTGACTGTCACAGTCATCATCATCACTGTTAATAATTAAATAAATCCATATATTTTTTAAATTTTGTAATTATATAAACAACTCCACTTTTTTCTCATTCTAATCGTTGTAATAATCATTATTATTTTAGAAGATAGCTTAAAGAATTAAATCCATATTATTTTTACTTTCTTATTACAGAAACCACTCGTCCACTTTCTTATTTGTTCATTTCCTTACCATTATATTCTTCATTATCTTTGTCAACAAATAAAGTAAGTCACATGGTATTTTTTAGACTTCTTTTCCAGCTTAGAGGAACTTTCTGGTTTTATTTTTTCGTTTTTATTATGGTCATTGTTATCGCTAGAAACTAGCTTAAGAATAATAAGAATCACAAAATGTTTTTCAAAGTTTCTTTTTCACTCTAGAAAGCTTTTTGCTTTTACTTCCTCTTTTTCGTTCATTTTTGTAGTCATCGTCATCGTTGTCAAAAAAAGTAACTGAGAAAGAAAGGATCACATGACATTTTTTGGTTTCTATCCTGGAGACGACTTTCTGGTTTCATTTTTTCCCTCATTTTTGTAGTCATTGTCATTATCGTCAAAAAAAGTGACTGAAAAAACAATGAAGAATCGCACAGTATTTTTAAAAGTTTCCTTTCATCTCAGGAGCTTTCTAGTTTTACTTCCGCTTTTCTCCCTTCTCATTGTTACAACGATCATTATCATCACAAAAAACTAGATCAAAAAGTAAAAAACTGTCTCACATTTTTTGTTTAATTTTTTCTTTCACTTTTTATATATGACTTAAAAATAAAGTGCAAATAAATTCGTCATTTCCTCAGTTGGTTTTGGCCCCGTCTTGATCCACGGACAGATCCTTGGAGAACTAGTCGGTCCATTCATGGCGAGAAAACACAAAGACTCTCCGTTGATCGCTGGACATACTCGGGAAAAAAATTCCTTTGCTTCTTGTCCACTCCGCAGCGAACTCGACGAATCGCTGCCTGTTCAAAGCTGAATTTTTTGCGGAATTCCGCGATGTAATGGAGAAACGTCCGGTTGATGCACTTAACTTGATTCAAGAGATTCCGCTTCACAGTCAGGAACTCCAAGTGGATCACTTTTCATCCTGCAATCAAAACAAAATAAATTTCGACAGCGATAAAGACGTCCTTAAAATTTTTTTCTGAATAAAAACGCCGATCTCGAATTTTGATAAAAAACGGAATCGAAATTTCCAATCCTCTTCAATAATAATTATTTCGGGAAAATCTGGTCCCTGGATTTTTTGATCTTGATAAAAATTTTGTAATCTGCTTATTGTCAAAAGGAAACTATTCAGAAACGGGAAATGAAAAACATTGCAAAACCAGAAAAATACATAATCCTATTTACTCTTGGATCACCAAGTTTGAAACATCTTCGATTATCGCAGTTTCTCAGGATCCGGTAAGAAGCTTCGAAACTAATACACCGGATTCACAGCTTTTGAAATTTGTAAAAATTTGTTTCGAAACAAGTTATTAGGTATTTATTTTTAACTTTTTCATATAATTCTAGATCAATATCTGAAAGTATGGATTCTAAATTTCTGGAAATTACAAAAGTTCACATAAATTGGTAAAGATATATTTCGGGAGGAGTTCATAAAATATCCATTTTTAATTCTTACAATAATATAATTCTTAATTAATATCCGAAATTCCAAAGTTTGTATAAATTTGAAAAGATCTCTTCTGAAATAATTCCACAAAATGCTCATATCCGATCCCCATAATAGTACATCATCGAATTAAAATCTGAAGTCCAAAATCCTGGAACTCTAAAAATATTAAAAATTTACACAAAGACATAAAAATTGAAGAACATATTGTGAGAATTAATTGTCAACTCTTATAACAATACAATTGTGGAATGACTGTTCGAAATTATAATTCCTGAATGCTCTAAACAAATTCTAGAAATACGGATTAAGAAATTGCATGGAAATATTGACTTTTGAGTTTTCATTCTTTCATGATAAAAATGATAAATTCAAAAATCCCGCTAAAATTGTCAGTTGATATTCACTCATCCTGTCCCGAAGACAGATTTAGCAAAAGTCATATTTCGCCAAAATTAAATTTTTTTATTCTTCAAATTCGAAAATATTTAAAAAGGAAATTCTCAGTTTTTTTATAAGATTTTGAATATTTCTGTTTACACAATTTCTTAACAACGCTTATTCCTAATTTTTCAAATAGTATGATTGACAAACAATAAACTCAGCAAATATTTTTTTACACTTTCGAAATGACCTGTCAAGTACTTTGCCTCCAGCGATTTTTTTTCTTTTCGGGACTGCGCAGCAGACAGAGATGTTGCAAACTGAGGATTTGGATTTGACGGATATCAGTCACTTATCTCGTGTTAAGTAAGAGGCCATGAAGCCGATATAGGAAGCTTTTTCACAACAGGAAAACTAGTTTCCAGTCAAATATTGACCCATCCGGCCCGAGTGGATCCCTCAGCCGGTCCTGGACGTTTCTTTTGCACCGTTTTGGACCGGTGAACTGACCACAGGCGGAGTCCCGGGAGCCTCCCCCTTGGAGCAGACGATCCTTCCGCCTCGTCTACTATAAAAGCCCTCCATCCAGGTTTATCTGAGTAACTCGATTTATTTTCTTTTCTTCTAATTGAAATTTGACCATCGTGATGAAGTTTTTCTTGATCGGCGCGACTTTTGTCGCCCTTACATTTGCTCAGGATAATTCCACCGAAACAACCACTACGGCCAAGAACATCAGACGTCAAGTTCCTGGTTATGCCGGTAAGATTATTTAAATGTAAAAATAAAATTTTAATAATAAATTTTAAGCACCATATTATGGAGCTCCAGCCTTCGCTGCTCCAGCCCCGGCCTTCGCTCCAGCCCCAGCCTTCGCCGCTCCAGTAGCCCCAGCATTCGCTGCCCCAGTTGCCCCGGCCTTCGCTGCTCCAGCTTTCGCTGCCCCGGCCTTCGCCGCCCCGGCCCCAGTCTATGCTGCTCCTGGTATCCCCGTCGGTCCAGGACCCGTCGCTTATCCCGCCCCTGGTCCCATCCCTGTCGGTCCAGGACCTGTCGCTTATCCTGCTCCTGTTGCTCCTCCCCCGCCACCAGCTTTCCAACCTCCTCCACCACCCCCGCCCCCAGCCTGTGCCCCAGCCTGTCTTCCTGGAGCCGCTTGCGTCGCTGGAGCCTGTGCTTGTTCCGCCCCTGTTGTCTACAACCCAGTCGTTGGATGCGCGTAAGTTCTTTGAATTTATTTCTTTAAACTCATAATAATATTATTGTTCTAGTCCCCCTCCGTTGCCACCACCAGCCCCTATTCCGGCCGGTAGATTGATCCCTCAAGCTTTGCCTGGAGCTCCTTGCGAAGTAAGATTTTCCCAAAAAATAAGAAATAAAAAATACTCTTTAGCCCGGAGTTGAATGTACCGGAGGTAGCGTCTGCTCCATGGGTATCTGTCTCTGTCCCCCAGAGCTCGTTCAAGAAGGAACTGTCTGTGTCTCCCGTACCATCTACGGAGTCCTCCCCCCTCCTCCAATGCCAGTCCCCGTGATGCCGGCTCCCGCCTACCCCGTCCCTGCCCCCGCCCCCATCGCCTTGGCTCCAGGACAGCCGTGTGCCGCCGTCCCTACTCCCTGTGCTCTCGGGGCTTTCTGTGATCCCCGAACAGGATTCTGTGTCAGAAGAAGAATCGCTCGCAAGGATACCGCCAGTGAAGAAAAACCAGAAGAACAATAAACTCGCAAAAAAACATCGACCTGATTAGCAGTATTACATTCTCACAAGCTTACAGGTCGTCAGTACAAAAATTCATACACATTTTTCCCCGAAAAATACGAAACCCCATTTTTGTCTGTGCATAGTTGTTGATCTGGTTCGATAAATATTTACCATTCGAATAAAAAAAATAATTCAATCTTGCACTAGAACTTTAAGATATATACCCAACATACGAAAAGGCAACAGAAAGAAGGAATGCCCGTATTAAGATTGAAATTAATAATTCAGTTCATCTCGTTTCGATCATTGTTCTCTCGAGGGTCAACTTGGTTCCGATGATTGGTGTGGTTTTCTTGAGGATCAAGATCTTGATTCCGTTGAGCTTCTACGAAGGCGCGATCTCGATCTTCGTCTTGAGCTCCGAAGTTGAATCCACCTGGACGATCAGGAACCTCCACATAGGGCAGGGGGGTTGGGTCGAAGATCCTTTTCAATATCGAAGGAGTTTCCAGAATCCTGTATCCATATGGAAGACTTGGGAAAACATCCTCAGCATAGTAATACAAATGTCCACAAACAATTCCTGAAATATCCTCTTTAAGGAAGTCCAAGTTACTATGACATACCGATGAAATCGTAGAGGGCGTTGTTGCCCAGAAGGAGGGAGAAGAAGAGACAGACCCAGGGCAAGTAAGGGGCGTTGAAAGAGAGGATTCCGAAGACGTTCATTCTGACAAAGGGATTTCTTCTGCTCCACAGATAAACTAACATCAGGGTGAAGGCTTGTCCAAGGAAAGCGAGTCCGACAGCAGTAGCGAAGATGACCTGGAAGATGGTTTTGTTTAAAAGGGGATTTTGGGAGGACACTCACCAGAACGAAGGCGTTGAAGATGAACATGTACACGAAATCCGCGGTTCTCCCACTGAAAGATCCCTCTTCCAGCATCTGGCAATGACGGTAGGCAAATATCACGCTGAAGAGGAAGTTAAATCCGAAAGATCCAAAGTAGCAGAAAGAGGTGAAAATCCTCCAGAACTGAAAAAGTACTTCGAAATCCATATTAATATACCAAAAAACCCACTTGAAATTTGAAATAAACGAGTTCCCAATGATAATAGAGTTGGAATGGAGAAATCAATTTGAAATCCTGAAAAAAAAGTTTACGGATATAAGTGAAGAAAACCTTACACATAACAAAGTAATGAGGACACAGGTTGTTATGTAAACCCTCGTCACAGGAGGCATCTCCATATATGCATGGACCAAAGCCTGCATCTTTCCTGAAATCTAGAAAGGTTAGAACCGGAAAATCAGAATCTCCGTGAAAACACGGTTCTACGGAAGACAAATGAAACGCGCTGGAACTAGGGAGAATTCGTTGCGAGAAAATCCATGATCAGCTCTGCTCGGCTCTTTTTCGCGATGAGAAAAACCGCAATCAACGTTCTTCAACCTTTATTTTCACAACGGAAAAATTCATAATGAATTTTAATATTTGTTATCACAATGGAAAAATTACAATCAACGCTTTTTAATTTTCATTCCCCACCGTGAGGAAATTCATAATCAATTTTTTTCGACTCTTTTCTTGCTCCAGAAAAATCCATCAATCAGTTTTTATCAACATTCGTTTTCAGGATGAAAAAATCCACAATCAATTTTGACATTTACTATCTCAATAGAAAAATACATGATTGACTTTATTTTCTGTTGTAAGAAAATCCATAACAATTTTTTCCCTCATTAAAAAATTCATAACCAAATTTATTCAATTTTCTTTTTAATTTGAAAAAAATTACAATAAGTTTTTCAGTTTCATTTTGTTCCAAAAAATCCATATTCGATTCTCGTCAACATCCATTCCAATATTTAATGAAATTTTATTTGCAAAAGTAGATGAAGTCAAATTTATATCAAATTCTTCTAATTCCATTAGAAACCGATAATTGAGATCACTACAGCTTAGGCGCTTTCTGGGGTGATTGAAAGTAATTTACAAACTCCTCAAATTGACGACAGTAGTCCACACTATTCTGCTGAGCCATCAATCCAATCTGATTCGAAAATTCATCCGTCAAAGCTCTCTGTAAAGAAGCCCCATCTATCGTTCTTTCCAGACAAGGGAATAAAGTATTTTGGACCCCTTCCATGCCTTCCATCGAGGGAGGCAACAACGTCGCCTCGTTACTGTTACTCTTATTCACATAGCCACTCGTCGATGTAGATGGTTGATCCGGATGAAGACAAGAAAAATCTGTCGGAGCAGGACCATTCGGAACCATCACAGGAGATTGATAATTCTGTTGTTCTTGGACTTGCTCTATCGCCCTTCTTTTCCTATTTATCAAAGACCTGTGTCTGGCAGATGGAGGAAGAGGGCTTTTAGCTTGTACCGTCAACGGTGTGTCCTCATTTACTTTATCTTTCACCGGCGATTCTGGAGCGATAGATTCTTGCGAAGCCTCTCTAGAAACCGCTTGTTCGGGTTCCGGCTGATGAAGTCTCGCTGACGTTTTCGACATACTATTCCATTGCTCCAAAAACCCAAGCATCTCATCATCAACAATCGCTGTCGTCTCAACTATTTTCGCTTCTTCAGCTTCTTTTGCTTCTTTTTTCTTTTTCTGACGAAGTTTCTTTCTTTTTCTATGAGCATGAGTCGTTCCGTGGATCATATAGTCCGTGCCATACCATAGATAGTCTCTTTTCACAAACGAAACAAACAAATCCCACACACTCGGTTGTGGTTGAGGCAGGTTGACGATACTGTATTGAAAAAGAAGTTCCGTCTGCATTCCGGCGATCAGGTAAAGATGAAGGCCAGATATCTTTTCCACATTCGATTTCGTAAGACCACTCGTCAACAGTTCTTGTCGAAATTGGAAATCGGCTGCAGAGGAACTATCGACCACGATACTTGATGGAACTTCATCGATTCTCGACTTCTTTCTTACAGAACCGTGATTCGACGAGGAAGGAGAAGCAAACCCGAGGATGGGATTATTGTTGTCACTTTGATCTTCAGAAACCCCGTCTATTCGGTCTTCACAATATTGAATCAAACTGAAATTCAAAGTTATTTAGTTTTTGAAAGTCATATAATCATCAATTTTTCTCGAAATTATCAATCTATAATTTTCAGAAATATTTTTGAGTTTTCAAAGTTTTACCTTTTCAAAGATAATCTACGTTGGGCTTCAGTTGAATTACGGACAATCAACTTTGGGAAAGTGGCAGATCCAGGAACTGCCAACTTGATATCCGGCAGGAATTCTGAATCTGACGGAATTTTTTCTGGATTCATATGTTTCGGCAGCCATTTCAGTCTTAGAAATTCGAAAACATTAGTGATAGAGTCATTCATGTCAATTTGAATAAATAAAAATGGATTTTGTTCGCAAGAAAGCACATAATCTTTATCTCCCGGGTTCGAGGGGATCAACTTCAACGTCAATTGCCTCGGAATATTCGCGAATTTCTCATCATCTAAAACATCCGATCATTAAGATTAAAAGAAAATAATTTACATTTGAAGAATTGTCGAAGTGCTTTACAAGCTGGAGTTTTCACAACTAATCTCCGACTTTTCAGCTTCACTGTGGCGAATCCGTTTAGCAAAAGTTGTCTGAAAGCGTCTGGACAGATCTTGGATCCCATAGTTTTCTGTTTGTATTCACAACCATTGATGACGATAAATAACTCTTTGGCATCTCGAGGGACGATTTTAAGTTCGTCTTCTGTGATTTTTGCGATTGCCCGGAAAGCTTTGAATAAGTTGAAGTAGTATTTCTGAATTTGGACCTTATCTCTGTTCACCTTGTATTTCGCCATGAATTTCGAAAGTTGATCGAAACTCTTTCCATACTGAAAGTCAAGTGATTAAATAAAATAATAAAAAATAAGAAAAATGATGAATTCTGAATAAAAAGTAAATGAATAATAATAATAAATAACGAACTTCTTTTAGACCTTGATAGAATCTGTTCGTCTCGCTCAACGACCAGACCTGATTTTTTCTCTGAAGTTTTCCATCTTCTTCACTGAGAAGGCCACTAGAAAAACAGCTAGTAGATTCTTGTTCGAATTCGTCCAATTCAGCGGCTCCCTCACAGCCGTCATCTATCAGCATCATCTCCTCTGTTGAGGGCTCTTCCGTCGAGGACTGGTCATTTTGCTTTCTCCCGGTGACGCTTCTAGTTGTCCTCACCGGAGCTGCTTCTTCTAGTTCGATTACAACGGATTTTTCCACAAATTTCTCTCCAGATTCTCCGATGTTCGTGGAGTCCGCTTCCGAGTCAATGCTGTACATTGAAAATCGAAATTATATAACTCGTTTCCGAATCATATGTCCAAATATCGATTGAAATATAATCTGCCAATTGTCGACTTGGTTTTATTCTAAAAAAAGTAAATAATATTCTAAAAAATTAACTTTAAAAACTAATAAAAATTCCGCGGAAAAAAGACAAAACATCAGGCGCAAACATTTCGCTCACATAAAAACGAGAAACGAGAATTCCGTTCGAGAAAAAACGCCAGCTGTTTCACTTGTAGAGAAAGTATTTTGAAACAATAATCTTCAAATCGAATTTAAAAATATGTTTTGGAATAATCAGTTTTTTTTTAAATTTGTGGGAAAATAACCTTCAAATTAAATTTAAAAATAAATGTTCCGGAAAATTAGCTTTTAATATAATTGAAAATAATAATTTTTATATTCTGGAACACAAAAAAATAATAGTCTAATTCCAAAGTCAATTTACTAAAATAAAGGCTTCCAAATTTTAGAATACATATCTCAAAATAAAAATTTTCAAGGTTTATTTTTCAAATATTTACGACAATCGATTTCTTGACATTTTTCTCGGCTGGTTTGAGAAAACTACCGTATTTTTCGAAATTCGATTCAACCAGTAAATTTAAAATTATTAAATGATCTTCTTCCGGAAGTTTGAAATCTTTGATGACTTTTTCCAGCGAAGTACAATTGGCCAAAACTGCTAGTCTCGCGATGTTCGTGATGATGTAGGCCAGATGAGAAAGAAGGGGTTTATCTTGAGGGAAATTAATTCGATGGAGATTTTTCAACAAGTTTCCGTTGTATTGTTGACATCTGACTTTTTGATTGTTGAGGTCAATTTTGACGGAGGAATTTCCCGAATCCTCTGAAACCCACTTCAAGGATTCTCCTCGACTCAATTCCACTCCGTAAAATTGACGTGATTCCATGGATTCATTCCTAAAATTAGTGATATTAATTTTGAAAAATTTTAAAAGACGAAACTCACAATTGATCTAAATTGTCGAAAATTTTAATTTCTTCTTTCCTTTTTGATGGTCTTAAAAGAATTAATTTCTCCAAAACATCTTGGAGAGTTGATATCCGTTCTTTCGTGGCAGCCACTATCACCGAGTCATTACATAATATAGAAAACAAAACCTGAAAATACCATCATAGTTATCCATCCAATATAACTTATTAAAATCAATATACATGTACATGTTAGTGTCAATATGACTTACGTTGCAGATACACTTGTTAAAACAAATCATCGTATCGTTGTATCGAAATTTAGGATAAACGGTGGGGAATCTCAAGTTCGATAATGCATTAGTTGGATTAATGACAGGCGTGTTGCTGACAATCACAGCTCCGTTGGACTCTGACTTCATCGTAATTTCGTTAAACATCTTTTGGAATCTCTCTTCAAAAGATCTACTTCCCTAAAAAACAAAATCATCTGATTCTTTGGAGGAATATTACTTACACAAGGACACAAATAAAACAAAGGCATCAAGTCCGTCGCAGAAGCTTTCCCGATCAAAGGAATAAATATATTGAAATCCTCTACGGAGCTTCCACAAGAACAAGATTGATCTACACAGTAGGAAAGGACCGAGAAAGCATTCCTGAACCTAGGCCCAACCCTCTTGATTTGAAGAGCGACTTCCTGGACCTGCTTTGAGAACTCCGGACTCGGCTCGTCCTCCACCGCCAAGGCGTAGTATTGGTGGAAATCGTGATTTTCTACAGTATTCGCGAGATTCACCATTTGTTCCGAGAGATATGTGAACATAGTCATATTGCAACTCAATAGGGGATTGGTAACAGTCGTGATATACTCGTCAAACCTTTTGGAAACCTCTGCAGATATATCTTCTCCGCTGATATAAGCGATTGCGAATGGACGCTGGAAAGTTTTATATAGACTTCCTTATATAAACATGTATGAACTTTTATATGAAATCTCTACATAAAGTTTTTCATATATAACGCGTTTTTTGAGAGAATCGAGCACGGGGAGGACAAATGGCAAAAGTATTTCCGATTTTGTTGAAATTTTGTCCATTTAATTGTCTTAGGATATGATTGAGAAAAATCGAAGTCCGTGCTTCTGAAGTGGATTCTGAAGCGCGCTACAGGATTCGTGCCTTCTGAAGGCATATGATCTTTTTTGTTTGATATGTCATACATCATTCGATGCGGAATTTAATTTAGAATCGAATGATATATATGTTGATGGTATTTCGATGTGATATGCAGAAATTATGACGGAAAAATTGTCTCGGAAATCGATTTCTCTGCATTTTCCCCTTTTCACTCCATTGATTACAAAAAAATAGACACCGGATTCTGAATCTCCATTGATTTTTACATAAAATAACATAAGGTTTAGAAAAAAAGAGGAGGAACTTGGAGAGATATTAAGTAAAATATATCAAAATCCATACTTTGTTTTTCGAATTTTTTTCGTCTTAGGACCAATTTGGTGAAAAACCCTGAAACATGTATCTTCTAAAATCCAATGAGGATCATTTTCCACTAAAAATCATAAGGGGTTGTCGATCACTGAGGGTACCGGTAAGTATCAACCCGTATGGAAATAAGTAATTTTAGTAAGGAAACACACGTATCTTTCTCTCTGGTCAGAAATACTGAATTGTCGGTCTTTTACGGTTATACGATTACAGGTCTCAACGCGAAAATTGTTTTTAGTGCATTTTTAAGATTTTTTCGTTCTTTAATGTTCTTTTTCCAATTTTTGTAATGAATATGAAGCTTTTTTAACTGCATATGAGGTCCTTTATCAAAAAGATTAGAAAACAGCTATACAATTCTAGTGAACCTTGTAGCTATCAATTCAGAAAATCAAAAACACACGAAAAGTATGAATTACGAAAAAACAAATTGTGTATAATTTAACAAAATTAATTAAAAATGAATTCATACGTGATAAACTCGAAAAAAATCGTGTGAAGCGCCATCTAGAGATAAAGATTATCTCTTGGCAAGGGTGCCGTAAGTAGTGCTTCAAGGTAACCCTATATGATTTTTAGTGGAAAATGATCCTCATTGAATTTTATTAGATACGTGTTTCGGGATTTTTCGCCAAATTGGTCCTAAGACGAAAAAAATTCGAAAAACAAAGTGTGGATTTTGATATATTTTACTTAATATCTCTCCAAGTTCCTCCTCTTTTTTTCTAAACCTTATGTTGTTTCATGTGAAAATCAATGGAGATTCAGAATCCGGTGTCTATTTTTTTGTAATCAATGGAGTGAAAGATAGAAAGTGCAGAAAAACTGATTTCCGAAAAAGTTTTTCAGTTATAAATTTTCGATATCGCATTGGAATACTATCACCGCACATATCATCCGATTCAGAATTTAATTCTCTGTCGAATGATGTATGACATATCAAACAAAAAAAATCAAACGCCTTCAGAAGGCACGGATCCTGTAGCGCGCTTCAGAATCCACTTCAGAAGTCCGGACTTCAATTTTTCTCAATCATGTCCTAAGACAATTAAATGGACAAAATTTCAACAAAATCGGAAATACTTTTGCCATTTGTCCTCTGAGGGGTCGATTCCTCTCGATTTTCTCAAAAAACGCGTTATAAAAAATTCTATGAAAAGTTAATACGAAACTAAAAATTGTATTTTTGACAGTAATCCCTGTAGGCAAGTTGAGTTCATAGGGTTCAGATTGGACCG